>CM060394.1:99650442-100159708 GCA_030545235.1 Helianthus tuberosus
ATCATTATTACTCACCCGGTTTTGTTATATATTTAAATGTCTCTTTTTAAAATTTTTCATTTTCTCAAATAACACATTTCCATTTTATTAGAAAATATTATTATTGAATGAAAGACTATTTATGCGATTCTCAAATAAATAAGTTTTTATTAAAAGTGTTATTTTTTTAACTTAGAGAAATTCTCAAATTTTAGCTCAAATTTTATCATTTAGCAAGTTAAAAATAAGCAATTTTTAAGAACCACTTATTAAATCATACAAGACTGGGCTAAAAAATGGTTCAATCCGTTGAACCGGGTTATACATAGCGGTTCAATCGGATTGACTAGTTAACTCTATAATTCCTTAAATTACACGCATACATCCAGATTTGTATACACTAACTACTGGCATACACATACATGAAACATCATGTATACATGTTGACTAATTAAGATTATATAGTATATACACATGTCGTACTACAGTCAACAACAATAAAAATTCAAATGACCTACCAATCGTGAACTAGAGTCTGGAACGAACTGGAGTGATAAACAATGAACGCACGATGAAGATGGAAGTCTGGAACGAAATTGGTGGATGAAGATGGAAGTCCAGAACGAACGATGGAGTAATGAAGCAGGTTTTGAGTTTTGATCGATGGAGTTAAAATACTGAAAGTAGCTACCCGCTACTCCGCTAGGTTAAAACTGGAGAGTAAACATAGAGATGAGCCGATAAAAAGTAAAAAAATCCAACCTCAAAACTAACCTGGACCGGTACCGGTACAATGGTTTAAACTGGTATACCGAATTTTATTGGCGGTGCAAAGTCGATGCCGTCTGCCCTATCTACCGGGATGTTTCGTATCACGTTTACATTCGACACAGAGAATACCGGTATAACTGACCGGTATTTACCGGATAATAAAACATTGAAAAATAAGATCACATACACATCAAAAATTGTAACGATCACATACCTTAATTGTAAAATCTAATAATACAGATATCTATTTCCTGCCATTGTAACCATCATATACCAAAATTGTAATATATAATAATACAGATATCTATTTCCTTGTAATATCTAATAACACAGATATCTATTTCCTATCAGATTTAGCCTTTTTTGACCTATGTTATGCTTCTAATTATCATTATGGCAAAATATCAAAATTGATTAAAGAGACGTGTAAACGAAAAAGGTCTAAGAGAGAATGTTAGAGCATAGACCTAATATTTTAAATACATGTATGAACCGGCCAATAATACTCGATATATGAACTGGCCAGTAATACTGGATATACGAACCTAGTATGATAAAGATCGGTAAAAGTTAACTACGATATGTCTCATGTACTCGTAGTAAATCTGGCTCTAGTAGTTTAAATCGTTGAACCGATTTACATTATCTTAGAATTTGAATTTGAATTTAATAAAATGATATTAAGGTAATACTAACCTTCTATATTTCGGTGTCTAACTTATTGCCTTCCATATCAATATTTCATTTATGTTGAAACTTTTACACACCTCGTCCAAGGTACTATTGTTTATAACTAATAAAAAATGCATAATATTTTACAATAAAATAGTTCTTTTTTTTAGATAAAACGATGATAACTTACATAAATTCTAATTGAGATGGTTTATTTTTTTAATGAATTTGTATTTTATGGAATTATAAAGTTGATTGGTAACCCGGTACAAACCGATTCAACCGATTAAATTATTTCAGAGCCGAGCCCAGTATGATTTAAAAATCGGTGTTTAAAACGTTGCATAAACCAACCAAAATTTTAATCATAGTAATAACTTGGTGGCTAAGAACCATGTATCCTTTCTTCATAGACCTATTTTTTAGTTATTAAAAATTCTTGCATTTTGATTTTATGTTAAAAGGGTTAGAAAAGAAGAGGGAGGAACCGATTGTATTATTGTCTCTTAAACATATTAGTGATCACTATGGATTTAACAACTCTAGTTTATAATTACCGAGTATGGAATTTCTTACTGCGAAAAGAAGTAAGTTTGTATGAAAAATAGACTCTCTTGACTCTAAAGGCGTTATTAAATGTTGTTGAGAAACAGCACAAGTCCACAACAAGCTATTGTTTATCCGGTTATTTGTTTTTCCGGTTAATTTTGTCTCTTTGTACTTTGTTTTTGAGTTTTACAGCTTGTCTGACCCTCGTTCTATAATTATAGAAGTTTCGCCGTTCAAAAATTAGCTTTTGTTAATCGCTTTGTTGGACGAGACGAGACTTAGCTGCTCCTTGTCTGGGTCTTTTACAATCATCATTTACATGATTTATTAGAATAAGCTTATGTTAGAATGAAGTCGTAAAACTAAATATGATACCAAGGTGTATAAGCTAAAATGAAATTTGGAATTACAAAATAATTATATCTCTTTTCCTATACAATATTAAAATAACAAAAAATAAAAACCCTTTTGTGTATAATTTTTTTCCAAATCTTACAAAATAAACATTCTTCGACATCACAAGAAGGAACAAAAATAAACAATTGTTGTTACATAACTTTTTTTTTTTTTTTGGAAAAGGGTAAAAAATATTTTGTGTTGTTTAGATGAGATTAAATGGGATCAGAAATTGGAGAGAATTTTCAATTGAAGTTGGAAGATGATTGGAATGAAATGTATTGCGATAATATTGTTTTTTCTCTCCTCGTATGTATGACACGTGCATTTTCCCCCACCATTTTTAAATGGTAATAATTTTCTATACGATAATTTTTAAAAATATACACTATATTTACAAATGTTTTTTTTTTATCTTTCAACGAGTATAATATTGCTACATAAAAATTAGGAAAAAAGACATTTTAAGTTGGTTTGGTTCATGTAGAAAAAAAACACAATGATGTGTTCATTGTGTTTGTGTTTTTTTTTTTTTTCTAAATATATAGATAAACAATTATATTTTCTCATTCATTCACTCACAACCACTTTTCATAATATAAAAACCTTCTCTAATTTGATGAACTGATTGTGAATGTTCTTACGAGCTATATACGAAGGTCATTTTTTAATGAAAAATGTTGATAATTAAGTCATATTGTTTTATTTATAAATTTACCTACTTCATTCCGTAATAAGAAAAGTTGAAGTTGTGAACAATGTGAAGTTGGTGAGTATCCAAGTCACGATTTCACATTTTGAACACAGTCAAAGATTTTCCATTTACGAACGAAGTCAAAAATAATGTTTAAATTAAGTCCGTGCGTTTCCCCCAATCCCACTTGCTAGTTAAATACCTGTTGATATATTCTTATTCAAAGTTACTTTCTTGTAACAAAGCTTACAGAGTAGACACAAATATTAAAAAAAGTTAAAGAAAGGATCTTTATATCTTATAATTGGTTATCATCCGCAAACTTCGGGAGAGGAAAAATTAGTTTATATTAATCAAATTGTGTCAAAATAAAATAAAAAGACATGTTTTCAAACGTTATATTGTTTTATAACTCTTTTGAATTGACAGACGTATTTGAGATAAATTTTAACGTAATTGACAAAATCTGTATAAAAACATGTATTGAACAATGTTTATTGACATAGTAAACAAGGGAAAATTAAAAAAACGGCCATTGACCATAACCATTTTCAAATTTGGCCATCTCATAAGTCTTTGGCCACCTCATGAGTCCTTCAGACGTCTCCGGCGAACCTCCATAGTTTCCGGCGAGATTTCAACTCCAAAAAAACCCAATCTTTCTCAACAATCCTATATCGTCTCCGACGAACCTTCAAAGTTTCCGGAAAACTTAAACAACTCCAAAAAAAAAACAATCTTTCTTAACAATCCAACATCGTCTTCGGCGAACCTCCAAAGATTCGACGAACCTCCAAAGTTTCGGCGAACCTCCATAGTTTCCAGCATCAACATCAACTCAAAAAAACCAAATCTTCCTCAACAATCCCACATCAACATCAACATCACATCTTCTGTGTTGAAAGTTTCCAGCGAACATCCATAGTTTCTTGCGAATCTGAAAGTTTCCGGGAATGCGTCTTGTGACAACTCACGCTTTTGACCCTAATCATCGGAAAAAGGGGTACATATTCTTAAGTATTTTATTATTATTATTATTATTATTATTTTTATTAATAATAATAATAATCTGGACGAAGGAAACATGTTGTTTAACCGATAACCCGAGCCAAGCGTATTTAATTTAACAAACACACACATGTATATATATTAACCGTAATATTGATTTGTTAATTTAAACAAGCAAGTTCGTGTTAACGAGACATGACATTTAACGGGTTCGTGCACATGGGCCAAGCCCAACCCAACTCCCCTACACCCCAAACCCTAGTATTTATACATTTTTTCTTTCCACCTCTTTATGATCAAAAACCCTAGAACACAACATCATTCCTCTCTCCCTCTCTCATGATATCCGGCCACCGACGACATTTTCCGGCGCCGTTATTCCTGCCAGCCACACCCTAAAACCCTCCCTTCCTCAAAAAACTTCTCACGCATGCACTGGACAAGAGATTGAGAGAGAGAGAGAGAGAGAGAGAGTTATCGATAGAGAGAGAGAGAGAGAGAAACCCGAGTAAGGGAGAGAGAGGTAGATGGTCGGCCGTCACCATAGACGGCAGAGCCTTGGCGGTTGTTGTCTGAGTTGTCTGGATGTCACGGAGCTGAAGGGAGATGGGGTGGTTAGTGGTGGTTGCAGAGATTCGGGTCTGAAGCAACGGTGATGCGGTGGTGGTGTGAATCAGGTTTGAAGTAATAGGAGGACAACAGTGATGGGATGATGATGTTGGTGGGGATTGTTGGGTGGAGTTCGGTAGCACCAGAAAGCCAGCAGCAGCAACCGCAGCATTCAGAAAAGGGAGTGTCATCGTGAAAGCAGTGGCGGCGTTATGGTGGTACTAATGGCCATAACGAGGTTGTGGCAGGAACGGTGACAACACACGCACCCATTCATTTCATTATTTCCTAAGTTAGTGAGTATCATTATTTGATTCGATTTCTTTTATTGTTCTCGGCTGCGTTTATGCTTTCTGGTGAATATCGATGATTATTTGAATGAAAGTAATATTTGATGTTTAGAGTGATGACAGAGATATTGATGAAATGTTTGTAACAAACAGATTAACTTAAAGTTGAACATATGTTTGCTGATTTGTTTAGATATTAGGGTTTTGATAAAAGTCATGGTTGTGATATTGATCTGAGTGTGCAAATGTTGAATTAATGATTGGGTTTGTAAAATAAAATGGTGATGAAACTTTAGGATCTCTAAAATCTAATGTCATGACATTATTGATGAAACAGTGTGTAATGATAAGGTATTGATGATTCTGGATGATAAATGTTCTTAGATCTACTTTGATAATTGTTGGTAATAACTGGTTCATGATATAAATCGATGTACAACATTTGAAGATGATTTACTTATGACTGATTGGAACGATGAAGTTAAAGAACTGTTGGTGTATGCTTAACATGACTTTAGGGTTCATGAGAATTTAGGTAAAAATCTGTGTTTTTGTCTGATTTGATCGAGGAAACTTGGGGTTTGAATGATTGTGTTCGTACACCCTCACCCCACACACATGCTAGTCCCACACTCCTGAACCATATACCTTAGACTTCACAATGTACACCCATCTACTGCATGGCCGCACACTACCATATGACCTCACACCATGGGAGACCGCACACTCACTTGTTGTATAATCATCTGTTGCACAAAGTACAACCATAAACAACATGGCCGCACACTTCTATAACTGATACACACATTTAATGCACAGAGTACAACCCTATTTCGCATGACCGCACACTTAAGTGGTGCCGCACACTGTGGTGTGGTCGCACACTTAAGTACTGCCGCACACCTATTAAATCAGACTGGATTGCACACTGTGGGCCGCACCTGAGTTGGGCCGCACACTCACTTGTTACAGCCTTGGGATTTTGTATGGATCCAAGTCTGATTAGCATGAATATACATGTTACATGATAGCTTGTATTAGCATGCAACTTGCTGAATACGTGTAGATAAATACATGCATTACTTGTATACGGATCTAATAAATATTGGTAACCATAATAGGGTGTGGTTGACCAACTTAACACAAGTAGTTTATCTGCCGAGCAAAGCAAAGGTAAGTTCACACATTTTACTAAAAGCATGTATTCCCGGTGGTTGGGAACTTCACTTTCCCTGGTTTGGGATTGCCTAGTATTCCTGGTTTGGAATACTGTTAGCTTCACTTTCCCTGGTTTGGGATTTTCTAGTATTCATGGTTTGTAATACAATTAAATACTATTTATATTTCATGTAACACCCCGTGTTTCGAAAGTCAAATTCAAAGTCAAGATTGAAGTCAAAGGAAGACAAGATTGCTAATTGCGATCTGTCTCTCCTTGCTCAATTCCTGTTTTGACTTCTTTGACTTGTAATTAGTCTATTTTATTTTCGCTTTAGTTGTATTATGTGGAGTATTTATTAATAATCGCATGTTTAATTGCTGTATCGCTATCACAATCGCACTCGCAACTCGAATTACGCATTTTGGTTATTGTTATACGTGTGTGTGTGCCTTAAGTGTTACTTATGCATGTTTATTTATGTTATGTCGTGGTAATCAATCGAAACGCAATCGAACTCAATCGCAATCGAAATGATATGATAATTGGTGGAGAAGAGATAGTGTGAGATATGAGTAGTTGGGATCAAAAGTAATTTGACTAGGAAACTCTATCGCATCGCAACGCTCGCAATCGAAATCGAAACATCAAAACTCGTCGCGCCGAACACTCGAACGAGGTGACTGATCGACCAGGCGACCAGCCGTTCGACCAACCGACCGATTAGACTGCCGTCCGATCGGACAGGCTGTCCGCACGGGCTGCCTAGCTGATCGACAAGCCCTTTCCTCTTTGGGTAACCCTATAAATACCCCTTGTCACTTTCATACTTTCTACTTTTGGCAACTGACGTCTGACCAGCACTCTCACCTTGCTTTTTCCCCGATTTCTCGCAATTTCGGTAAGATCTCGTCCTAAATCTTGTACTTCCTTAATCTACACGCAGTTCTACACCTTTCTATCTTTTGAATCTTAACTTTTAACCGTGAAATCATCAAGATTCAAGGTGTTATAGGATGACGTCATCATGTGTTCTTGAAGAACTTCATGTTTTGGCCTCAATCCACCAAGAACAACTTAGATCTAACCGATTTCCACATAAACAAACAAAGATCTTTCATAGATCTAAACATATGCACAATGAAAAGGAGTGAAAGATGGTTTTTAACTTTCTTTCAACTCTTTTACACTCAATGCACTCAAAACCGATAGAATCGGAACTTGTGCCGGCTCACTACTCATTATTGTGGTTGTGTTGATTCAAGATCCGTATTCTATCCACGAGATTATCGATTCTGGGTTAAACATGGAACGTCGTCTCGAACCGTCCACTGATCAGGTTTGGGTGATTCCTGTCCGATCAGAAGCACCAAGTATTGACGAGGTTTCTGTTGCTTAGAATGTTATCAAAATGTCTCGATAAAACGACAAACTATCAAAACAACCAAGCGTAAGAAGAACAGGTTAACCAGGACGGAGTGCGGTCCGAACGGACAACCTAACCGTACGGCTGGCCACCCGTACGACTTGCACCTTGGTCCCACACTTAACCATTTTTATCAGCACTTGAAGTCTGAATGTTGAACGAATTGCTGTCCGATCGGACTACGATCCGATCGAACTGCCAACCGAATCATGAGACATATTAACTTCAACACTTAAACAATTTTCAACATGTTCAAAGCACCAAGGATGCCACCCGGCCGAACGACCGTCCGATCTAGTGACACCCTGTTGTGAACTTGTTCTCACTTAAGTGCCCAACCGAATGGGTTGCCGTCCGATCGAACGACTGTCCGATCGACCGACCTGAAAGGTAGAGGTACTTCAATGTTTTCAAATGCTACAACGAAAACTTCAAAAGTCAAGCCATCATACACAAACACATCCTTCCCAAAGGAAGAAACAATCCACTCGAACAGTCATCCGACCGGACGATTGTCCGAACGGACTACCAACCGCACGACTGACTGTCCGAACGGACTGCTGTCCGAACCACTTGTACTTTGCATCATTTTACGCGTCACTTATCGTTATACTATCAATCTGTTCAGGCTAACCCTACTCTCTAGTGCTCCCCGCGCCACTCCTTTTTGTCAAAAAGAAGGATGGGTCGTTCAGGATGTGCATCGACTATCGGGAATTGAATAAGTTAACTATCAAGAACCGCTATCCCCTGCCTCGCATTGATGATTTGTTTGACCAGTTACAAGGTGCTACATGTTTCTTGAAGATCGATCTACGCTCAGGCTACCACCAACTACGCATACAAGAGGAAGATATACCCAAAACCGCGTTTCGCACTCGATACGGCCACTACGAATTTGTTGTTATGCCTTTTGGTTTAACCAACGCACCCACCGTTTTCATGGATCTGATGAATCACGTGTGTAAACCATATCTCGACCGTTTCGTCATCGTGTTCATCAACGATGTCTTGATCTATTCCAAGTCGAAAGCCGAACATGCGCAACATCTACGTTTGGTTCTCGAGCTACTCCAGGGGAATCGACTCTATGCCAAGTTCTCCAAGTGTGAATTTTGGCTGGAGGAAGTTCAGTTTCTGGGTCACATCGTAAATAGTCAAGGTATTCACGTCGATCCCGCGAAGATTGAAGCCATTAAGAGTTGGATTACACCTAAGAACCCGTCCGAAGTCCGTTCTTTCCTCGGACTAGCAGGCTATTATCGACGATTTATCGAGGGATTCTCAAAGATCGCTGTGCCGCTTACCGCTCTCACACATAAAGACAAGCCTTTTGTTTCGGAAATCGAACAAGAGTCTGCTTTCCAAACACTCAAGCACATGCTCTGCAATGCTCCTGTTCTCACATTGCCTGAAGGAAACAACGACTTCATTGTCTATTGTGATGCTTCCAACCTTGGTCTTGGTTGCGTTCTTATGCAGCGGGACAAGGTTATAGCTTACCCAACTCGTCAGCTCAAAATCCACGAGAAGAACTATACAACCCATGATCTCGAGCTAGGCACAGTTGTTTTTGTGTTAAAGATTTGGCGACACTACCTGTATGGTACCAAGTGTACGATCTTCACCGATCATAGGAGCCTACAACACATCTTTGATCAGAAAGAACTTAATATGCGTCAACGCCGATGGGTAGAACTTCTCAACGATTACGACTGTGAGATTCGTTATCACCCAGGCAAAGCAAATGTCATTGTCGACGCTCTCAGCAGACGGAGCTATCTGCTCAGCATTCGCGATGTCCAAGCCCGATACGACCTTGAAACCCTCATCCGCGAAGCTCAGCATGCATGTTTTAATGAACGCACTCTGAAGAAGGAACGAATCTATCACGATGGAGCTCAACTTGTGAACAAGCCGAATGCGATATTCCATTATCTGGACCGAATTTGGATCCCAAAACGGACCGATTTGCGACAGATTTTGATGGACGAAGCCCACAAATCCCGGTATTCTATTCATCCAGGTGCCGACAAAATGTACCAGGATCTTCGTTACAAGTACTGGTGGCCGGGCATGAAAAGGGATATTGCTCTCTACGTTGGGAAGTGCCTGACTTGTGCAAAAGTCAAGGCTGAACACCAAAGACCCTCTGGCTTACTCGAACAACCACCGTTCCCTATATGGAAGTGGGAGAGTATAGCTATGGATTTCATAACAAAGCTTCCGCACACGTCATCAGGTCACGACAGCATTTGGGTTATCGTTGACCGTTTAACTAAATCTGCCCACTTTTTGCCAATACGGGAAAACTACAAGGTAGAACGATTAGCCCGAATCTACACCAATGAGATCATTTATCGACATGGGACGCCTCGCGACATCATCTCTGACCATGATGCTCGGTTTACCTTGCGACTGTGGGGAACGTTTCAAACGGCTCTCGGTACATCGCTTAATCTAAGTACCGCTTTCCACCCTCAAACCGACGGACAGACTGAAAGAACGATTCATACTTTTGAAGACATGCTCCGTTCGTGTGTCATAGATTTCGGTGGTAATTTGGATGCATACCTGCCGTTAGTCGAATTCTCGTACAACAACAATTATCATTCCAGCATACAAATGGCACCATTCGAGGCTTTATACGGAAGAAGATGTCGATCGCCTATTGTGTAGCACGAGATCGGTCACTCGCAACTAACCGGTCCTGAGCTATTACAAGAAACGACTGACAAAGTCCTCCAAATTTGAGACAACTTGTTGAAAGCTCGAAGTCGACAGAAAATTTACGCCGATAGACGACGCAAGCCCCTTGAATTTGACATTGGCGACTACGTACTCCTAAAGCTATCACCTTGGAAGGGTGTGGTCAGATTCGGCAAGAAAGGGAAACTAGCGCCTCGATATGTTGGACCTTTTAAGATTCTGGAAAGGATTGGAAAAGTCGCCTACAGACTCGAACTACCGGAGGAACTTAGTAACGTTCACCCGACTTTCCATGTGTCAAACCTCCGAAAGTGCCTGGCTGAGCATGATTTAATTGTACCTCTCGATGACCTTCAAGTAAACGAAACACTGCACTTCATGGAGAAGCCTATCGAAATAATGGATCGCCAAACCAAGCAGCTCAGATGCTCACGCATTCCTATTGTGAAAGTTCGATGGGAAGGCAAACGAGGCGCAGAGTTCACTTGGGAACTCGAAAGCGACATGAAGGCGAAGTACCCTCAGTTGTTTGTTACGGCTTCGGCCTAATTTCGGGATGAAATTCCCTCAACTAGGGGAGGCTGTAACACCCCGTGTTTCGAAAGTCAAAGTCAAAGTCAAGATTGAAGTCAAAGGAAGACAAGATTGCTAATTGCGATCTGTCTCTCTTTGCTCAATTCCTGTTTTGACTTCTTTGACTTGTAATTAGTCTATTTTATTTTCGCTTTAGTTGTATTATGTGGAGTATCTATTAATAATCGCATGTTTAATCGCTGTATCGCTATAACAATCGCACTCGCAACTCGAATTACGCATTTTAGTTATTGTTATACGTGAGTGTGTGCCTTAAGTGTTACTTGTGCATGTTTATTTATGTTATGTCATGGTAATCAATCGAACTCAATCGCAATCGAAATGATATGATAATTGGTGGAGAAGAGATAGTGTGAGATATGAGTAGTTGGAATTAAAAGTAATTTGATTAGGAAACTCTATCGCATCGCAATGCTCGCAATCGAAATCAAAACATCAAAACTCGTCGCACCGAACACTTGAACGAGGTGACTGATCGACCAGGCGACCAGCCGTTCGACCAGCAGACCGATCGGACTGCCGTCCGATCAGACAGGCTGTCCGCACGGGCTGCCAAGCCGATCGACCAGCCATTTCCTCTTTGGGTAACACTATAAATACCCCTTGTCACTTTCATACTTTCTACTTTTGGCAACTGACGTCCGACCAGCACTCTCACCTTGCTTTTTCCCCGATTTCTCGCAATTCCGGTAAGATCTCGTCCTAAATCTTGTACTTCCTTAATCTACACGCACTTCTACACCTTTCTATCTTTTGAATCTTAACTTTTAATCGCAAAATCATCAAGATTCAAGGTGTTCTAGGATGATGTCATCATGTGTTCTTGAAGAACTTCATCTTTTGGCCTCAATCCACCAAGAACAACTTAGATCTAACCGATTTCCACATAAACAAACAAAGATCTTTCATAGATCTAAACATATGCACAATGAAAAGGAGTGAAAGATGGTTTTTAAGTTTCTTTCAACTCTTTTACACTCAATGCACTCAAAACCGATAGAATTGGAACTTGTGCCGGCTCACTACTCATTATTGTGGTTGTGTTGATTCAAGATCCGTATTCTATCCACGAGATTATCGATTCCGGGTTAAACATGGAACGTCGTCTTGAACCGTCCACTTATCGGGTTTGGGTGATTCCTGTCCGATCAGAAGCACCAAGTATTGACGAGGTTTCTGTTGCTTAACACGTTATCAAAATATCTTGATAAAACAACAAACTATCAAAACAACCAAGCGTAAGACGAACAGGTTAACCAGGACGAAGTGCCGTCTGAACAAAATGATGTCCGAACGGACAGCCTAACCGTACGACTGGCCACCCATACGACTTGCACCTTGGTCCCACACTTAACCATTTTTGTCAGCACTTGAAGTCTAAATGTTGAACAAATTGCTGTCCGATCGGACTACCATCCGATCGAACTGCCAACCGAATCATAAGACATTTTAACTTCAACAATTTAACAATTTTCAACATGTTCAAAGCACCAAGGATGCCACCTGGCTGAACGACCGTCCGATCGAGTGACACCCTGCTGTGAACTTGTTCTCACTGAAGTGCCTAACCGAACGGGTTGCCGTCCGATCGAACGACCGTCCGATCGACCGACCTGAAAGGTAGAGGTACTTCAATGTTTTCAAATGCTACAACGAAAACTTCAACAGTTAAGCCATCATACACAAACACATGCTTCCCAAAGGAAGAAACAATCCACTCGAACAGTCATCCGACCGGACGACTGTCCGAACGGACTACCAACCACACGACTGACTGTCCGATCGGACTACCATCCGAACGGACTGCTGTCCGAACCACTTGTACTTTGCATCATTTTACGCGTCACTTATCATTATACTATTAATCTGTTCAGGCTAACCCTACTCTCTAGCGCTCCCTTCAATCCATCAAACGCTGTGAGTAAACTCGATCCCTTTTTGGCTTTACGCACTTTTGGGTGTTACATACGTTACTTATACAAAATCACATCGAACACACTACGCTATACTATAAACGCTAATCGTTTTCGCATGTATACGTGACTAAATGAATGCTTGTTTGTTATGTTTACACATGGAATGTTGTCTACCTGCCTTAGCAACGGTAGTACTATTAGTTTGGACTCAGCACCCGTTCACTCGGGGGTTGTTAAGGACAATCACCTACATGGCTCACAGTGGTGAGTATGTATCGCGAACTGCCTTGGGCAGTCAACCCGTAGTCATTGGTATCGATAGGTTCATGTCGATAACTAACATGCCTCATTTCACTCTGTGTACGTGTTGGTTATGCGTAACGCTTTCGAACTCTATATGCTATTATCAAACTTGTATGCTCACCTTTACACTATGTGTATTAACTGTTACTTTAACGTATGTGACAGGTGCTTAAGTTGTTTTTATTCTTAGCTTGCTGTGAACTTGAGGCAAGGAAAGGTCTAGGATACTCTCTGTGCTGTGATGAAATCGAGGCTAGGAAAAGAGGTCCTAGAAACCAATAAATAAACTATCTATGTATAAATCTGAGTTGTCGGAACATAACTACTTAACTATATTTTGTCTGTAATAATTATATTATCACTTATGACATGGTATGGGACGTGTTGTTTAAATATTTGGTAAATATAGTTGTTATGGAAACTTCTGGACAATCTGTTTCGCTCAGTGCCATGCCCCGATGTTTCCACCATCAGTTGGGGTGTGACATTTCATGTCTTAGCGTACTAAACAAAACTCTATCATGAAGTCCCCACATTCTATACCGATTAATCGTCGAGGCCTAGCGAACGGGATATTAGTTGATAGCGCTATTAGGTTTCACTAACCTCACGCCATTCCTTAGAGGACGGGCGTGAACTAGTATGCCTTTGCAACCGTCAATGATGATAGACATTGACAAACGGGGCAACACAACGCGACAGTCGCAAGTATTCGGTATTACGGAGTTCAGTAGCTTATAGATGGGGTAGCTCCCCATAACATGATTATAAATGAGTAATTTAACAACTTAAGTTTTTGGAAATAAAACTGGAAAACCATCAACTCGTCAACTTTATGTTGACACCCTACTGCATGCTTTGCAGGTTGCTTGGTACAGCTACGACGGATGTTGCAGTGGGCTGGAGTGCATGGTTTGTAAGCTTCATGTTAACGTATATTTAAAGAACTTGTGGTTTTAAGTTATAATGGGTTCTCATAATATTTCCGCTGCTAAATTAAACTGTATTTTTGGACTTATAAACACTGATCACCAATCTTGTTGATTGTGATAAATTATAACTTACGTAAACGGTTCAACATGATTAGTGGCTAGATCCTGGTCAGTCACACGCCTCGAGGTAATACTCCGCATGTGGATTTTGAGGGTGTGACAGATTGGTATCAGAGCTATTGGTTATGGTGAACTCGGTTTTAAATAGAGAGACTTTTTGAGGAACACCAGACAATAGCCGTTCTTGGAAATCACAACGACACCACACTCCAGATTTCAAGGTTCGTTAGACTTAGATGCATACATGGTAATTGTAATTATTGGCATTTACTTGTGCATAACATATATGTGTATATATGTATGTGTATATTTGGTATTCAACACTATGTTTCATACGTGAACAAAACTATGCAAACATGATATGCGTTAAGCAGGAGTGAATTCTCCTAACTCTAATTTGAAACCACAACATGCTAAGGGCAAGGAACCAGTCGTTCTTAACCCTCATCCGCGAATTACACAAATCTTACCCATGAATTAGAATGAACCGACGAGATAAACGTTTACTCGAGATACCTACATATGAGGAGCCTGCTATGGGTCCTAGAAAAAGGCCACGAGGGCGAAGCATCAAAGGAGGGTCATCCCTAAATCACGCGTTATTAAAGGGACAAGCCGTTATGGCACAACGACACCACAACTTGGTCACATACACGAAGCAACTGTAGGCACTAGTGCTCGGAATGCGAAGCGGTTTATGACACACTCACACATAAAACCAAGAGCAGGAAGCGGAACGCGAAGCATCTGACAAAGTTAAGGAGAACGGACGACATCATTTACATCCTTTTGTTCACGCACTCCTTTTCTCCAACTTAAGTGGTGAGGCTCGTACCCTCATCCAACTGATGACCTGGATTCTTGATATTTGCCCGAGAGTGTTCTAGTAGATCTACACCGTTCTATTTCCTTTTTGCATGCCTCCAATAAGAAAAGCATACACGGTGTATACTTCCTCGTGGTAGTACTAACAATCACATCGCATCCCCATCGATTACAAAACTATTCTCCTATTACCCTAGTACGTGGTTACTTCTTAGTCAAACTTAACCGTATACCTCAACTTACCCAACTCAGCAAATGGGTGTCTTCTAAGGGATCGGTGGAATTGGAGACATAGGAGCAGGGAGACACGGATTAGTTAACCCACAGATGAACACAATGATCTGAACGTGTACCTCACCCCTTCATTTCAAGAATCGTTATTCCATGGTAGCTTCTCTGGTTAAGTGGATCTTTTCGCTAGCTTTCGTACCAACCGGTTTGTTGTTTAAGGCAATGCCTAATTTCCATTACTAACTTGGGTAAATTTAGCATTCCTTTATCATGATGTCATGATGTCATGATATCCTCGCCTCTCCAATATAGAAACCCTAATAGGATCTCACTGTAGTTTAAGGAATTTGGCAAGCTCGACTTCCGGTTAATAAACTTTTGAACCCTGAAACGGTTACGTGTTGATTCAACCATACCATTTCGAACATGTTTTTGCATCCTCACATTGGAACCCCTCGACGACACAGGCGCTACTTCGAACTCATCCGCACGACTTAGGACAATCCATCCGAATATGGTTACTTATCGGCTTGATAAAACACAAACTCATTTAAAGAACAAGAATCAAGATGAATTACTCTTCTTTCGCACACAACCTAGCTCAAACACTCTGCAAGACATTTCAGTGAACTCTAACATTACAAACTCGTACGATAACCAATCTTCTTCTATTAGTCCTTGTTTTGCCATAACCATTGATGTAACACTTTTATCAGCAAATATCGATATTTATCCTATTTTTACACTACTTTCGTACAGCCAACTCCACTCTCGACTACGAATAAACCCTTACTACCGATCCTGGAACGTTTATATAATTGCATCAAGTTGAGCGCATCGATTGCGGCTACACTTTAGTATGATTTCACGTCCTACCATGTTATGCTTCATAAACACCATAATTCTCATCCAACTCTATTCTACGCAAATCCTCACTTGGATGAATTACCCCTACGTACGTTACTCAGGGAACAACGAGCCAAGGATACATCAGAGGTGAAGATATCTTTAAGACTGTCCTTAGAACTCGACACGACCAATATGAGTTCCTGGTCATGACATTCGAAGTAACCAACGCACTTGCGGTTTTCATGGATCTCATGGACCATGTGTGCAAAACCTACCTTGTCAAATTTGTCATTTGTTCTCCTTGACGACCTCTGGAACTACTCTAAGAGCCAGTAGGAACCCGAGCCACACATCCGCCTTACCCTGGAACTCATACGAAACAGACAACCTTATGCTAAGTTTTCACCGAGCGAGTTTTGACATCGTGAAGCCCATTTTTCTCGATCAGGCGCACAACCCCTCACTGCTTTAGCTCGAAAGAGTATCACCTACTAGTAAAGAAATGCTCAAGAATCTGCGGTCCCAGCAATTGAAGGATAAACTATGAGGTGCACCTATTCCACCATGTTCTAGGCACTGATGAATTTATTGCTAGCTGTGGTACGCCCATCCAAGTACTCAACTACAAGCTGAAGCAATGTGAGAAAAATCAGTGCCTATGTAACTTGACAACTCAAAGTTCGCGAAGAGGACTACACTGCCCACGACCTGGAACTGGGAGCTGTAACTTTCGCACTTGAGATAAGGTGACACTACCTGTACGGTGCCAAGTTGTCACACCCCGATATTTCCACGTATTACCGGTGGGGAGTATCGTGACGTAGTTGATATCATCATAGTCAATTAATCACAGTTTAATGCACAGCTGAAGGCTTGAAAGTAAAATATTAATACAAACCAAACACAAAGTATAATGAAATATTATACAAGCGGTTGTATGTGGATCCACAGGCGGATCTAAAACATAAAGTAAAATATTGTTCGACAGACTTTAAGTATTAAGAGCTTGCAAGACTCTTTATCTAATACTTAGGAGCTTCCAGCCCATTTCGTGTAGTACCTGCACTTAATCTTTTTGAAAAATACGTCAGTTTACACTGGTAAATACAATTAACTGACTCTTTTGAAAAGTGTTTATAAAATTGGTTTGGATGTACAAGGCATAAAATCTTTTATAACTTGGGACAATTATATAAAATAATCTTGTATACAGATTTACATGTTTGTCGTACGTTCAGGGTCCTGGTTAGAAGAGCTGGAACAAGATTAATAGACACACCACTAGTATAAGCCCACAAGAAGTTTCCTCACGAGTGAGATATCGTTTTACATACATAACTGTCCAGTGTATGCCTACACCCCGTGCTTAAGTCGTGGCCATGTCAAATGAATGAGCCGAGGATATCCAGGACACGGTCATATTAACCCCTAAATGCTTTGTATAAAAAAACAGATTAAAACGAGTTATCTCAATGATTTAACCACTAATCGATTAAATATTTAATACCCAACCAAGCGGTAATAATTTACCGTATCCCAAGCCCGTATAAGGGAAAATAAGTTAAAAGTATTTATCTGAGCTAAATGTAAATTATACTCAGTCGTATATTCTAATCAGCAAGTGCTGGTAGCTTTTACTGGGCTCCTAATCTGGAACAAAGGTTTTAATAACCTATTAGATTCCTAATGGCTCTTATTTAAGTTGTAACTTAGACCGGTTAGTTTTAAAGAAAGGTTTATGGTACAAAACGCAAGATTAAGCGGTGACTGGATTGGATTGTGATTTAGACCCAACAAGTATGAAGACTTGTATAAAATGGGTAAACTAAATACATTCTGGATTTTGAAGTAAAAATGATAGGGTTTGACACGTTTCGGCTAATTTATGCAAACTAGTTACATAAACCGCACCGAACGCGTATATGCATAACGGGTAACCGAATGAGTCATGTACAAGTTCCATAAGTTATTATGCTTAAAATATGTTGTTATATCAGTAGGATATCTTCAATTATGCCCAAAACGAATTTAAAACCAATTTAAGCCCCGAAAGGGTAATTTGGTCATTTTAAAGTTTATAAAAGAGGTTTAATAGCAAACTGAGATTCTGGTCTAAAATATTCAGTAAAAATATTTATTTTATCAAGTTACATCAGTAAGATATCATACATATGTGAGGTTTATCTTTTATGGCCAAACTATGCACCGTAGGGGCATTTTGGTCATTTCACATATGCTTTTAAGGTCAACTTTGGAAATCTGAGTTCAAGATTTATACTTACTGTTAAAGTATAAAAATTTATTTGTAAAATCAGTAGGTAACAAATCTTAGGCATTAAATATGGTTTTAAACCATACTATGCGCCTAATTAGCGTAAAAGTCGGTATTTGACGATATTTGAGATGTTTATAAAATTTTGAAGTTTTGATCAGTCTTGAATGTTAGAAATAATTTATTTAACATGTGACATCAGTAGGAAAAGGTTTGGCATATAAAAGATATGTAAATCTCATTTTATTAATGAAAAGGGCATTATCGTCAATTACCGAATTTATGCTAGAACTCTATGTTATGGTCAGTATAAAATTTGAAATTTTTTTTCCAAAAATCCCTAAATATTATATCATAATAGTGGGTAGCAAGTTTGGTGGCAAAAATTGGGTTTAAATACGATTTATGCCAAAAATGCAATTTAATTAACAAAAAGTTTTGTTTTACGATATCTTGCATAACTTTTATTTGAGACCAGACACTGATATCAAATTTTTATGACATACTTATTTATCAGTAATAAAACTTTTTTTCCTCTAACATTTTCAAAAATCTCGTTTTTATAACATAAGGGCATAATGGTCAATTTTTAAGCATTTAACGGAAACATGCAAAGGATCTCTGATTTCTAAGGGACCATGTAGTATGACCTCAGAGGGTTATTCTAACTTATAACATGGTCACATAGGAACCCAAAGGCATAACTAAACTAAGCTAATTCGGGTCATAACTGAAAGTCAAAGCAAAAGTCTACTTTTACGACTTTCGGTTGCGAACCGAGTCTAGTACTCAGAATTGTCTGGTTGAACATGCCTAAACATGTTCTTATATTATTTACCAAGTTATTTAAGTGATAAAACGTATTTTATAGCTTCTACATTATCAGTTATGATTTATTTTATAAAAAACTGACTCGCTTGACTTTTCTGTTCATAACTTTGACCCGACAATTGACTGAGTAAATGTAATAATTAGAAGGTGCCCTTTTGAGGGATTATCACCTACTTAATTACCAACACATAGCCACCTTCAATTCGAATAATGGCTGGACCGTTAGTGATTAAACACAAAGTCAAAGTACCATTACGATATCTTTGACTTTTGGTCATTAAGCTAATACATACTTAACTACAGAAGCTAAGAACACTTACAGGGGTCCTTAGCATGAAGATTAGACTTGAGAGAGCTTCCTTAATGCTTAGGATGCTCCAGAGAATTCTCCAAAGCTTTAGAAGTTGAGAG
This sequence comes from Helianthus tuberosus, assembly GCA_030545235.1. Taxonomy (NCBI): domain Eukaryota; kingdom Viridiplantae; phylum Streptophyta; class Magnoliopsida; order Asterales; family Asteraceae; genus Helianthus; species Helianthus tuberosus. The sequence continues at coordinate 99,669,989 of CM060394.1, forward strand.
AGTATGAAAACTTGAACTTGTGCAATGAATGAAGCAATACCAAGTCCCTATTTATACTACAAGAGGCCATCACCAGATCTTCCCAGGTGTTCTATGTTGTTTCTAGATGTTAACATGTGTCCCAAGTGGTTTTAGATACCATCAAACAGTCCCTAGTTTCGAAATATTGTGAGTGTAAAGCTGAATTGAAGAGGAGAGGTGCAGAACCTGCACCTGTGCATGCTGGCTGTGAAAAACAGGCCATCTCGTGGCGCGACGGAAGATGTGGTCCAGGGTCGCGCGGCGCGACGATGCAAGTGTCCAGCCAACAAGTTTGAAACTTGACAAGTTTGGCCCCTGAACCTTCTAATTCCTTGAAACTTTCATTTTAAGCATAATTAACCCATAAAGTTTATATTTGGATCATCTATAGGATATAACCAAACACCGATAGGTCCGGTTTCGTTAAACGATAACCGAAAACACTATTTTTATCAAGTTGACGCTTTTAACCCTTTATTTACGAAAGTTAACGTATTTGATATCAAATGATATCGAAACCTCGTGAATTTTTCGTCACTTGTCCTTGAGAGTGTAATTAATCATTACAAAGCCCCGAGTTCATTAAAAGGTCACTCAGAGGTAGTAATTTAACTTGTTGACACGTTTAATCCTCGCGTCTTGTAAACTTTCACTTTCTTTCACAAACGGCTTCATACGTTTCACAATTTATTCGTTTAAGAGTATAAACGTCGTGTAGGGTTGTTGAAAGTCATAGTTTTCAAATGTTGACACTTTAGATCCTTTCACCTACATACTTTCTTTGTTTTTCGACTTTTGTCCCTCGAAATTAATTCATTACACGTTTAAGGTTCATGACACGTGTCGTTACCACATTGTACATGATTTTGCGAGGTGTTACATCCTCACCCCCTTAAGAGAAATCTCGACCTCGAGGTTTACTGAAATAAATGAGGGTACTTTTGCTTCATCGTGGATTCAACTTCCCACGTGTATTCTAGGCCTCTACGGGCATCCCATTTTACTTTCACAATTGGTACACTCTTTCTTCGAAGCTTCTTAACCTGTCGATCCTCGATCAACAAAGTTTTTTCAATGAACTTCAAGCTCTCGTCAATCTGCACGTCCTTATGTGACATTGCTAGCGATTCTATAGGATCGTTGAATCGATCTAATGAGTCGATCAGAAGAGTTCTAATCCAAACCAAAGGAGGAATTCAATGATTTGGACTTGATTACAGCTTGATTCACACTAGGATTCACTTTAATTGTCTTGTATATTGATTTGAAAGCTTTACAGACCACTTCACACTTCGGCAGTACCTCTGCTCCGGAATCAGCAACGTTACAAATGAAAGACCAAGAGCTCCTATTTATAGTGGTGTCCAGTTCGTACGAACTGGACTTTCCAGTTCGTGCGAACTGGACTTTCCAGTTCGTGCGAACTGGACTGCTTACACAAAAACTCTATTTTCTTGACTACCGAGCTCTGGTTTATCCTATCTAATTACAAGACTCGATACAAGATGAAGTCGACAGACATATGCACCAACAGACTCCCCCTTGGATGTTGACGAAGTCTTCAGTGTCGAGTCTTCTGTATGACGAGTCTTCAGTCTTGATCAGTCATCATGCTCTTTCCAAAGTATCTGACACTGTAAGCTTCCTTCAATCCCTATCTTCTCTTTTATCTCTCTCTTACTCTTCTCAGCATTAGCAGCTGACGTAGACGACAGGATTTGAAACTGGCTCTACTATCTTCAGACTCCCCTTTGTTATCAGACCCCCCCCTTAAGTTGTTCCGGGATCGCAATCTGACATAGCTCTCGTTTTAAGATCTAATCCTGGCTCAAACTCCGCTCAGGCTTGGACACGGGGATCTGCACAAATCTCTACCCAAAAATAAATTTCTCAATTGTAAAGATTTAACAGATTTAGAAACCACTGGTATATATCATTCACCATCAATAATAGTTACATCAAGTTCAAATTAATGACCTTGATTAACTAACCAGTAAAATCAGCTTTAAAACATTTCTCAAATTTTAACTTCATTTTTCATATCAAACAAACTCCCCCAACCCACTGTTGTTCATCATGTTTAGCACTCGGAATTTTGAAAATCAGCTTTCCAACATCAGTTGTCAAAAATAAAATGAAATAAAATCTTTTTAAGTTTTCAAAATTTTATGCTAAAACACATTCTTTTTGGATTTTTGTTTTTAATGAAAAGCAGTAAAGAAATATTTACAGACAATATTTTTGTGAGTTTGTGTAAGAGGATCATATCAGTTTTTGACAAATCACTAGCACCGTTGAGCTTTAAACACTTTAAGTTCTAAACGATTCACTTAGATTGTCAGTATACTGATCCTCTTAAATTTTCACACAAAGTTCAACTGTTTCGAGATACGAGATTAGTGTTTTAATGACTTAAACTTATTCGCGTGTCCCACCTCAGAATATACTCCCATATCCAGACTCCTATATTCAGTCTTACAGGTGAATGTACACTAATGATATCTGTAAGGGGTTAAATGCAAGACCATGAGAGCTCAGGCTATTGCTTCCGCAAAATCAGAGAGATGATGGTTCGAATTTAGGTGGGTCCCCCTTGGGGATCTTCTTTTCAACAGCACATGATTAGCATTTTTAATGTTTCATCATTTTTTATGCTGAGGGCGAGCTTTAAGATTAAAGCAATGCAAAGTATTATACGAGGACTAGGCTATTGCTCCCGCAAAATCAGAAGTCCCGGTATAATACCCCAGAAATCACCACGTACAAAGACCTAGTATGTCAGAAATAGAAAGCCATTCAAACAAGATTTCAGGGGTTACCTATATATCCGAGAGATGTTCCCCACGAAATAAGCAAGTATGATATTTAGGTTTATATCTCGAGAACAATCTACTAAGCGTGCAAAAACCTACTGGCATATCATCAGACCGTTTATCACATTTTAACTTTCCAATTCTTTAGTGTACTGTGATTATCTACTAATGTACTATCATTTCCTCTTTTTTACAACAAAACTCATTTTGATTTTTCAATGTTTTTGGATTTTAGATTTTATCATGTTTTTGGATTTTTTAAATTTTCAAAATTTTTTACTCCCCCTAAAATCAAAATTATGTTTCAAATTTTGATTTTCCGGGAAAATTTGAAAATAAACGCAATAAACTGTACAAATAAACTGACAAACTGATGTGAATTGCTTCAATTCGCTATCCACTTGGCATAAACAATCAGAACTCCCCCTGACAACAAACTATTTTCCCATTATGATTTCAAAACACTTAAGTTTGTTTTAATCAAAATAGTTTTTCCGAAACATAAGTTTTATTGATTTCACTTCAAAATCGGGGATTCATTCATAACTTTGTTTTCCAATTGCCACTTGTAAAATTTAACACTTGTAGGTTTTTCACAAAACATTTTTCAAGAATGATGACGATTCATGCTCCACGATTACCAACTTGGGAGCTCCGGCAAGTCAGGTTTTTCAGTTAAAGAGATTCACCCAAGCCTGACGGTCCTTGGGTGATTCCGAGTCATCTTCACTCGGTTTTTGAACATTTCTTTTTGATTTATAAAACTCTTTCACTCCTTTTTCCTTCCCATCAGCCATTTTCCCAAAAATATGTAACACTTTGCCATTAAAAGCTTTTTCAGCATCAAATTCTTTCTCATCAGAGAAGAATTGATCTGAAATCTCAATCTTACCACTTTTTGATTTCAAGTTTCCATTTGAAAATGGTGGAAAATTTTCGTCATCCATTGTCGGAACGGAATTTTCACCTTTCAGCACAACATGTGGCTCCTCTGACTTTGACGAATCAGATTCATCGCTAGAACTATCATCTGAACTTTTAACAACCCATTTTTGTTTGTTCAAATTTGCTCTTCTTTTGTAAATGTTTCGAACTTTCACCAACTTCGAAAGTCGAATTTTTAAACTCTTTAAATTTCTCTATTGGTTGTTCCTTTTTGTCAACACATTTTTCTTTCAATTTAGAAGAAACTCCCTGTTTTGTGTTGGTGGACTGTGGGCAATTCCAAGCAATGTGTCCAACCTCTTGACATCTGAAACAGGTTCTTCTTTCAACTCTTTGTTCGGATTCTTTCAACAAATTCTTTTTCTTTTCAGTGAGAAACTCTTTATTTGACTGTTTCCAAAATGGTTTCTCCTTCTCTTCTTCAGAACTTGCTCCTGAAACAAATACAGTTTTTGGTTTATAAATTTTGTCATTTTTATGATTTTCTGGTGGAATAAAACCTAAACCTTTCTTTTTGAAATTACTGTTATGGTTTGGTTTCTTTCGATAACCCGAACCAGAACTGTAACCTTTTTTCTTGTTCAATCTTTGTTGAACTCTTGAAGTGTATTTTTTAGGTTTTTCAGTAAAATTTACATCTTTTATTTCAGAAATATTAATTTCTGTTAATTTGAAAACCTTGTTGATCATTTCAGTTTTAACACTTCTTATTGGAAATTCCTCATCAGAAAATAATTTGTCGGAATCATTCAAAGTATATGCTACTTTGAATGTTTCATCATTTAAATTATTTTGTGACATCAGAAAATCTTTATTGTAAACCCGTTTGACCGGTGAACTCGAGCTTTTGTCTGACGAACTCGACTTTTCAGATTTAGACTCTGACTTTGACTCTTCATCTTTATCCAACACCTGATCGACCACTTTCTTAATTAACTCGGACTCATGATCAGTGTCAGACGCTGTAAATGTAACGTCAATGTTGTCTGGTAACTCATCAGTTGTTTCTGACTTTAACTTTATATTGACTGCCTTTTTGAGTTGTTCCGAATTTGGTTTCCTGGGAGAATAACCTTCCCATATCGGAGGCAGACACTTGTTATAATTTGCACTTTGTTTCTTACCAGTATCCGTATCTTCAGACTTCTTATCTTGAAATGCTTCAAAACCTGTAACAGTTGGATAAATTCTATCAATCAAGTAATCAGAACTTGAATAACTCTGCAGCAATCGTCTGATTATTTCGTTCTCAATCTTTTCATCCTCCAATTCCTGCTTCAACATTGCACACTCATCAATATAGTAATTGATGGCCTTCTATTTAGTCATCATCGTTGAATTCAACATTGTCAAAGTATTTTCTGTTTCCAAGTTTGTCTTTTCCAGTTGGTTGACTGTTCTGTTCAGCACATCATAAGATTCTTTCACGTACTTAACATCAAACAACAATTTTTCTTTCATCTTGTCTAGCTCAATATACTTCTTATCTTTCTCTTGAAAATGTTTGTATGATTCTAAACATTTCAGACAAGGTTTCGTGACCTCGACAATCTTTTCAACTTCGATAATCTTTTCGACTTCGATAATTTTCTCGACTTCAACTATGTTTTCAACTTCGACGATTTTTTCAACTATTATCTCCACCACCATTTCATTCATAATTGGTTCTTCATCAAATTTTATTTTCACTTCACTCTTTTCAACCTCGACATTCTCTGTCAATTTTTCTTCATTTTGCCTTTTCTTCAGCAATCCTTCTTGCTTCAATTTCTTCTTCAACAATCCTTCTTGCTTCCATTTCTTTCTTTAGTCTAGCATCCTTTTTTTTTCTTTCAAAATCTCGATCTTATCTGCAAAAAACAAATTAAAACTATAAGAATCCAATTTTCTTTTAGCTTTATTAATATACTCTTCTTCATCATCAGTATCTGCATCACTTCCTAATGATTTAAAAATTGGTTTTCTTTTTGGCTTAGATTTGACCGATTCTCCTGTAGACGTTGAATCTTCAAGGATTTGAGCAACAAATGCTTTAGTCTTTAAGTAATTTTTATCCGGAATATATTTATCCCAGCTAAATCCTTCTGGCAATCTTTCATCTTCTTGATCTATCAGGCCACCATTCGGAAGCTTTTCATTTTCTTGATCTATCAGACCATAACAAGCTTTATCCTTTGATTTTTCAGCAACCTGATGATAAATTGCTTTTCTATGATAATCATTGTTTCCGAACGGATCTTGTCTTCCGGTGGCTTCTCTGTTTGTACACTCTCGTTTAAAATGCCCTTTTTCTCGGCAACGAAAACAAGTAATCTTCGATTTATCAAAACCTAGCCGAGATGTAGCAGCATCACGAAGATCATCTCTTCCAGTGATTTGTTTGAATTTTTCAGCTCTTCTCACAACACTAGCTAAACACCACTTAATATCCATCAATTCAAGTTCCTCAGAATCAATCTGGTCATAATCCTCTTTGGTAAGCATCGGATTTCCGAGTCTTCCAGCAACCAAGCTTTCATATGACTCTAACACAGTAACAAGTGATGCCATTTGTTGCTTTGCAATCTCTGGAGAAAAATTTTGACCATTTTGAATGTTCAATGTAACATTGCATTGCAATACTTGACCATTTACTTTTGTTGAACTTTGTTGTTGAGAACTTGGTGTCAAAAAATTTGGTTCAAAACTTGAAAAAGACGAAGAATATCCACTGCTTTGACTTGTATTGCATGCAGTTGTTCTGGAAGTACCATCAGCACTGAATGCAGTCTGAATCTTTGGACTCGGAGTAGTCTCAAATTTGCTTCCTCGATAGTATAGACTAACATCTTGTTGAGCACCCGGATTCTTCATGATAGCAGTTTTCTGAACATCCAATTCATGTTCTTCAAGCTTCTGAATGAACTTACTCAAATTCATACTTTCATGTTGTCGTGTATGCTTTAAAATCAACAGATATGTTCCCCATTTATTCTGCGGTAACGCATCGGTTAACTTATCAACCCATTTATCTTCTTTTTTGATGTCCAATCTTTTCATTTCCTGAACAAGATGACAATATCTCTCAATAGTCGTTCTTGTTGTTTCACCTTCAAAAGCTGTAAACATATCAAAAGATTTCTTTAGTAAAGCACGATTATTTTTTATCATATCAGCACTTCCCTTGAATTTTTTAATCAATGCCAACTAAATGGATCTAGCAGTTCCCTCATGTTGAAGCAAAACGAAATTATCTTCTTTTACCGCTTGTTGAAGAAGACTAATCATCATCTTTTCACTAGTGTATCTTAACTTTTCATTCGGTGTAAAATCACCAAATGATTTTTCATTATCAAGATCATCTTTCGGTAAAGTATAATCTTTCTCTGACGCAACCCATGCATCAAACTTATAAGCTGGCACCCAGTTTTCAAAACAATTTTGCCATCCTTTAAAATCCTCAATGTGCATAAGCTTCGGAGGCTTTTGGAAAGTTCCCGTTTCATTTTCAATTTCAACACTTTCGGCAACTGTAACTGGAGCTGTAACACCTGTGCCTTCACGGCCATCAAACAAATACCAAAGCAATGAAATATTGTATTTCATACTTGGTATTTGTAAAAATATGTGTATCATTTGCACATATCAATTCTTGTTCAATTTCAAACTCTAAATCACTTTCTGGAAGGTTATACGCGCACCGATGCGTAAATATAACCAGTTTAATGCAACAAACACTCCGGAATAGTGACATTGGCTTAACATACCTTAAATAACCTTTTCATAACTTAGAAATAAGTTTTGAAGGCTTTGGTATGGCAAAATCAAGTTTAATCGCTTACAGGGACTAAAGTTGACAAACTGCGAAAGTATGCCAATTTGAACTGTAACAGACCTTCCGGAACATGACCATAAGTTAAACATGCCATAAATATCCTTTGCATAGCTTAGAAATAGGCTTTGAGGTGTTCGGTATGCTAAAATAAACTTTTGTGTCATTCAGGGACTAAAAGTGTCAAAAAGTGCACAAGTTTGCATTTTCGAGCATAACATACGTTCTGAATACATCCGGACATCTAAAAATTTATGTGAGCATGACTATATTATATTTTAGTGTTCGCCTTAAGAAAAATCCATTCGTCGCGTCATTTGGTTCGTGTTTCGCGCTTATGCGCATTCCGTCGTAATTAACCGAACATCGCGTTCGTACGGCCAAACGAACCGACATCCGAGATATTTTTGAGCATGTTTTAAGTTCCCTATACTTTAACTTCATTTTAGAGCTTTGAAATGGGGTTAACGGGCCTTAAACATGTCAAAAATGGCCTAAATACAGTTCAGGGACCAAAACTGACTTTCTGCCAAACTTAACCCCTACGATGCGCAGGGACTTTTGCCCTACGATGCGCAGGGGTTATCCTGACCAGATACAATGTTTAAACAGCCTGTTTTCAGCTGTTTAAACCACCACCACATGTTCCTACTTGCTTAGTCATGAAGATAAGGAGCATATGTGGCCTCCATAACCTTTCAACACTTGTACGGATCGGATCATGGCACGTTTTCCATGAAACGATCTCAACGGTGGACCGAATACTATAAATACCCCACCCCCCATTGCTTTAAAACTCACAAGAATTCTGATTTGAGAGCTCTAAGTTGAAACCATTGTTTCATACCTGAGTTCTTGAGTCGGGATTAGCATTCGGGGACCCTGGGTAAGTATTCTTTCGTTCTTTTCCTTATTTTACTGCTTTTCGAGTCAGAAAGTCAAACTTTGTTTGACTTTCAGCGTTGACCAGTAATGGTCAATGCGAAGTTCGTTTGAACTTCGCAACGTGAGTGTAATCACGTTGGTCATAGTCCCTTGGGACTATGCCCACTGATTACCACGTTGTCTAGAGTCGTAGGGTAGGCGATCTGATAAATCGCCTATACCTTCGAACTCGACCCATTTGGTCGATCATTAGGATCCGACCAAATACATTAGGTGACCATAGTGTAGGGAATAACCTTCCGAGGTTATACCCTATGGTCACATCGTTTAAGTAGTTGTATGATAGGTAGTTTATATGCCTTAGGTAAATTACCAGAATACCCTTTTCATGTATAATTGGTAATTAAGCATATGTAACCTAAACATTTGCCACATAACTGATTATGTAACATGGTTAGGCATATAACACTTGTCATAGGACTAGTTAGGCGTTCCGAACGCGTTTTACGCGAACGACGCGTTAAAGTAGCATAAGCTTCCTAAACGGGTCGTAATGGGTCGATAAGACTTAGGTTAAGTTTCATTTAGTATGTAGGCTTTGTTAAACCATATCATATGAGTTCCTACACTCATTTGGTTTACAAACCCTAATACTACCCAATCTTCCGATTTAGGTCCGGTTAATTAACATAGTTACCTATATTAGGTGCCGTTTGATTTCCGTGATCTCTAGCATTGTTTGGTTGTTACTCAAGGACTACTGAGCATTCTCAAGTGAGTACATAGACCCCTCTTTTACTGTTTTCCAAACTGTTTTGGGGTGAAACACATGTGCCTACTTGTTACTTTCATGTTTTCCTGTTTTCACATCATATACTGGTTATGTTCATTAGTACACTATTAGTACATTGATTTACATGACTTTTCTACTTTGTATGTTAACTTAGCATACTTAGTACATTTCTGTTGCATATGTTTACTCAGCATATGGACACATTGTTTTACATTGCATTTCTGTTGCATATGTTTACTCAGCATATGGACACATTGTTTTACATTGCATTTCTGTTGCATATGTTTACTCAGCATATGGACACATTGTTTTACAGCTCTACCTTGTATGTTTACTCTAGCATACTAGGTACATCATCTTCATAAAACATGCTTACATTTTGGTATGACATTTGGTTTGTTTAAATGAGACAATGTACATTCATTAACACCGATCACGCCGCTCGGTAGTAGGTAGTGGTACCATAGGACTTGACAAATCCCATTCCTGTAATCTCGGGTTTGTTTGGATGGAAGGAATGACCGAATCCGAATACATTTTCTTTTGATAACCTTGACTGAAAGGGTTATCCGTCTGTCTCAAGGCTTGGATGTATGAATTTTCACAATACCGCATAAATGTTCATTATCAGTATAGTATGCATTTACACAAGACATAATATTGATTTAAACCAAGTTTTACTTCAATACTTTGCTTTTGTGCATATGGTTTAGTTGAGACATTTCGCTAGCCATACATGACATTTTGACATAGACATTTGACATAGACATTTCGACATAGACATTTTAACATGATTGACATTGATCATGCATTTACACATTACATGATTGACATTGATCATGCATTTACACAAGACATAATATTGATTTAAACCAAGTTTTACTTCAATACTTTGCTTTTGTGCATATGGTTTAGTTGAGACATTTCGCTAGCCATACATGACATTTTGACATAGACATTTGACATGGATATTTGACATAGACATTTTGACATGATTTACATCTTGACATGAACATTTTACATTGTTTGGTTTGGTTTGATTAAGTGATTAAGTAACGATGCGTGTGTAATATGATACAAGCATGGTGGATACGCCGCTGGTACTTCCTATATATAAGTGTTTGTATGGTATTACATATCATAGCGTTATTTGAATCATTTCAGTTTGAGACATAGAACATTTTATACAAATAACATACTTTTCACAAGACATTGTTTTACAAACAACTTATCTTATACAAACTCATTTTACATGGTTATTCATTAAACCTGACATTTATTTATACATATCATCTGATCTTATCGTTTTTCAAATGATTTACAAAACAAAGCAAATAACAAGGTTCATGACTAAACATTTTCTCAAACATAAGTCATGAAACCTATTTTCACAAAACCTATGTATCTCACCGGCATTTTTATGCTGACGTACCATATTTTCACATGTGTTTTTCAGGAACTGTTGCATAAGATGATCAAGATACACATAGGCAGACTTGGGCTTTAGTGACAATAAAAGATGCAAGACTAGTTAATTATGTTGTATTTCCATGTTTGTTTAGACATTGTAACACTTATATTGAATAAAACGAAACTTTAATTTCCATGGTTGTGAAACATTAATTCTGTTACAACACTCCCCGATGTTTCCGCCACGTTTGGTATGTTCTACGTGGTCGGGGTGTGACAGAAAAGATGGTATCAGAGCCAATGGTTATAGGGAATTAGGTTATTAGTAATGCTTTGACCTAGTCTATAACCTTCTTAGGACCCTAACGCGAGTTTACTTGCGTTTAGTCATAAAACAATACCGTCACCTATCCTTAGGCGACGATCACAACAAGAACATAAATTTCAGAACCGCTTTGAAAACTAATCATCTGTTCTAGGATGATTGATTACTAGGTTTTGAACCCTCTATTGTAAGGTTTTGAACTCTCTGTTATATGGTTTTGAATCCCTTTGAATTTTCAAAATCTCGTCAAGGTTTTGGGTTTTAAATAATGTGAACACGTGCAAACTGGAAGGGTGAATGCCTGTATTCTGGGTTTTCTGTCTAGGCAAGCACTTCGTATACATCTCATCAGACGCGAGACCAGTTGTGCTTACCTGGGAATTCTTGGGATGAGTGTTCACTTATAGGCGAGCATGTCTTCAGTGATACATTAATAAGACCTGTTTACCTTGATTAGTCACCGTCTCATTTGTTTGCCCTAAGTAACAAACAAATGATCGCAATTTTCATTCGTTACCATTCGGTATTGATTTTTCCAATAACCTTTCACTTGCTTCTTCCTCTGTCTTTCATTTTCTTTTAGAATGTCTATTCCTCTCAGCACTGGTCAAATGCCCGAGCAAACAGCCAAATTTGTCCAGCAAATTGGCGAAGTGATTCAGAGAACTGTGGATTTAGGCATTTCCATGGCTCGTCTCAACAATGAAGTCTCTCGTCTCGACAATGAAGCCACTCAAGAGCCACTGAAGGAAGTAGAAGTCAAGACTGCACCAAAGTCAAGGAAGCGTAAGGCTTCAAGGAAACCCGCTACGGTTACACCTAATCAAGCGGGACCTAGCCATGTGGCAAGGCCACCAGCTAGGAAGCCGTACTTTGGAACTTCACCTTTGTGCAACCAATGTAGCCTTCATCATCATACTAATGTGAAGTGCCGCAATTGCCAAAATTGTGGACTTATAGGTCATACGGCAAGGGTGTGCCCAACTACAGCTGTACCAAATCAAACAAGACCCATCCGGGTGACAGCACCACCAGCCAAGAAACCAATCGGGGAATCAAAGACCATGGATGAACGATCGCCGAAGAAGTCAAAGAAGCGAAAGGCTCCTCAAAACTTCGCCGTGGTCGCTCACAATGGTCGAGCCGTTCCCAACCAACCAGCCCAGCCACCTGCAAAGAAAGCATATGCCGGTACTGCACCTCATTGTGCACGCTGCAACGGTCATCACGCGTTACAACAAGTCTGCTGGCAATGCACGACGTGTGGTAAACTTGGGCATTTGGCCAAAGTTTGTCGTTTGGGACAAAATCAGGCTGCTCAGGTTCAAGCTCCGGTTCAAGGGAACGCTGCGAAATTCCCACTGGGTTCATGTTTCAACTGCGGAGAGATTGGTCACTTCCGCCACAACTGCCCAAAGCTTGCTAATGCAAATCCAACCCTTGGATGAGCATTCGGCTGAACAAAGGATATTGCTGTCTTATGCCTTTGTTTCTTTTGTTCTCGTGTTTTGTGAAACAATATGTCTTGTTCATAAATAAAAGTTGTTGTTCACAATTCTGATATACAAGTATAATTACATGTGTGTATGACTTTTCCTATGATACCTACATCAAGGAACTATATTCCTTACAAACTACTTTTGTGATTCTCTCTTTCAAATGATCGCTCATGTTTCCCTCGAACATTTTAAGTACTCGTTTCATTCTAAGAAACAAAGTACAGAAGATAAAGTGACATTATGAGTGATCATGCTTCTGCACATCAGTGCCTTTGAATCCTTGGTTAGATAACTAAGGGTGTTTTCAAATCTCTTACCCATTACGTTTTAATTTTTCAACATACACAGTACAAGTATTTCAAAACAATCTTCATGATCTCAAAATATTTCATATAGTTTGAAAACAATTTTTTTTCTAGATACATTGTCTATGTTATTTCAAAAACATTGGCCATGTTATCAAAACCAACCTTTTTAATTTCAAAATATTTCATATAGTCTGAAGACAATATTAACACAGTACATTTTCTCATCAAGTGCATGATTTCGAAAAGCATCATTCATGTTTTCCAAAAACCTTATACATAATTTCAAAAATTCATTCCGCATGATTTTAAAACATTTTTATAAATATACCTACCTAGTACATCTACTTTATGATATCAAAAGTATTATATATAAGGTTTCAAAAACACTAAACATATTTTTCTTAAAAGAACCCCATGCACAGTTTTCAAAAATATCTTTCTCATACATTTACTTAACTTTCAAATTCTGCTTCATATGTCGCCTTGACATATCTAGCATCTCAACCTCATAAGCATTTTACTTCATGTTTGGACTTAAGCACATCCCGTGCAAGAATTCAAAGCATCTTCAACTTCTACAATCCATATGGGATCTTTTTATCTCCATAATTAGACCCTTGTGGATGATCATGATTCAAATCAGAGTCCTTAATTGGATTCTTTATGTACCTTAATTCGAACATTTCGAGTTCTAGTAATCGAAATCGAATTTTCTTTTTGAATCTTTCTATCTTTATAGTTGGATTCTCGAAAATGTTTAAAGTACCAAATGAAATCCACAAGATGGATTCCTAGTGTGCTTTAAATACATGTACTCTGTTAGCAGAACAAACTTCTAGTTAGCAATTTTGTGGTTATGTGACTATGTGTTTATTCATCTTATGTTTTCTTTCATGCATTTTTGTGTTTTTAATACTCTGGATATTCGTTATCCAAATCCTCGCAGGATCTTTCATATCTTCATATGAGAGATTCGTAGCAGGATATTCAAAGGTACTACCTTAAATCCTTAATGGGCTTCTATGTAATAGTTAAGACCCTTGGATTTATATAGTACCACTCCAGACCCTTTTTAGTGGTCTAGTCTAAAGGATTGATTCACAATTTGGTTAAAGAATGACATCTAGTGATGTAGCTGGACAGACTCCTTGATAGTCTATTTAGATCATTTATTGATCTAGTCTACGGGACTCTATGGCGGTCTAGTCACACTCATCACAGGATTGCTCATTTGGTTTTACCCTACGCATTATAAAATAGACTGTGTGAACTGTGCAAGGAATTGTCTAATTATGGAGGCCTACATAATTATGAAATTTAGTGCATAGAAACCCAGTAAGGTTTATTATGTGTAAGAACCGATAGTGACAACAATAACAAAATGAGAACGATGTAATGGAGGTACGGTGGACGCACCAATGACGCTTCGTATACTTGTATATAAGTATCCCTCTTACATTGCAAGCATAATGTTATTAAAGTTACTAGAAGTTCAGAACCCTAACCAATGTTGTTCGATCTTTTCAACTTCATGCTTTCAAGCTCTCACAAGTTTCCTCTAAATAAATTTCGGGACGAAATTTCCTAAAGTAGGGGAGACTGTAACACCTGTGCCTTCACGGCCATCAAACAAATACCAAAGCAATGAAATATTGTATTTCATACTTGGTATTTGTAAAAATATGTGTATCATTTGCACATATCAATTCTTGTTCAATTTCAAACTCTAAATCACTTTCTGGAAGGTTATACGCGCACCGATGCGTAAATATAACCAGTTTAATGCAACAAACACTCCGGAATAGTGACATTGGCTTAACATACCTTAAATAACCTTTTCATAACTTAGAAATAAGTTTTGAAGGCTTTGGTATGGCAAAATCAAGTTTAATCGCTTACAGGGACTAAAGTTGACAAACTGCGAAAGTATGCCAATTTGAACTGTAACAGACCTTCCGGAACATGACCATAAGTTAAACATGCCATAAATATCCTTTGCATAGCTTAGAAATAGGCTTTGAGGTGTTCGGTATGCTAAAATAAACTTTTGTGTCATTCAGGGACTAAAAGTGTCAAAAAGTGCACAAGTTTGCATTTTCGAGCATAACATACGTTCTGAATACATCCGGACATCTAAAAATTTATGTGAGCATGACTATATTATATTTTAGTGTTCGCCTTAAGAAAAATCCATTCGTCGCGTCATTTGGTTCGTGTTTCGCGCTTATGCGCATTCCGTCGTAATTAACCGAACATCGCGTTCGTACGGCCAAACGAACCGACATCCGAGATATTTTTGAGCATGTTTTAAGTTCCCTATACTTTAACTTCATTTTAGAGCTTTGAAATGGGGTTAACGGGCCTTAAACATGTCAAAAATGGCCTAAATACAGTTCAGGGACCAAAACTGACTTTCTGCCAAACTTAACCCCTACGATGCGCAGGGACTTTTGCCCTACGATGCGCAGGGGTTATCCTGACCAGATACAATGTTTAAACAGCCTGTTTTCAGCTGTTTAAACCACCACCACATGTTCCTACTTGCTTAGTCATGAAGATAAGGAGCATATGTGGCCTCCATAACCTTTCAACACTTGTACGGATCGGATCATGGCACGTTTTCCATGAAACGATCTCAACGGTGGACCGAATACTATAAATACCCCACCCCCCATTGCTTTAAAACTCACAAGAATTCTGATTTGAGAGCTCTAAGTTGAAACCATTGTTTCATACCTGAGTTCTTGAGTCGGGATTAGCATTCGGGGACCCTGGGTAAGTATTCTTTCGTTCTTTTCCTTATTTTACTGCTTTTCGAGTCAGAAAGTCAAACTTTGTTTGACTTTCAGCGTTGACCAGTAATGGTCAATGCGAAGTTCGTTTGAACTTCGCAACGTGAGTGTAATCACGTTGGTCATAGTCCCTTGGGACTATGCCCACTGATTACCACGTTGTCTAGAGTCGTAGGGTAGGCGATCTGATAAATCGCCTATACCTTCGAACTCGACCCATTTGGTCGATCATTAGGATCCGACCAAATACATTAGGTGACCATAGTGTAGGGAATAACCTTCCGAGGTTATACCCTATGGTCACATCGTTTAAGTAGTTGTATGATAGGTAGTTTATATGCCTTAGGTAAATTACCAGAATACCCTTTTCATGTATAATTGGTAATTAAGCATATGTAACCTAAACATTTGCCACATAACTGATTATGTAACATGTTTAGGCATATAACACTTGTCATAGGACTAGTTAGGCGTTCCGAACGCGTTTTACGCGAACGACGCGTTAAAGTAGCATAAGCTTCCTAAACGGGTCGTAATGGGTCGATAAGACTTAGGTTAAGTTTCATTTAGTATGTAGGCTTTGTTAAACCATATCATATGAGTTCCTACACTCATTTGGTTTACAAACCCTAATACTACCCAATCTTCCGATTTAGGTCCGGTTAATTAACATAGTTACCTATATTAGGTGCCGTTTGATTTCCGTGATCTCTAGCATTGTTTGGTTGTTACTCAAGGACTACTGAGCATTCTCAAGTGAGTACATAGACCCCTCTTTTACTGTTTTCCAAACTGTTTTGGGGTGAAACACATGTGCCTACTTGTTACTTTCATGTTTTCCTGTTTTCACATCATATACTGGTTATGTTCATTAGTACACTATTAGTACATTGATTTACATGACTTTTCTACTTTGTATGTTAACTTAGCATACTTAGTACATTTCTGTTGCATATGTTTACTCAGCATATGGACACATTGTTTTACATTGCATTTCTGTTGCATATGTTTACTCAGCATATGGACACATTGTTTTACATTGCATTTCTGTTGCATATGTTTACTCAGCATATGGACACATTGTTTTACAGCTCTACCTTGTATGTTTACTCTAGCATACTAGGTACATCATCTTCATAAAACATGCTTACATTTTGGTATGACATTTGGTTTGTTTAAATGAGACAATGTACATTCATTAACACCGATCACGCCGCTCGGTAGTAGGTAGTGGTACCATAGGACTTGACAAATCCCATTCCTGTAATCTCGGGTTTGTTTGGATGGAAGGAATGACCGAATCCGAATACATTTTCTTTTGATAACCTTGACTGAAAGGGTTATCCGTCTGTCTCAAGGCTTGGATGTATGAATTTTCACAATACCGCATAAATGTTCATTATCAGTATAGTATGCATTTACACAAGACATAATATTGATTTAAACCAAGTTTTACTTCAATACTTTGCTTTTGTGCATATGGTTTAGTTGAGACATTTCGCTAGCCATACATGACATTTTGACATAGACATTTGACATAGACATTTCGACATAGACATTTTAACATGATTGACATTGATCATGCATTTACACATTACATGATTGACATTGATCATGCATTTACACAAGACATAATATTGATTTAAACCAAGTTTTACTTCAATACTTTGCTTTTGTGCATATGGTTTAGTTGAGACATTTCGCTAGCCATACATGACATTTTGACATAGACATTTGACATGGATATTTGACATAGACATTTTGACATGATTTACATCTTGACATGAACATTTTACATTGTTTGGTTTGGTTTGATTAAGTGATTAAGTAACGATGCGTGTGTAATATGATACAAGCATGGTGGATACGCCGCTGGTACTTCCTATATATAAGTGTTTGTATGGTATTACATATCATAGCGTTATTTGAATCATTTCAGTTTGAGACATAGAACATTTTATACAAATAACATACTTTTCACAAGACATTGTTTTACAAACAACTTATCTTATACAAACTCATTTTACATGGTTATTCATTAAACCTGACATTTATTTATACATATCATCTGATCTTATCGTTTTTCAAATGATTTACAAAACAAAGCAAATAACAAGGTTCATGACTAAACATTTTCTCAAACATAAGTCATGAAACCTATTTTCACAAAACCTATGTATCTCACCGGCATTTTTATGCTGACGTACCATATTTTCACATGTGTTTTTCAGGAACTGTTGCATAAGATGATCAAGATACACATAGGCAGACTTGGGCTTTAGTGACAATAAAAGATGCAAGACTAGTTAATTATGTTGTATTTCCATGTTTGTTTAGACATTGTAACACTTATATTGAATAAAACGAAACTTTAATTTCCATGGTTGTGAAACATTAATTCTGTTACAACACTCCCCGATGTTTCCGCCACGTTTGGTATGTTCTACGTGGTCGGGGTGTGACAGGAGCAGTAGCAAAGGCGTTGTAAAACTCTTCTTCCATGTTTCGGTGAAAAGGTATGCAAAAGCACTAAGTTTAAACAAACTGAAGTTTCAAACAAGCTGGTTCAAATGAACTGAAGTTTCAAACAGACTGAGTTCACAACCAAATCCTGCGAACTGGACCTATATCAAACCGTGCGAACTGGAATATTATCAGTCCGTGCGAACTGAAGCCAAACAAAGCAAACTGGAGTCTTATGCGAACTGATGGACCACTTCGTGCGAAGTGATGTTACTTTATGCGAACTGATGAGTTTCACATGAACTGAAATCACTTCGTGCGACCAGGGAGGTTCAACTCATGCGAAGTGAAGATATGTCGAACGATCGAAAAGAATTTTGTCAAATTGAACAAGTTTTAGTCCGATTTTAGGTCTGATTTCTTCAAGGATTGATTAAAAACAGTATTCCGTGTGTTATATCACAAAATCAGTCCATTTTATCCGTAAAATCTTGGTTAAATTGATGAAAAAGTGTAAAAGAATGAGTAGAAGTCAGAATTTTCGGTGAAAAACGGTGAAAAC
This sequence comes from Helianthus tuberosus, assembly GCA_030545235.1. Lineage (NCBI taxonomy): Eukaryota > Viridiplantae > Streptophyta > Magnoliopsida > Asterales > Asteraceae > Helianthus > Helianthus tuberosus. The sequence continues at coordinate 99,688,616 of CM060394.1, forward strand.
AAGCTGAAATGGTAAGAACTCTTCCTCCTGAGCTCTGATACCACTTGTAGGATCATTGAATCGATCTAATGAGTCGATCAGAAGAGTTCAAATCCAAACCAAAGGCGGAATTCAATGATTTGGACTTGATTACAGCTTGATTCACACTAGGATTCACTTTAATTGTCTTGTATATTGATTTGAAAGCTTTACAGACCACTTGACACTTTGGCAGCACCTCTGCTCCGGAATCAGCAACGTTACAAATGAAAGACCAAGAGCTCCTATTTATAGTGGTGTCCAGTTCGCATGAAACAACACATGCAGTTCGTACGAACTGGACTTTCCAGTTCATGCGAACTGGACTGCTTACACAAAAACTCTATTTTCTTGACTACCGAGCTCTGGTTTATCCTATCTAATTACAAGACTCGATACAAGACGAAGTCGACAGACATATGCACCAACAGATTCATCGGCTAGACATTTCTTTAAATTGCAGATGTGGAACACATTGTGTATTCCATTAAGTTCTTCAGGTAGATTTAGCTTGTAAGCTACAGTTCCGACACATTCGATGATCTCGAATGGTCCTATGTATCTTGGGCTTAGCTTGCCCTTTTTGCCAAAACGCGTCACCCCTTTCCAGGGTGACACCTTGAGTAGCATTTTATCACCTACCTCGAATTTCAGAGGTTTACGCCTCATATCCGCGTAGCTTTTCTGCCTATCCCTGGCAGCTTTGAGACGATCACGGATTTGAACAATCTTATCCGTCGTCTCGAGGACTATATCAGGTCCTGACAGTTGGGTTTCTCCAACTTCCGCCCAACAAACTGGCGTTCTGCACTTTCTTCCATATAAGGCCTCAAAAGGCGCTGCTTGGATGCTCGAATGATAACCATTGTTGTATGAAAAATCAATCAAAGGAAGATGGTCATCCCAACTTCCACCCAAGTCAATAACACAAGCCCTGAGCATATCCTCAAGCGTTTGAATCATACGCTTACTTTGCCCATCCGTCCGAGGATGGTAAGCTGTACTGAAATTCAAACGAGTGCCTAAAGATTGCTGAAAGCTTTTCCAAAAATGAGATGTGTATCTTGTATCCTTATCAGAGATAATAGATACTGGCACACCGTGGAGAGATACCATCTCATCCACATACAGCTGAGCTAGCTTATCGGAGCTGTGCGTTTCTTTAATAGGTAAGAAGTGAGCTGACTTGGTCAGTCTGTCGACTATAACCCATATCGTATCATTCCCATATTTCGTCCTTGGTAACTTAGTAATAAGATCCATAGTTACATTTTCCCACTTCCAAGTGGGGAGTTCAGGTTGTTGTAGCAAACCTGACGGCTTTTGATGCTCGGCTTTAACCTGTGCGCATGTCAGACATTTAGCCACATAAGTGGCTATAGATTTCTTCAAACCTATCCACTAGTAATTTTCCTTTAGATCCTGATACATCTTATCACTGCCTGGATGAACTGAATATTTTGAACTATGAGCTTCTTGAAGAATTACATCTCTAAGCCCTCCATGGATTGGAACCCAGATTCGACCATTTAATCTAAGGATTCCATCCTTCCATATGATAATTGATCAGTAGTTACACCTAACTTCTCATTCGGAAAGTTAGTTTCCAAAACAGCTTCCTTCTAAGCAGCTAACAACTTTTCATTCAAGCTGATCCTAATAGGTTTGATCCTTTCTTTCCTACTCAAAGCATCAGCGACTACATTTGCCTTGCCAGGATGGTAGCGTATTTCACAATCCTAGTTGTTTAGTGTCTCCATCCCAACGACGCTGCCTCATGTTAAGATCTTTCTGGTTAAACAGATGTTGAAGGCTCTTATGATCAGAATAAATCACACACTTGGTTCCATATAGATAGTGCCTCCAAAGCTTTAGTGCAAATACAATGGCACCCAATTCCAAATCATGGGTGGTGTAGTTCTTTTCGTGCACCTTTAATTGACGCGGAGCATAGGCAATGACCTTGCCTCTCTGCATGAGTACACAACCCATACCAGTGTGCGATGCATCGCAGTACACAGCAAACTCGTCACTCCCTTCTGGCAATGTCAACACAGGAGCATTGCTCAACTTTTGTTTAAGAATCTCAAAAGATTCTTGTTGCTTAGGACCCCAATCAAACTTTATATTCTTGCGAGTCAACGAAGTTAGAGGTGCAGCAATCCTTGAGAAGTTTTCGATGAAACGCCTGTAGTATCCTGCTAGACCTAAGAAGCTTCGAATTTCTGTGGGTGTCTTAGGTGCTTGCCAATTCATAATTGCTTCTATCTTAGCGGGATCCACCTGGATACCATGCTCGCTTACCACATGTCCAAGAAATTGGACTTCACGAAGCCAAAACTCACATTTAGAGAACCTTGCGTAGAGCTTTTCTTGTTACAGAAGTTTAAGGATACACCGGAGATATTTTTCATGATCAGCTTGGCTCTTTGAATAAATAAGAATGTCATCGATGAAAACAATGACAAACTTATCTAGATATGGCTTGCAAACGTGATTCATGAGATCCATGAATGTTGCAGGTGCATTAATGAGCCCGAAAGGCATCACTAAGAACTCGTAGTGGCAATATCGTGTTCTGAATGCAGTCTTGTGCACATCTTCGGTTCTAACCTTCAATTGATGATAACCTGACCTTAGATCGATCTTTGAAAAGTAACTTGCTCCTTGAAGCTGATCGAACAAATCGTCGATCCTGGGCAATGGATATCTGTTCTTAATCATAACTTTGTTCAGCTCGCAATAGTCAATGCATAAACGCATTGATCCATCCTTTTTCTTCACAAATAGAATAGGCGCTCCCCAAGGAGATGAGCTTGGTTGAATAAAACCTTTCTCCAACAAATCATCCAACTGTGTTCTTAATTCCTTCATTTTTGTCGGTGCCAACCGATAAGGAGCTCGTGCTACTGGGGCTGCTCCTGGAATAATAAAGATCCTGAATTCCACTTATTTGTCTGGAGGTAACCCATGTAGTTCTTCAGGGAATACGTCTGAATATTCAGAAATAACAGGGATGTCTTCGATCTTAGGCTTTGGCTCATCTATGGTCACCTGTGCCATGTAAATGACACAACCTTTCTTCAAACACTTCGATGCCTTAAGCATAGATACTTGTTTAGGCAATCCATACTGTGTATCTCCTTGAATTGTAAGCGGCTCACCATAAGGGGTCTTAATGATAACTTGCTTATTGTCGCAGGCAATTTAGGCTTGGTTACGAGACAACCAATCCATGGCTATAACTATATCGAATCCTGCTAATTTCAACGGAAGCAAAGACAGCGGAAAAGAGTGATTCCTAATGGATATAAAACATCCATCTAAGATTGTTGAAGCAGTCTCTATGGTACCATCGGTCAATTCTACCTCGTATTTTATGTTTGAGTTTTAACAGGCAGATTTAACAGTTTACAAAATTTATTGTCTACAAAAGGCTTATCTGCACCAGAATTAAACAAAACTCTAGCATATACATCATTGATGAGGAATGTACCTGTTATAACATTATCATTTTGCACAGCCTCCTGAGCATTCATTTGGAAGACTCGAGCATTAGTCTTATTGGCCTCTTCAGGCTTCCTTGGGTTTTTCGGGCAATTGGTCTTTATGTACCCCTTCTCGTTGCAACCATAACAGGTTGCATCCTTCATTTTCTTACAATCCAAAGTTTTATGCTCTTTGGACTTGCAGATCCCACAAACTTTAGGCTGTGAATGCGATTGCGACTGCGATTCAAATCTGCACTTTCCAAAATGGTGTTTCTTGCAGACTTTACACTTGGGCTTCTCCCCTATCTACTGGGTATCCTTTCTAAACCCAGAACCCTTCCTATGCTCAGAGTTTCCCTTTCTTTTCTTATCGGAGCGATGAGAACTCTCATCCTCCCATTTTTGCTTTCCTCCAACAGAAGCTTTGACAAACTTATTTCTGACTGCATCGAGTGTGAGAGATAGAGACAGATCCACCACTGACATGTATATGGTAGGTCTGGAAGCTTTCACGTTACCCTTGATTTCTGGAGCCAGGCCTCCAATAAAACGTGTTATGCGCTTTGGTTCCGGTGTGACCAAATAAGGAACCAATCGGGACATGGTGTTGAAGCTTGTAACATACGCCTGACAATCCAAGTTCTTCATGACCAGAGTCAAGAAGTCGGTTTCGATTTTCTCTACCTCATGCTGAGGACAGAAATTTTCCTTGATCAGTGCAACAAATTGCTCCCAAGACAAGTTATACAATGGAATCTTTCCAGTGGCTTGGATTAACGACCTCCACCAAGCCAAAACTTCACCTTTAAATGATTGTGAAACAAACTTCACAATATCCTGTTCCGCACAACCACTGATATCAACTACAATATCCATCTCATCAAGCCATGTCATACAGTCAATGGCTCTTTTTTCTCCTGCGAATTCCCTTGGCTTGCAAGAGACGAAGTATTTGTAAGAGCAAGTCTTGACACATCGCTCCTGATTAAGCACAATCTGCTTGGATGGGATACTCTTCTGATTCGACGAATGACAAGAATTGTCTTTATTTGACTCATGTGTTTTAGAAGGGGGCCTACTATGAGCCACATATTGAGTCTTTGAGCGAGTATTACTTGGTTCCTTGAACTGCCTGTCAATGGCTCTAGTAACAGCATTGTCTATTAATGCTTGTTGGTCTGCACCAGCTACATTAATTCTAGTGTTATCATTTCTCTCTCTTGGGTGACTATTAACCTCTTGAGATTCAGCCATGTAACTTGATTGCTATAAAAATGATGACAACAATTTATTCAGAAGTCTATTATGGAATCGTCATTTTTGATGATTCGTTAAACATGGTAATTATAAAACATATTGGTTAATTTGATAATTTAATTTATTTAAATTTTCCTTATAATTAATCCCAGTTATAAACCATTATGGATATTAAGGTGGCACACAAAAGGCCTAGTCACAAGGACAGTTTTAATTTATAAGCCATGATTTTATAGGATCGAGGCATTTAGGTTTGAACGTAGTTCATCACCTTTCTTGATAGGGAGTCATAGACTACAACTGTCATTTGTCTCAAAGAACAATAAGTATGGCCCATAGGCACCTCATCACTAATGGATGTTTATAATATGATCATCTCAATTGATGATATAAGCCATGATTTCATAATCATTAGGCTAGGTGAGGAATTGGAAGAATCCAATATAAAGACGACTGATGTGATTTTATCGAACCACTGATGTCAGGAGTGCCCACATGTTTTCAGATGTTAACAAGATTTATTTTCTTAAAAAGGATTTACCATCATGGCCATGTCTTAAAATGACATATAGGCTAGGTTTTACCCTTAAGATTTTATTAAATGGCGGATCAATTATAAATTGGAATGTTATTTTGATTTGTTTCATATAGTATATGCATATATATAATGATAAATAAATTTTAAAATGAAAAATTCCATAAATTGTAAAAAGTACAATAGCAACCCTAAACGGGACTTTAAATAAACAACTTGTCCACACAGGGACTAAAATAAGAAATACAAGTCCATGCAGGGACCAAATACATAAATAAAATGTCCACACAGGGACTAAATTGAAATAAAATTACAAAACAATAAAATAAGGATTTTTAATAATTCCTCTTCTTCTTCCTTTTAATAAAGCTTGCCAAACACTTTAGAAGACCGCGGCGGCTCCTACGCTCTTCATCTACCCTTTGTTCCACCTCGTGCAACCGCTGGAGGATTTCTTGCTGCTGCGGTGGTTGAATTTGTGGCGGCTGTGGCGGCTGCTGCTGCTGAGGTTGAGGAGGTGGTGGGTATTGATACCCATATGCTGGGTACCCAGTTGGGTACGTAGCTGGATAGGGTCCAAGGTAGAGAGCATTGTAGTTTGCTGCCTCGATGTACGGGTCAATGGCAGGTGCATTGTTGTAGTTATAACCCGAATAAGCTTGCTGCTCGAACGGGTTGTACCCAGTTGCACCTGGGTAAGAAGGAATTGGGTTTTCATAACCCATGTGTGGTGCTGGTGCGACTGGTGCAGAGTCGACTTCAGGAACTACATTTGAAGGCCCACCCATTTGTGGGTCTTCATAGAGCGGCAGGTAGTTGCTGTTGCTGGAGTGTTGGGGGTGCTGAAGTGAAAACCCCCACGCACGGACATCCGTGCACTTCTTCTCCACCTCGATGGCTCGGGAGGCGGTGGCGGTGGCGTGACCGCCTGAAAGTGTGGGTCCTCAGAAGGGACCTGCTGGTGTGGCGGTGAGTTGCGGTGAGGGGAGTATACTCCCACTTGTATGAAGCCCATCTTTCGGCTCAAATATCAGGGCCCCTATAAGGCAAACCATGGAAGGATGATCCGCTAGATATATCAATGGGATGCGTCGGCGTCCCAGATGGCGGCATCTCAGGATCTGGATCTTCGTCCACATCCATGTTTTGGATTTTAGGGAAATGATCAGCCGGTCCCAAAGGGTTTTGACCCTCTGGTTCTTCTATCTGGGTCATCGGGTTGAACCGGCTTTGAAACTAAGGTATCGGGTTCTGGAATGAATGGTGCGAACCCGATCATTGCAGATGAATGAAAGAGTGGTGAGAGTCGTTGGGCACGTCCTCCTGCTGCGGCCCAGAGGAATGGTGATAGGATGGTGAGGAGCTGAGCGAGACAGAATGCCTCGCAGGCTCAAGATATATCCTCCAGTATTCGTGAGGACTTGATCCGTATAAAGCGGATGGTGTACGTCGGTGAGATGGTCCGGCTTCATGGTCATTCCTAGTAATTGGAGCTTTTCCTCTTCCTCCTCGGCGTCTCACTCTTGGCGGCATTTTTGCTTTTGATCCTGTCAAAACAAAAGAAACAACAAAAGACAAAAACCAATTAAGATTAGGATTAATCCTAAGTCCTTTGCCTAGACTCGGAAGTCAAGGAATGTGCAACTGTGTCATTGAGATTAAACACAAAAGACTAGTGTTTAATTCCCTCAATGTTGGCTGTAATACTAACCTGTCACACCTCGATATTTCCACGTATTACCGGTGGGCCCGGTGGGGAGTATCGTGACGTAGTTGATATCATCATAGTTAATTAATCACAGTTTAATGCACAGCGGAAGGCTTGAAAGTAAAATGTTAATACAAACCGAAACACAAAATATAATGAAATATTATACAAGCGGTTATATGTGGATCCACAGGTGGATCTAAAACATAAAGTAAAATATTGTTCGACAGACTTTAAGTATTAAGTGCTTGCAAGACTCTTTATCTAATACTCAGGAGCTTCTAGCCCATTTCGTGTAGTACCTGCACTTAATCTTTTTGAGAAATACGTCAGTTTACACTGGTAAATACAATTAACTGACTCTATTGAAAAGTGTTTATAAAATTGGTTTAGATTCACAAGGCATAAAATCTTTTATAACTTGGGATAATTATATAAAATAATCTTGTATACAGATTTACATGTTTGTCGTACGTTCAGGGCCCGGGTTAGAAGAGCCGGAACAAGATTAATAGACACACCACTAGTATAAGCCCACAAGAAGTTTCCTCACGAGTGAGATACCGTTTTACATACGCAACTGTCAGGTGTATGCCTACACCTCGTGCTTAAGTCGTGGCCATTTCAAATGAATGAGCCGAGGATATCCAGGACACGATCATATTAACCCCCAAATGCTTTGTATCAAACAAAACAGATTAAAACGATTTATCTCAATGATTTAACCACTAATCGATTAAATATTCAATACCCGGCCAAGCGGTAAAAATTTACCGTATCCCAAGCCCGTATAAGGGAAAATAAGTTAAAAGTATTTACCTGGGCTAAATGTAAATTATACTCAGTCGTATATTCTAATCAACAAGTGCGGGTAGCTTTTACTGGGCTCCTAATCTGGAACGAAGGTTTTAATAACCTATTAGATTCCTAACGGGTCTTATTTAAATTGTAACTTAGACCGGTTAGTTTTAAAGAAAGGTTTACCGTACAAAACGCAAGATTAAGCGGTGATCGGATTAGAATGTGATTTAGACCCAACAAGTATGAAGACTTGTATAAAATGGGTAAACTAAATACATTCTGGATTTTGAAGTAAAAATGATAGGGTTTGACCCGTTTCGGCTAATTTATGCAAACTACTTACATAAACCGCACCGAACGCGTATATGCATAACGGGTAACCGAATGAGTCATGTACAAGTTCCATAAGTTATTATGCTTAAAATATGTTGTGATATCAGTAGGATATCTTCAATTATGCCCAAAATGAATTTAAAACCAATTTAAGCCCCGAAAGGGTAATTTGGTCATTTTAAAGTTTATAAAAGAGGTTTAATAGCAAATTGAGATTCTGGTCTAAAATATTCAGTAAAAATATTTATTTTATAAAGTTACATCAGTAAGATATCATACATATGTGAGGTTTATCTTTTATGGCCAAACTATGCACCATAGGAGCATTTTGGTCATTTCATATATGCTTTTAAGGTCAACTTTGGAAATCTGAGTTCAAGACTTATACATACCGTTAAAGTATAAAAATTTATTTATAAAATCAGTACGTAACAAGTCTTAGGCGTTAAATATGGTTTTAAACCATACTATGCGCCTAATTAGCGTAAAAGTCGGTATTTGACGATATTTGAGATGTTTATAAAATTTTGAAGTTTTGATCAGTCTTGAATGTTAGAAATAATTTATTTAACATATGACATCAGTAGGAAAAGGTTTGGCTATAAAAGATATGTAAATCTCATTTTATTAATGAAAAGGGCATTATCGTCAATTACTTAATTTAAGCTAGAACTCTATGTTATGGTCAGTATAAAATTTGACAAAAATTTTCAAAAATCCCTAAATATTATATTATAATAGTGGGTAGCAAGTTTGGTGCCAAAAATTGGGTTTAAATATGATTTATGCCAAAAATGCAATTTAATTAACAAAAAGTTTTGTTTTACGATATCTTGCATAACTTTTATTTGAGACCAGAAACCGATGTCAAATTTTTATGACATACTTATTTATTAGTAATAAAACTTTTTGTCCTCTTACTTTTTAAAAAATCTCGTTTTTATAACATAAGGGCATAATGGTCAATTTTTAAGCATTTAACGGAAACATGCAAATGATCTCTGATTTCTAAGGGACCATGTAGTATGACCTCAGAGGGTTATTCTAACATATAACATGGTCACATAGAAACCATAAGTCATAACTAAACTAAGCTAATTCAGGTCAGAACTGAAGTCAAAGCAAAAGTCTACTTTTGCGACTTTCGGTTGCGAACCGAGTCTAGTACTCAGAATTGTCAGGTTGAACTTGCCTAAACATGTTCTTTTATTATTTACCAAGTTATTTAAGTGATAAAATGTATTTTATAGCTTCTACATTATCAGTTATGATTTATTTTATAAAAACTTACTCGCTTCACTTTTCTGTTCATAACTTTGACCCGACAATTGACTGAGTAAACGTGATAATTAGGAGGTGCCCTTTTGAGGGATTATCACCTACTTAATTACCAACACATAGCCACCTTCAATTCGAATAATGGCTGGACCGTTAGTGATTAAACACAAAGTCAAAGTACCATTATGATATCTTTGACTTTCGGTCATTAAGCTAATAAATACTTAACTACAGAAGCTAAGAACGCTTACAAGGGTCCCTAGCATGAAGATTAGACTTAGGAGAGCTTCCTTAATGCTTAGGATGCTCCAGAGAATGCTCCAAAGCTTTAGAAGTTGAGAGAGTATGAAAACTTGAACTTGTGCAATGAATGAAGCAACACCAAGTCCCTATTTATACTACATGAGGCCATCACCAGATCTTCCCAGGTGTTCTATGTTGTTTTCAGATGTTAACATGTGTCCCAAGTGGTTTTAGATACCATCAAACAGTCCCTAGTTTCGAAATATTGTGAGTGTAAAGCTGAATTGAAGAGGAAAGGTGAAGAACCTGCACCTGTGCATGCTGGCTGTGAAAAACAGGCCGTCGCGTGGCGCGACGGCAGATGTGGTCCGGGGTCGCGCAGCATGTCGATGCAAATGTCTAGCTAACAAGTTTGAAACTTGACAAGTTTGGCCCCTGAACCTTCTAATTCCTTGAAACTTTCATTTTAAGCACAATTCACCCATAAAGTTTATATTTGGATGATCTTTAGGATATAACCAAACACCGATAGGTCCGGTTTCGTTAAACGATAACCAAAAACACTATTTTCATCAAGTTGATGCTTTTAACCCTTTATTTACGAAAGTTAACATATTTGATATCAAATGATATCGAAACCTCATGAATTTTTCGTCACTTGTTCTTGAGAGTGTAATTAATCGTTACAAAGCCCCAGGTTCGTTAAAAGGTCACTCAGAGGTAGTAATTTAACATGTTGACACGTTTAACCCTCACGTCTTGTAAACTTTCACTTTCTTTCACAAACGGCTTCATACGTTTCACAATTTATTCGTTTAAGAGTATAAACGTCGTGTAGGGTTGTTGAAAGGCATAGTTTTCAAATGTTGACACTTTGGATCCTTTCACATACATACTTTCTTTGTTTGTCGACTTACTCCCTTGAAATTAATTCATTACACGTTTAAAGTTCATGATACGTGTCGTTACTACATTGTACATGATTTTGCGAGGTGTTACACAAGTAACCGATTCACACCGATCACAAGAGTCTCTAGCACATCCTCGATCAAAAGGGGTTGAACAAACAGCAACGTCAATGAGCTAAACCCCTAAACAATTATGAGTGCGCAATCGAATATTGTCTGGGAAAGGCAAACATTGTAGTCAACGCCCTCAGTCGAGAAGAAACCAAACCCAAACGTGCTCGCGCGTTACAGATTACAATTCATTCTAACTTTCCTGAGCAAATCCGAAACTCACAAGACGAAACACCAAAGGAGAAAAAATCTCTTCTAGTCGAGTCCGTATGAGCATGGAGAAATAATTCAAAATCAAGACTGGTGGCATTCATTAATTCATGAAACATATATGGAGACCTACGAGAACTCATAATGGGCAAAACACTAGTCTCAATACTCAATACATCCTATTTTCCGACAAGATGCATCATGACCTCTTCAAGCCATAGTGGGTTCACTTACTATAATTCTTAACGTTGGAGTCACCTCCGTGACAATAGCTATGCATGGTTACCAGGCGACGTCCTATTGCATCTCATCCGAGAAAAGGAAACTTCAATACTGTGACGCAATCTTGGAAATTGTGCCACCTCTTAAATTTCATGTATACCTACGTGGTAAGAGACTTTCTATAGTTATCGATATGTGCACCCACTCTTACTAGGATCGATTCGTTGCCTAACGGTTGATTATTCTATACCTAAACATAACCCCTGGTAGTTTATTAGTATGAACAACAAAATCTCAGTGGTTATCAACTGCCACCTCAATCATGCAGATTCCATTTTAACCCATCACGGTGTATCGTCTTATATCATGACGCTTCCTTTAGCAATAAACTTCCAACCGTCATTTTTAAAACAACGTAATTAATTTTTCGGGACGAAAATTCTCTCAACTAGGGGATGATGTGACACCCGGCGCCTTCAGGGTAAATACAAACCCCCGTTAACTTAGATATTCATTTAGGCATTACATTTGATTCAGGTAAACAGAGTGTCTCAATTATTCCACAAACACACACGCACGGTAAGTTGGGGAATTTCAAATTAACACATGGGTTGCAACCGAACGTCGACAAACAATCGGAACTGTATTCATGAACAAATAAGTATAAATTATGTGAATTTATATGCTATTTTATGTGCTATGTGACTTACATATTCATTTTGTGAACTTTTGGGAAACCACGTATATTTACATGTAACAATGTGTTATCGACGAACCTATAACTAGAACGTATAGTATGTCTTAGCTTAAATTTCGAGGACGAAATTTATGTAACATGGGGAGAATGTGACAACTCGCACTTTTGACCCTAATCATTGGAAAAAAGGGGTACATATTCTTAAGTATTTATTATTATTATTATTATTATTATTATTATTATTATTATTATTATTATTATTATTATTATTATTACTATTACTATTACTATTATTATTATTATTATTATTATTTATTAATAATAATTTGCGACGAGGGAAACGTATTGTTTAACTGATAACCCGAGCCAAGTGTATTTAATTTAACACACACACATGTATATATATTAACTATGATATTGATTTGTTAATTTAAACGAGCAAGTTCGTGTTAATGAGACATGACATTTAACGAGTCCGTGCACATGGGCCAAGCCCAACCCAACTCCCCTACACCCCAAACCCTAGTATTTCTACATCTTATTCTTTCCACCTCTTTATTCTCAAAAACCCCAACACACAACATCATTCCTCTCTCTCTCATGATATCCGGCCACCGGCGACATTTTCCGGCACCGTTATTCCGGCCGGCCACACCCTAAAACCCCTCCTTCCTCATAAAACTTCTCACGCATGCACTGGACAAGAGATCAAGAGAGAGAGAGAGAGATAGAGAGAGAGAGAGAGTTATCGGTAGAGAGAGAGAAAGCCGAGTAAGAAAGAGAGAGGTAGATGGCCGGCTGTCACCATGGACAGCGGAGCCTTGACGGTGGACGGTGGTGGTCGTCTGAGTTGTCTGGATGTCATAGATTTGAATGGAGATGGGGTGGTTGGTGGTGGTCGCGGAGATTCGGGTCTGAAGTAGTGGCGCTACGATGGTGGTGTGAATCAGGTCTGATGTAAACAGAGGAGGACAACAGTGATGGGTTGATGATGTTGGTGGGGATTATTGGGTGGAACTCGGTAGCACTGGAAAGCCAGTGGCAGCAGCCGCAACATTCAGAAAAAGGAGTGTCATTGTGAAAGCAGTGGCGGAGTTGTGGTGGTATTGATGGCTGTAACAGGGCTGGGGTAGGAATGGTGACAACACACGCACCCATTCATTTCATAATTTCCTCGGTTAGTGAGTTTATAATTATTTGATTTGATTTCCTTTGTTGTTCTCGGCTGTGTTTATGCTTTCTGATGAATATCGATGATTATTTGAATGAAATTAATGTTTGATGTTTAGAGTGATGATAGGGATATTGATGAAATGTTTGTAACAAACAGATTAACTTAAAGTTGAACATATGTTTGCTGATTTGTTTAGATATTAGGGTTTTGATAGAAGTCATGGTTGTGATTTAATCTGAGTGTGCAAATGCTGAATTAATGATTGGGTTTTGTATGATAAAACGTTGATGAAACTTTAGATCTCTAAAATCCTATTTCATGACATTATTGATGAAACAATGTGTAATAATAAGGTAATGATGATTCTTAATGATAGAATGTTCATAGATCTACTTTGATAATTGTTGGTAATAAGTGGTTCATGATATAAATCGATGTATAACATTTGCAGATGATTTACTGATGACTAATTCGAATGTTGAAGTTAAATAACTGTTGGTGTATGCTTAACATGATATTAGGGTTCATGAGAATTTTGGTAAAAATCTGTGTTTTTGTCTGATTTGATCGAGGAAACTTGGGTGATTACTGTTTGAATGATTGCGGTCGTACACCCTCACCCCGCACACATGCTAGTCACACACTCGTGAACCATATACCTTAGATTGCACAATGTACACCTATCTAATGCATGGACGCACACTACCTTATGACCGCACATAATCATCTGTTGCACAAAGTACAACCATAAACAACATGGCCGCACTGCACAGACTACAACCCTATTTTGCATGACCGCACACTTAAGTGGTGTCGCACACTTAAGTACTACCGCACACCTATTAAATCAGACTGGATTGCACATTGATCATGGGCCACACCTAAGTTGGGCCGCATACTTACTTGTTACAGCTTTGGGCTTTTGTTATGGATCCAGGTCTGATTAGCATGAATATACGTGTTACATGATAGCTTGTATTAGCATGTAACTTGTTGAATGCATGTAGATAAATACATGCATTACTTGTATACGAACCTAATATATTGGTAACCATAATAGGGTGTGGTTGACCAACTTAACACAAGTACTTTATCTGCCGAGCAAAGCAAAGGTGAGTTCACACAGTTTACTAAAAGCATGTATTCCCGGTGGTTGGGAGCTTCACTTTCCCTGGTTTGGGATTGCCTAGTATTCCTGGGTTGGAATACTGTTAGCTTCACTTTCCCTGGTTTGGGATTTCCTAGTATTCCTTGTTTGGAATACTGTTAAATGCTATTTATATTTCATGTCTTAGCGTACCAAATGAAATTCTATCACGAAGTCCCCACATTCTATACCGATTAATCGCCGGGCCTAGCGAACGGGATATTAGTTGATAGCGCTTTTAGGTTTCACTAACCTCACACCGTGCCTTGGAGGACGGACGTGAACTAGTATGCCTTGACAAACGGGGCAACACAACGCAACAGTTGCAAGTATTTGGTATTATGAAGTTTAGTAGCTTACATATGGGGTAGCTCCCCATAACATGATTAATGAGTAACTTAACAACATAGGTTTTTGGAAATTAAACTAGAAAACCGTGAACTCGCCAACTTTATGTTGACACCCTACTGCATGCTTTGCAGGTTGCTTGGTACAGCTACAACAGATGTTGCAATCGGCTGGAGTGCGTGGTTTGTAAGCTTCATGTTAACTTATATTTAAAAAACTTGTGGTTTTAAGTTATAATGGGTTCTCATAATATTTTCGCTGCTAAATTAAACTGTATTTTTGGACTTATAAACACTGATCACCAATCTTGTTGATTGCGATAAATTATAACTTACGTAAATGGTTCAACATGATTAGTGGCTAGATCCGGGCCAGTCACACGCCTCGAGATAATACTTCGCATGTGGATTTTGAGGGTGTGACATGCCTGGGACCCCACTTGCAAGTTATGAAAACGCCACGTGTCCACTTTTTATTGGGTATCAAGGAAGGGATTTCCAAAGACTCGTCCCATGCATGATGAGTTGCTCCAAGGACTCATGAGATGGCCAAATCTGAAAATGGTTGTGGTCAATCGCTATTTTTCTAATTACCGCAGTAAACAACTCTGTTAACGATTTTACTTAAAGAAAAAATATAATATAAACAAACAATTTGTGTTATAAAATAAAGAGTTAATTGTCCAGATAGTCCATGTGGTTTGCCATTTTTCATCTTTAGTCCTCAACTTTTCAAAATAGCATATTTGCTCCCTATGGTTTACTCAGTTAATTTTGTATAAAATATCATAACTACCCTTTATACATAAGTTAAAAAAAACAAAAATTAATTAATAAATAGTATGGGGCCCACCTCACCCTATCACTACCCAACCCTCCTTCTCCACCCAAACCTGCAACCACACTTCCTCCACACAAACCCACTTCTTTCACAAACCTCCGACCACCACCCTCCCATAACCTCCGGCCACCATCACTCCAACCACTACCGTATCACCACCAAACATCCTCCCATCCCCACCATTCACCTCCACCTTGTCGTAGATCCATTCTCCGACCAGTTTCGTTTTTTCCGGCCACATTGTCGGTGACCACACACCCCCGCACCCCTCCACTACCCAACCCCTCTTCCACACCACCACCGAATTCTACTGCCTCCTCCACCACCTTTGTATAACCATCGTATCACCACTCATTCTGTCACCCATCACCACCGTATCCACTCCTTCCACCTAAACCCACACCCCCGTATCACCATCTATACCACCCATTCTATCAGCCTCTGTATCACCACCTTTACCACCCATTTTGTCAGCTTCCTATGACCACTGTATCATCACCTTTGTATCACCACACAACACCACCATATCACCACAAAGCTAATCACCTCAACTGATCTTCTTTTGGCTATACCTGCGAGACACCACCTGCGGCCGTGGGACTAGAAGACCGTCTCTCTCTCTCTCTCTCTCTCTCTCGGATGACCAAAAACGGGCCAGAACTCTTATCTGACTCCATCTCTCTCGTAAAACATATCTTCAAGTTTATATATGTGGGTTTGTGTAATAAGCCAATTGGGCAATTGGTTTTGTGGTTTGTGTAAGAAGACAGTGGCTAGAAAAACGTGAATGTGGTGGCCGACGTTAAAGACCACCGAAGAAGAATATGGGTGGTTGGAGGATGGAGGGTAAGTTTTTAATTTAAATATGTGGGGCTTACTTAACGTGTTAAATGTATTATTATAATTTTATTAATGTTTTTTTATTATTTGTTAATAAGAAAGTGTAATTTGGTCATTTCATACAAAATTAACTTAGCAAACTAACTGCCATCCTATCCAAGGACTATCCGAGTAATAAGTGAGCAAACCATAGGGGGCAAACATGCTATTTTGAAAAGTTGAGGACTAAAGATGAAAAAATGGCAAACCATAGGGACTATCCGGGCAATTAACTCTAAAATAAAATTATTGATAGATGTTAAAGTTGAAATGTAGTGTCCTTAAATGGTTGTGGTCAATGGCTATTTTTTGTAATTACCCCAGTAAACAACTCCGTTAACTATTTTACTTAAAGAAAACATATAATACAAACAAACAATTTGTGTTATAAAATAAAATTATTGATAATGTTAAAGTTGAAATGTAATGTCTGTAACTTAATTATCCTTATCTAAGATTAACAGTTTCGACCAGTCTCTTTTTTTTACTCTAGATAATGCGACACATGGTTACGGAGGATGATGACCATGAAAAATAGCAATGTCAAAACTTTTGCCGGTTGAACTTCTCAGCCATTCCTTTGCGTTGACTTTGGTAAACTTGTTGCATCTAGGTAGACATTCATTCATGTGTGGAGACTGGAGAGACAAGACCATGTTTATGTAAGTTACGTATGAGTGGTTTAGTTTTTAAGAAAACAATTTGTACTCTGTTTTCATTATGAAAGAAATGCTCACCAAATCATTCTATTCAAATTTAATATTGAACAAAAAGGGTCACAAACATAACAAATATGGATCAATGTGTTAATAGCTTATTCACTTTCTTTTTATATTAATGTGCACAAAGCTGACTCGGCATCTTCAAGTGTTTGACCAACATAGAGCATAAGTTGACATTTCTTCAGTAAAACTAACCTTCATTTTCTGTGACTTAACTTCCTTGTTAAGCTCCTTAAAGAGAGGTTAAAAACATTTCAATTGTCATAGATCAAAGTATCGGTCCTCTTCGGGCTTATTAATCGCGAGCAAAGTCAAAATACTTGGATTATAAATCAGAAAAAATGTAATAAAATGTCATGGGCTCGTAGAAACTGGTGTTAGGAGTGTATTTGTTGCTTGATGTTCGAATGTTTGACAAAATCTAAAAAATTAAGTAATTAATCTGGACAACCCTTTTATTAGATCATAATAAGGGCATGTTTGGCTAAGCTTTTTGAAACAATTTATTGACTTGTTGACTTTTTGAAAAGTCGTAAGTTCCAAAATGATGTTTGGCAATGAGGGTGTATGTGAGGGGAAAAAGCCAATAAGTCAATAAGTCACTCCATACTGATTTTTTCAAAAAGTCAATAAGTCAATAAGTTGTTTCAAAAAGCATAGCCAAACATGCCCTAAATGTCTCAAATTATATTTATCATTTTTTGCACCCTTTGATAATTTGAAACTAATTATTTGACCATGATGCGTGTGAAGTGTTATATATATTAGGTGTATATTTTAAGCCCTTTTTAACACTTATTTTAGCCAAGTTTTAAATTTATAAAACACGATATTTTACTAACACTAAACACACATATGGGCAAGTGCACCCATCGTTGAGCGTAGTATAGTGTTGGTAAGATACCGAGGTCGTCCAAGGACACAAGAGCTTTTAGTACCGGTTTATCCTCAACGTCTAATCAAAATAAAAGTTTAGAAAAATGTTTTAAACTAAGAAAAATAAAAACTAACTAAAATGCTGAAAATAAAAAGAAAAAACAGATAGACAAGATGAATCACTTGGTTCCGACTCGTATCTAGTATAACCTTTGATTATTTCCGCACTTTTGCACATAATTAAGAGATTATCTTAGTTATTGTAGTAGGCCCCTCTTTTGAAGGTGACGTTACCCTCACCCCAGTAGTTTGAGTCAGCAAGGAAACAATCCTAAAAGGGTGGATTATTGGAAGATAATGAATTAAGTTATTAATGCAGTATTGTGGTAGGCCCCGCTTTTGGCGGTGACGTTACCCTCGGCTAAGTAGTCTGAGTCAGCAGGGATACAGTCCTAAATAGCCGGGTTATAGTATTAATAGTAGTTAACTTATGAGGGGATCAAAGAGTTTGGACCCCCGCCATCCAATACCGTGAAGTATTGAAGGAGGTCCTACTAAATTTGACCCAGGTCCATTGCAGGACCTCTAAACGCTGAACAATGGCAAGACCTTTACCAAACCGTTCCCTTAACCCCCGACCAGGTATCCAACATACCTCCATATAGACCGTGGAGATATGAATGGTGAAAATCTTTTATTTTATATAGACAGTAAAATAATGCCAAGACACCACGGACAAACGATAAGGAAAGATCACCTTCAACATAAGTAACTAGTTATTAAAGTCATTAATACAAAACCAAATAAAAAGTGCAAAAGATTAGAAATAAAAAGTATTAAACTAGACACTTTGTCTTCACCAAGTGATGTAAGAGACTTAGGCAAACATGGCCTTGATTGTCAAGAACTCTTACGATCAATCTTGGATCCCGAGATGACTCACACACTCTACGATGGACAATGGATGATGGTGGTGGATGATGGTGTGGTGATGGTGGTGGGTGGTGGATGAAGTGTGAGAGAGGTGGTGTGCCAAGGGATGAGATGAAATGAATCCAAGCACTCCTATTTATAGGCTGAACAGAGAGCTGGGCACGGCCCCGTGTCCGCTGAACACGGCCCCGTGCCCGTCTGACACTCTCTCTCCTCATTAATTGTAATTCGCAATTACAATTAATGCGCCTGCAGTACTTTCGGCACGCCCCCGTGTCCGCTGGGCACGGCCCGTGGTGGGCAATAGAAGCTTCTATAGGTTTGTCTTTTCTGCTGCTTCTTGGGCACGCCCCCGTGCTGGCTGAGCACGGGGCGTGTTCAGACTTCTTCCTTCTCTATTTTGCTTTGGAAGGTGCCGTTGAGGGGTCGGGCAGTCCACTTATGTTCCTTTCCTTGTATTTATGTTGGAATTAGCTGTCTTTTTGCTTCTTTTGTGTTTTTGAGCTCATTTAGTCCTGAAAATACAAAAGGAAGACAAAAACACTCTTTTTCCAATATTAGTACTTAAAAAGGGTTAGTTTTATGCCTTATTTGATGTAATTTATATGTTGCATTTTGCACACATCAAATACCCCCACACTTGAACTTTTGCTTGTCCTCAAGCAAAACTCTTTAATATGTGGCTTACACTCCCAAATGGAATAGGTAGAAGAGAAGGTTTTGGGCTTGTCGTAGAGTGTCGGGATGTCCAAGATCTTTTTGGGTTTTATTTTTATTTATTTACAATTCTATTCGTAATGATTTATTTAGAACGTTTCATAGGAGAAATTACTTATTTGGGCATAACATGCCTTTTTAAAATTCCATTTATATACAAGTTCACATACCTCATGGGAGAAATCACTCACACTCAGCCGAAGGTGTATTTTTAGTGAGTCACTCGAGAGCGGGATGGAACTTATTCCTACCATAAGCTTGCCAAGCAATCAATCCTCCTCCTTTTTAACTTTTATACATTTGTAAATATCAAGAGGACTTTGTGGGTTAAGGGTTAGGCTTGGGTTAAAGGTAGGTGGTTGGGATATTGGTTAGTGGTTAGTAGAAAAAGGGCGAAAAGCGTAACAAGTGTCGGTTTTCGTAGGACCTTTTATTTTTATTTTTTTCAACTTTTTATTTTGATGAAGCTTTTATTCAAACAAAGTTATTTTTGATGAACTTGTTTGTTTATTTTTCTTTTTGCTTCATCTTCAACACATTTTTTTTTTTTTTGATCATACGAAAAACCGAACTTGTTACTAAAACAAAGGGTTAAAAATGAAAAAGGTTTTGGTGGGTAAAAGGGTTTTTGGTTTGGGTGATGAAATGAAAAGGTTTAGGCTCAAAGGGGCTAACTAGGGGGATTTTTGGGTAGGTGGTAAAAGAAAAAGAAAAATAATGGTGTAGAAATAAAAAGGGTTAGTCCTAATGCCTCCATCATTTACTTACTCGGGTTTAAGTTGATAAGGACCGGGAATGTATCGTCATGGCAAGTTCTAGAGTTGTAAGAACCAAGCGGCTATTCACACAAGAAACGAAAAAATGAGCATTTAGTCTAATGATATGTAATTGCATGCTCAATAAAGGCTCAAAACTCACTTTTTTGTGGGAATGGGTTTTTATGTGATCAAGTATATATAATCAAATTTTAACTAAGTTTGCCATGCCTTTTCATAATTTTCTTATGTTGGTTCTTTTTATCACTACGCTATCGGTTGTAAATTTGTAAAAATATAACCTTTTTGAGAACTTGAATTTCCCGAGTTAAACTTAGACAAGTAAAAAAAAAATGAAATTTTTGAAAAAATTTGGGGTGATTAGCGGTTCCAATAGAGTTTTGTGTAAGGCTTGTATTTAGGACTTGCAAAATTCAAGGTTTTAGCATCCCCCCCACACTTAAATTACACATTGTCCTCAATGTGTCCCAAAAATAAATTTTTAGGTTGATTAGATGTGTAAAATAGTGTTTAAAAAGCAAAAATTTGTGTTACTGGGCACTGGACACGGCCCGTGTTATCCGGGCACAGCCCCGTGTTCAAGTGCCAGTAACAAAATTGAAATAAGAGATACAGAAGTCTGGACACGGGGGCGTGTTGGGTGAACACGGCCCGTGTCCAGGTACTTGAACTGGGCGTTTTTCTGCAGGTGGTTCAGCACGGGGCCGTGTTGGTTGGGCACGGCCCGTGTTGAACCTTCTGGACTGGAGAGAATTGTCGGGTTGCCTTGTTCTTGTGCATGAGGTCATTTTTCTCGTTCCCCTTTTCATCCTTTACCACCATGAGTGTGTTTTATTCCTGAAAATTAAAACTAACTAGAAAACATAAAAATTAATCTAAATTAAACTAAGGATAGTTCCGTGGAATGCCTCCATGGTGCGCCACGTTTATAAGGGTCCTTGGCTAGACCCAAAGCCTGGTCATATGTTACCCAAGTGGGATGTATTGCATCCCATGTTACACCGTCGGAGAGCGTCATCCAAGCTTGAGTCTATGACCTTCATGTAGTTGACCGGATCTTCTTCCTCTACTCGCTTTCCACATTCAAATTTTACTTCCTCATCCCCAAACTTCAATGTTAGAGTTCCGTCATTCATATCCACCAATGCTTGGGCGATGGCTAGAAATGGCCTCCCGAGGATGAGAGGGACATCGGTGTCTTCTTCCATGTCTAGGATGACAAAGTCGGTTGGAAAGACGAATTTGTCAACCTTGACTAGCAGATTTTCGGCGACACCTTGTGGGAATTTGACGGACCTGTCGGCGAGTTGTATGCTCATCTTTGTAGGGCTTGTTGTTCCTAGGCCGAGTCGCTTGAACATTGATGTGGGCATGAGGTTGATGCTAGCCCCAAGATCTGCTAAAGCATTTCGGACGGGGGACTTCCCAATCGAGCAAGGGATTGTGAAGCTCCCGGGGTCGATTTTCTTTTGTGGAAGTTTGTTGAGTACTAAAGCTGAGCATTCTTCGCCTAAGTTAACTAATTGCAATGATTCAATTTTCCTTTTGTGAGTGAGGAAATCCCTCATGAATTTTGCATATTTAGGCATTTGGGTTAGGACCTCAATAAAAGGAATATTAACATGCAATTGTTTTAGTAAACTTTCGAACTTTGCGAATTGCTCATCGGTCTTTTGACGATTTAACCTACCGGGGTACGGAATTGGAGGAGTCTTGGTGGGCTCTTGATTTGGTGTAGAAGCCTTTTCTGGCGCAGGAGGAGTCATAGGCTGGCTAGAATGGCTTCCTTCATTTGGCGGCAATGGAGCATCCTCGGGACCCACGGTTCGATTTCTTAATGTGATGAGATGTACTTGTGCCTTCGGGTTTGTTTCGGTATTACTAGGTAACGCGCCTTGTGGTCTCTCGGAGAAATTTTGAGCTAGTTGATTTAATTGTTTTTCAACGTTTTGAATGCTAGCTTGTTGATTTTTGAAATTCGATTCCAATTGTTGAAATCGATCCGAGTTTTTCTTTTCAGTGTCAGAGATGAGGAGAGATACAGTATCTTCAAGCCTTTCTTTTCCACCTTGTTGTTGAGAGAAATTTTGCGGTTGTTGAAAATTAGTTCGTTGGTTTTGTTGGTTACTACTATTGCCGGGATCTCTCCAACCAAGATTTGGGTGGTTACGCCATCCTTGGTTGTAGGTACCCGTTGGAGGACCCGACGGCCTAGGTCTATTATCCATGTAGTTTACCATTTCTGTTTGTTCATCTAATTCTTTCATACAACTCCAATTTTCATGTGACCCACCACACCCTTCACAAGCCATAACCGAGGCCGTTTTTGTCATTTCTAGCCTTTTTATTTTTGAAGAGAGGGCCTCGATTTGGGCTTGTAAAGAGGTGCTTTCATCAACCTTATGGGCGCCCGGGGCAATAGATTTATTACCTCGGGGAGTGTGCCATTGAAAATTGGTTTGAGCAATTTCCTCAATTTGGTTATATATTTCATTTGGGCGACGATTACCTAAGAGTCCCCCGGAGCTTGAGTCAAGTGTTTGTCTTGTGTGTGGCAACAACCCATTGTAGAAAGTGGATACTTGTTGCCACACCGCTAGACCATGATGAGGACACTTTCTTAAAAGCTCCTTGAACCTTTCCCAAGTTTCATATAAGGATTCCCCATCCTCTTGTGAGTATGTATTAATTTCAGTCATTAATTTAGCCGTTTTAGCAGGAGGGAAATACTTATATAGAAACTTTTGAGCAAGTTCATCCCAAGTGTTTACCGATCCAACTGGGAGGGTGTTAAGCCAAGCCTTAGCTCGGTCTTTTAGTGAAAATGGAAACATCCTAAGGCGGATGGCGTCATTTGATGCTCCATTGATCCGAAAGATATCACATATTTCTAAGAAGTTAGTAATATGTAGATGGGGATCCTCGTCCGCAAGCCCGTGGAAGGTTGCGGAGTTTTGGAGCATTTGTATCAAATGCGGCCGAAGTTCGAAGTTGTTGGCCTCGACATTCGGTGCATTGATAGCGGCGCCAAGATTGCCTACGGTAGGCCGTAGGTAATCCATGAGGGTAGGTTGGTCCGCCATTGGAAGTGGGTCCCCCGGAGCTTTCTCTTGATTTTTAGCTTTAAGTCTATTTCTGAGAAAGCGCTCGGGTTCTTCTAGGGGTTCTTTTATGTCTCTATTAGAACTGGAGCTCATGCACTACGTAGGAGGTTCAAATGTGGCGCCTGGGTTCCAAGTCCTGCAACAAAAACAGAAAAGAACGCTGGTCAGAATGTTCACCACGGCCCCGTGCTCAGTGAACACGGCCCGTGGTCAGAAGTACAGTAATTGTTTTCTGTATCCCAGTTACTGGGAGTTGGACACGACCCCGTGTTGCACCGACACGGCCCCGTGTTCAGCTCTCTGTAACTCAGAAAATAAAAACTGCCAGTGATGATGCTGGGCATGGCCCGTGTCTGACCGGGCACGGCCCGTGCTGAGCTCTGCAGAAGCTGAAAAACTAAGAAAATCCTAAAAAAATAAAAAAGAAAAATAAAAGATGATTAGGCCGTTGATTCCTAACTTTCTTAAAATCCTTGTGTCCCCGGCAGCGGCGCCAAAAACTTGATGCGTGTGAAGTGTTATATATATTAGGTGTATATTTTAAGCCCTTTTTAACACTTATTTTAGCCAAGTTTTAAATTTATAAAACACGATATTTTACTAACACTAAACACACATATGGGCAAGTGCACCCATCGTTGAGTGTAGTATAGTGTTGGTAAGATACCGAGGTCGTCCAAGGACACAAGAGCTTTTAGTACCGGTTTATCCTCAACGTCTAATCAAAATAAAAGTTTAGAAAAATGTTTTAAACTAAGAAAAATAAAAACTAACTAAAATGCTGAAAATAAAAATAAAAAGAAAAAACAGATAGACAAGATGAATCACTTGGTTCCGACTCGTATCTAGTATAACCTTTGATTATTTCCGCACTTTTGCACATAATTAAGAGATTATCTTAGTTATTGTAGTAGGCCCCTCTTTTGAAGATGACGTTACCCTCACCCCAGTAGTTTGAGTCAGGAAGGATACAATCCTAAAAGGGTGGATTATTGGAAGATAATGAATTAAGTTATTAATGCAGTATTGTGGTAGGCCCCGCTTTTGGCGGTGACATTACCCTCGGCTAAGTAGTCTGAGTCAGCAGGGATACAGTCCTAAATAGCCGGGTTATAGTATTAATAGTAGTTAACTTATGAGGGGATCAAAGAGTTTGGACCCCCGCCATCCAATACCGTGAAGTATTGAAGGAGGTCCTACTAACTTTGACCCAGGTCCATTGCAGGACCTCTAAACGCTGAACAATGGCAAGACCTTTACCAAACCGTTCCCTTAACCCCCGACCAGGTAGCCAACATACCTCCATATAGACCGTGGAGATATGAATGGTGAAAATCTTTTATTTTATATAGACAGTAAAATAATGCCAAGACACCACGGACAAACGATAAGGAAAGATCACCTTCAATATAAGTAACTAGTTATTAAAGTCATTAATACAAAACCAAATAAAAAGTGCAAAAGATTAGAAATAAAAAGTATTAAACTAGACACTTTGTCTTCACCAAGTGATGTAAGAGACTTAGGCAAACATGGCCTTGATTGTCAAGAACTCTTACGATCAATCTTGGATCCCGAGATGACTCACACACTCTACGATGGACAATGGATGATGGTGGTGGATGATGGTGTGGTGATGGTGGTGGGTGGTGGATGAAGTGTGAGAGAGGTGGTGTGCCAAGGGATGAGATGAAATGAATCCAAGCACTCCTATTTATAGGCTGAACAGAGAGCTGGGCACGGCCCCGTGTCCGCTGAACACGGCCCCGTGCCCGTCTGACACTCTCTCTCCTCATTAATTGTAATTCGCAATTACAATTAATGCGCCTGCAGTACTTTCGGCACGCCCCCGTGTCCGCTGGGCACGGCCCGTGGTGGGCAATAGAAGCTTCTATAGGTTTGTCTTTTCTGCTGCTTCTTGGGCACGCCCCCGTGCTGGCTGAGCACGGGGCGTGTTCAGACTTCTGCCTTCTCTATTTTGCTTTGGAAGGTGCCGTTGAGGGGTCGGGCAGTCCACTTATGTTCCTTTCCTTGTATTTATGTTGGAATTAGCTGTCTTTTTGCTTCTTTTGTGTTTTTGAGCTCATTTAGTCCTGAAAATACAAAAGGAAGACAAAAACACTCTTTTTCCAATATTAGTACTTAAAAAGGGTTAGTTTTATGCCTTATTTGATGTAATTTATATGTTGCATTTTGCACACATCAACCACATAGTCTGATCCACAATATAATTACCCCTAAAAACTTTTATAGCAACTAATGACAATCGGTTTCTAAACACACATATTATTACACCCAACCACCTAAAATCTTTCAGATTATTGTACTATTAACACACTGCAAAATAATTTATTCCATGAAGATTGAGTTTTGATACTCACATTTGTTGGTTTTAGTATAATATTAATGCTGAAATTTGTTCGGGTCTTCGAAGAAAGATTCCAACGTGATGTAAAAGCAATAGCGTGATGTTTGTGGCATCAGAATGATCTTCAAAAGCAACAACGTGATGTAAACCAGAGGTATTCCTTAAATCGACCCGTTGAGCTAAAAATTGTCTCATTCATCTAAAATGGTGAAAATTTGAGTTAAAAGCATGTGTGTGTATGATTTTAAATTTGTAGGCAATTACCTGGAAGATAAAATATTGGGGTCGGCTCAACCCATTCTGAGCAGTACTGTAAACAACCTAAATTGACCCATTATCCAACCTGCCAGACCGAACTATTTTGCAACCTGTATTGATTATGGTAGATAGAATAACTCAGTACATATCGTTTGTCAACTTATCTCATTATGCATAATTGAAAAGGCATTCTTAACATAATTTATATATATGTATTGGTTATTGAATATTCAGAATCAAATTAGTAGCGATAAAACGTGATGCAAGAAATAGTGTCTGGATGCACTTAGGCTGCTTGAAATTATAATGATCACTCTTAATGTTGTTGAGTGTTTGGTAAAATGTGATTATATAATGAAGTAGCAGGTAAAGTAAGTAAGGGCTTGTCTTTGTAAAAAAAAAAAAGAGCCATAGCCTTTGTCACTCATTTGTGAAACATTATGTAAATTAAATTTTAAGTTGTCTATTAGATTAACATTTTAAAATTTTAGCTTACTAGTATGTACTGTCCCTGATTCCATTACCTTTCCTTTAGAATTATTTCCAAAGGATATATCCTCACCTCCATGAATATGGAAGTTTGTTAGTAGAGCTTTGCATCCAGTCATATGTCTGGATCCTCCACTATCTTCATACCAAAGGCTATCTAGGCATGTAGAGACTCCCATTTTGGTGGCCATGAATGAGCATTCGCAATTATTCTCATCTTCAGTTATATTCCAAGGATCATTGTTTTTTACAACACTATCATTAACCTCTTCAAAAACTGTAGCTTGTACTGGGTTAGATATACCTTCAACATTTTGTAACAATTTCCTTGGTTTTACTGATTTCTCTTTCAACTCATCCCATACCTCCTTTGCACTATTACAGTGTAATAACTCTTCATAGATCTCATTTGGTAGAGCCTTTGCAATTATAATGAGTGCTTTGGCATCTATCTCAAACTTTTTGAAATCTAGCGTAGAGTAATCTTCCGGTTTCTTTAGCTCATTTACATCAGTATTTTCGACACAAGGTGTCAGTAGAATATGTGGTATGTACATTACAAACCTCCAACATCTTGTGTTTTGTTGAGCAAGATAGTGTACCATTTAATATTTCTAGATACTATAATTTGATCCATTAAACATCGGTGGTTTTCTATCACAACCAGAGATAGGGGAATCATAGTCATTGAGTGACATTCTCTTTTGATCTTTTAGAAGAAGAACAAATATGTGTAAGACACTTTTTGAGTTCTACACTTTTCTACTCTGCGCTATGACTAGTAACGGATCTTTGTGAGCTGATCTTTATATGGTAAACTTATTGTGAAATCGAGTTTAACGTGTCCAGGCTTTGATACCAATTGTTAGGATCTGAGTTTGATACTTGTAAACAAATACTGATAAAACCAATATAATTCACAAGGAGAGAGATATTATCAACAATTGTTTTTCAATTGATTCAAATGATTCAAAAGTTTACAGTAATGATTCTACAACCTCCCCCTCAGCCTGATCACTCACTAAAACTATTCGTACAAAAGAGAATGTGTGATGTGATAAAATAGATCTCTAACATGTGAGATCCATTTATACTAAGTACTAAATCTCTATTTGTTATAGGCTTACATCGCCCTAATAATGACATCTAACATTCCTAACATAAAAGATTCCACAGATGTTGCAAACATCTGTGCAAATTTAACATCTGTTGTAAATAGTCTAAATGCTAATACAAGATAAATATTGTTATATTGGGAAACCACTGTTGGAGCTATACTCTGTTGCTATGATCTAAACATCTGTTTGGCCATGCAGATGTTTGGTCTTCTTTATCAGACCTTTGGTTTCAACATGCTTTTGCCTTCAACATATGTTGTTTCTTCTAGAACAATGGTTCCAAGCCATGAACAGATGTTTGCTTTGTCTTCAACAGATGCTCTGATTTAGGTATTCAAGATTCACTATCTTTGGGGAGAGAATTGCTTCATCAACTGTTTACTTCTTGATCTTTGTTGTCATGTTTTGGCTTTTGGATATCATATGTTCTTTTGTAGGTCCAACAAGTGGTTTGGAAAGGTGGTGGTGGGATTAGCACAAGTGGGGAATTGGCTCGGTTTGATATCAAACATTCTAGAAATTTTAAATTTTTGTTGAAGATCTTCATCGTGTTCTTCGCGTTCTTCATCGTGTTCTTTGTTTGTTTAAAAAAATCACTATATTTTGGTGTTTTGATCTTTTTGAAAGTTGTTAAAGAATTGGGGATCTGCACCAAAACTTCACCAGTCAACCTTATCCATATATCATACATCATCTGAAATTCCAAACAATATCATCATTAGTTAATTCGAAACATCAACATCAGACATCATTTGTCAACATTATTGAAATAAAATCTTTTTTCAAAATTTCTTCCACATCGTCCAAGTCAACTTTATCCGAAACTCTCCTGACACTACTTTCAAAATACAAGTTCTGAATTGATTTAATCCGAAATATAAGCTTATCCGATACTGTTCATCATCATTATCATCATTGGAACACCATCTGAAATCACAGCCATCATTATCCGAAACACATAATATCTTATCTGAAATACAAATCTTTCATCCGAAACACTTCACAGATTATTCGAAACACTTCATAGTTCTATTCGAAACAGTTTCTCTTTTGAATTAAATTCTTCCAAAATCGATCCGAACCACCATCGTCATCTTCATCGATCCTTCACCCGTTCATTCACCATTAACCTGCAACTACCTTCTCCGCCATTACTTCCATCGACATCCGCTTCCATTTACCACTGTACATCATCTCCGGCTATCGTTTCTTCTCCAATAACCATTCACCGGCAATCATCAACCATCATCGTTCTTCATCCATCATCATCATTCTTCATTGTCATCGCTCTTCATCATTGTGAGCACTCGTGCATTGATGTCTCCTATAACTTGTACTGGTGGCTGAGATCTATGGAGGATAGTGTTTCCAGTGTATGGAATGATAGAATTTTGTGGTGAGGGGCATAAATGGGAATTTTATGGTGAAACCTCTATTGCCATTTTAATATGGTCAACAATGGTTTGAAATGGTGGTGGAGATATTGGGCGACGTGGTGAGTTATTTGAGGATGAGGATAGATCAATGGTTTGACCACAAGCAGCATCAGAGGTTTAGGGTTGACTTTGGTCAACAGTGGTTCCAGTTATCGTGGACTGACTGTTGTTTTGTGTAGAAGAACTGTGTGGATCAGATGTGACTTTGTATTGAGATGGCATCTCAATTTCAAACATGTAATCCTATTGAACTGCACTTTTCTTACCTGTATCAACACCAACCTTAGCAATTACTTCTTCAAAATTGAATTTATCAAGATCAAATAATTCTACAGGGTTTTTAGGGATTTTCAAGGATAATAATTCATTGAATTTTACATTCAAAGTTTCCTCTATAGTCATGGTCCTTGTGTTATACACTTTATAGGCCTTGGCTGTAGAAGAATATCCCAAGAAATATCCACAGTCCACCTTTGCTGCAAACTTTGACATTGAATCTTTGAGATTCAAGATAAAGCATGGATACCCAAATATTTTAAAAAATGATATCAATGGGTATATTTTGAACATATTCTCATAGGAAGTCTTTTGATGCCTGGGATTTATTAAAACCCTGTTTTGAACATTTTATGCAGTATTCACGACTTCGTCCCAAAAGGACAATGGAAGACCAGAATCTGCAAGCATAGTTCTTGCAGCCTCAATTAGGGTTTTGTTTTTTCTTTGAGCAACCCCATTTTGTTAAGGTGTTTTGGGAATACTGAACTGTCTTATTATTCCTTTGGATATGCATAATACATCAAACTCTTGGTTTCTGAATTATATCCCATTGTCACTCTAATGGACTTTACAGGAAGATCATATTGTTTTTTATTATTTTTATGATAAATTCTTTTAAGATTCCTGCAGTCTCATCTTTTGAGTGAGAAAGAATGTCCATGTAAACCTACAAAAATTATCAACTATCACTAAGCAATATCGCTTTTTACTCAAGCTCATGATTTTTACTGAGCCAAACAAATCCATTTGAAGCAGTTGTAAGCATTTGGTTGTTTTGGACTCTTCAATGGGTTTGTGTGAAACTTTATGTTGTTTTCCTTTTAAACAGGAGACACAATGTTCATCACATTTAAATTGTTTGGTTGGTAAACCTCTAACAAGTTTTGCTTTTGTTAGAGTGTTAGTAGTTTTTAAATTAACATGTCCCAACCTTCTATGCCATAACTCTGTCTCTTTTGTAGAGCCAATAAAGAATAGGCGAACATTGATTTTTGAGTTTTCTTTTGACATGTCTACCATATAAACATTGCCACTTCTAAGAGCAACAAATTGTGTAGTACTTTCAGCTACAATTTTGTCTATCTTTTTTACAACCTCGGGTCCCACAATTTTACAAGTTGTCTTAATAAAAAAGTGAGCCATAGCCTTTGTTACTCATTTGTGAGACACTGAGTAAATTAAATTTTAAGTTTTATATTAGATTGACATTTTCAAATTTTAGTTTTTTAGCTTAGACAGTCCCTGACCCCATTACCTTTCCTTTTGAATTATTTCCAAAAGAAATATCACCACGTCCACGAGTATCGAAGTTTGTCAATAGAGATTTACATCCAGTCATATGTCTGGAAGCTCCACTATCTACATGCCATAGGTTATCTAGGCATGTAGATACTCCCAATTTGGTGGCCATGAATGCACAATCGCAATTATTTTCATCTTTAGTGTTATTCCAAGGATCATTGATTTTTACAACCTCATCATCTCTCATTTTAACAGATATTTGTCTGTATTGGGTTAGATATACTCTCAACATTTTGTATCTTGTGAGTTTTCTAATTGTTTTTATCAGTTTCCTTGGTTTTACTGAATTTCTCTTTCAACTCATCCCATATCTCTTTTGCACTACCATTGTGTGATAGTTCTGCATAGATCTCGTTTGGTAGAGCTCTAGCAATTATAATAAGTGTTTTGGCATCTATCTCAAACTTTTTGAAATCAAGCATAGAGTAATCTTCTGGTTTCTTTGGCTCATTTACACAAGGATTTTCAACACAAGGTGCCATTGGAATATGTGTTTCGTACACTACTGACCTCCAATATACTATGTTTTGTTGAGCAAGATAGTGTACCATTTGACATTGCCATATATGATAATTTGATCTGTCAAGCATCAGTGGTTTTCTATCACAACCGGAGATAAGGGAATCATAGTTTTTGATAGTCATTCTCTTTTGATCTTTTTAGAAGAAGAACATAGTATTGTGTAAGAAACTATTGAGTTCTTACACTTTCTACTCCGAGCTACGAATAGTCAATGGATCTTTAATGAGCTGATCTTTTTGTGTTATACTGATTGTTAAATCGAGCTTAAATATGACCAAGCTTTAATACCAATTGTTAGGATATGAGTTTGATATTTTCAAACTAATTTTGATTATCACAATACAATTCACAAATAGAGAGATATTATCATAAACTGTTTTCTAATGATTCATATAGTCAAAAGTTTTACAGCGGTGATTTTACAATCTCCCTCTTAGCCGATCACTCACTAGAACTATTCGTACAAAATAGAATGTGTGTAAATTGATAAATAGATCACTAAAATGTGTGATTTATTTATACCAGTATTAAAGCTCTGATCATGATGTGCTGACGTCACCCTGATAGTGACATCTAACATTCCTAACATAAAAGATTCTCAGATGTTTGCAAACATCTAAGTAAATGTTATCATCTGATCTAGGCTATACTAAAACACTGATGAAATAAAGTACTGTTACATTGAGAAAGCACTGTCTAAACTATCCTTTATTGTAGAAGTCCAAACATCTGTTTGGCCTAACAGATGTTTGGTCTTCTTTATAAGACCTTTGCTTGATTAGGGCTTTGGTCTACAACAAATGCTTGCCTTCAATAGTTTTTGATACTCTTGAATAGCGGTTGGAAGTCTTCATCAGATGTTAGCCATGTTCTTGAACAGATGTTTTGAATAGGTGTTCAAGATTCACTATCTTTGGAGAGAGAATGGTTCAATCTTCTGGTTATTTCTTGATTAGTGGATCATGCTTTGGTTTTTGGATATTATTTGTTCTTTTGTATGTCCAACAATATATATATATATATATATATGGATTCGCTCCAGGGATCGATTCCTTAACTATTGAATGCGATGAACACGTATCTTGTGCGGAATCCAGTGTAGATTGAACACAAAGATGTAATTAAGTGTTGATTTCTATTGATGATATGAAAGTACAGAACCACAAAATCAAACTGACAGAGTTTCCCCTCCAAGTCAGCAAGGTTACCAAATGAACAAGACCCTACACTCTTATATATAGGTACAGTGGGTTCATACCAAACACACTACGAACAGACTCAGTTCGTACGAAGTTGATATTGTCTCTTCGTACGAAGCTGCATGGTCCCTTCGTACGAAGCTATGGTCCCTTCGTACAAACTGCCTTATGCGCACATGAACTTTATAATTTGCTCTGTTCAGCACCAGTCTTGTCTCATCTGATTAAGCTACGATACGTGATTGAAGGAAGTGATAGACATACTGCACTCACAGACTCCCCCTTGGATATTACTGTAGTCAATCTCGTAGCTTTCTATTTTCTCTCTCTCTCTCTCTCTGAGTCTTCCAGAAGTGTTGACATTTTCAGCACCACAGACTCTCTCTTTATCTCTAACAGATTCCCATTAGATCTGTTTACAGCTTTAACTGCTCCCCCTTTCAGTAGACTCTCTCTTCAGGCTCCCTCTTGCTTTAAGCTTCTGGACTTTTAGCTTCTAGGATCGTCTCCTGGCTCTTCGATTACAAGCTCCCCCTTACTTCAAGCTTGTCTTCAGACTCCCCCTTAGCCACAGCTATAAGGATCGTAATTTAGCTTATCATCTGAAAATCTAATAATTTCAAAACATTTGTAAAATATTTGACAATTTAGGTCCAAGGTCGAGAACCTGACTCTAAACACAAATATTTAACAAAGAACGCTTTTAGGTCTTCCAGAATCAGTAACCTGGCTCTAAGCATGGATGTAACAATATGTAATCTTCCAAGATTGCCCGACTCTACTCCCCTTATCAACTAACTATATTTGACAATGAAAGCATCCAAAACCCTCTCAGTTAATCATCCAAGTCCAAATTAATTACCTTGGTGATTTCACAAACTGTTTTTGATTTTTCATATAAAAACCTCAAGTTTCAAATTAATGAACTTGTTTTATTTTCATAAACATGTTCACCATACTCAGATTTTGAAACTTAGCTTTCAGACATCGGTTGTCGAAAATAAAGTAGAAACAAAATCTTTTTGTATTTTTTCAAAATTTATGCTAAAACTCTCCGAAAATATTTTTGTAATTTTTCTGTAATGAAAAGCAATAAAGAACTATTTACAGATAATATTTTTGTTTGAGTTCGTGTCAGAGGATCATATCAGTTTATGACAAATCATTAGCACCGTTGATCTTTTTTAGACTTTAAGCTCTAAACGATTCACTTAGATTGTCTATATACCGATCCACTTAAATTTTCACACAAACTTCAATTGTTCTGAGATACGAGATTTAGTTTTTTAAGTACTTAACTCATTCGCGTGTCCCACCTTAGAATATACTTCCGTATCAAGATTCCCTAGATTCAGTCTTACAGGTGAATATACCTAAATGATATATGTACTCTGGGTTAGTACGAGGCCTTGAGAGCTCAGGTATGAACTACCGTTCAGTCAAAGAGATAAAGGCTCGACTTTAAGGTGTGTTCTACTTAGGATTCTTTACAACTGCACTTGATTCATACCTTTTGATATTTTTTAATTTTTATGCTGAGGGAAAGCTTTTAAAGCACGCAAAGTATTATACAAGGTCTAGGCCATTGCTGACGTAAAATCAGAAGACCAAGTATAATGCCCCAGATATCAATAAGTATAAAGACCTAGTATCTCAGAATCAGGCAACCTGTCAAACGAAATTTCGGAGTACTAAGTCCATATATCCGAGAGATGTTCCCCACGAGATAAGCAAGTTATTGATATTTAGGTTTATATCTCGAAATCAATCTACTAAGTGTGTAAAAACCTATTGGCATATCATCAGTGAGACCGTTTATCACATTTGACTATCCATTAGCATGCTGTGATTGTCTACTGATGTACTATCATTTCCTCTTTTTACACAAAAACTCTTTTTCTAATTTTCTCAAGTTTTTGGCTTTTTCAAATTTTCAAATGTTTTTGTATTTTCAAAATTTTTAAAGAAATTTGAAAACCGATGTAGAAAGCTTCATCTCGCCATCCATTTTCTGCTAAAACATGCCCTATTTTGCAAAAGGTACCCCCATGATTTACAACACATTGATTTTTGACAATGTTAAAACCATTTTCAACCAATTGCGAAATTAGTCATGTTTGTTCAGCCGTGGGGGTTTCCGCATATTCAATCAACACATTTTTTTCAATTTTCAATTTTTGACAAAATAAAAACATATTTTTAAGTTTTTTAAAATTTTCTACTTTTTAGGATTTTTTTGATTTATGGTTTATTTATATACAAAAACAAACCAACACTCCCTGTTTTTCCTCCTCAGGGATTTGCTGCCTCCCATGCCAGGCTGCTCAAGTCTGCAAGTTGACATTCAGCTGTCTTCAGGAGCACCTGCACATTCAACTCACTCAATTACTTGAACAATGTAACCCAGGCCTGTTTGACCTTCGGTATTGTGACACAATACGAATTGTTCAACTTCGGAAAATCTTTATCATTTTTCACAAACACTGTTTCATTTTTATTTTCAAGCTTCTTGATTTAATCGATTTTCCTTTTGTCACTTACAGAAGTACTTTATTTCATAACCACCCAAATTTATCCTTTAGAAACATTTCTTTGATAAAACCTCAAATCACTCTAAATGTTTCGTTTTAACAAATTATTTTTAGGTTTCCAGATTTGTTTTGGTTCAAACTTGGATGTTTTTAACTTCCAAGTTTGTTTTGATTTTGGTAAATCAACTTTTTGTGTCCAAATCAGTTGTGGCACAACTTTGGGTGTCTTTGATTTCGGTTTCCAAGATTGTTATGATTCAAACTTGGTTGTCTTCTGTTTAACATCTTCAACTTTCTTTTTTTTCAACATCAACATGCTTCAGATTTGGACATTTGTGACCAACATGTCCGATTTGATCACTTAAAGCATGTTTTCTTTGAAACATCTTTAGCCCGCTGTTGTTGTTTCTTTTGAGTATAGAACTCTTCATTAGACTGTCGTCTAAATCTGAGTTCTTTCTCTTCCTCGGAACTTGTTCCGTGAACAAAGTTCGTCTTTATGAAAGTTTAACTTTTCAGCCCTTTTCTTTTGATTTTTCTTCTTTTTATAACCCAACCCAGCTTTCATGTTTTTCTTTTTGTAACTATGTTTGTTATAAAAAGTTCTCTTACTCTTGCCAGCAAATTTGTCAATTTCAGCTTTTTCAATTTCTTCCAATTTAAAGGCTTTGTCGTTCTTGGCCGTAATCACATTTTGAATTGGAAATTCAACATCTGAGAACAATTTGTCCAATCCAATCATGGTATATGCCAATCCTATTGGATCATCATTCATATCTTTCTCAAATTTTGAATTTTTCAAATAGTTTTTTGTGAAAACTTTCCTCATCTTTAGTCTGTGATTCGGACTTACCAGATTTGGTAGACTCTTCTGTCAGAACGCTTTCAACAACCTTGCCTACCACCTCTAAATCACCAAGATCATCAGATTTGGAGTAAGTCACATCGATGTTGTCAGGTAATTGGTCAACCATGTTTATTGCTTTCTCCACCTTTTCATTATCATAGAATGTATAATTATTCTCCAATAGTGGTGGAACCTGATGATTTTCAGACCCAATTCCCTTTTTGTTCTTTTCAGACTCTTTACCATCTGGTGTGATGTTGAAAATACGTTCCAGAATGTATGAAGAATCATGATAACTTTGAAGTTTATTAACCAACTTTTCTTTTTCAGCCAATTCTTGTTTAAGTTTAGCAACTTCATCAATACATTGATTTAAAACCCGTTGCTTTTCTTCATATCTGGCTTCAACAAGTTTAGTTCTTTTTAAATATGCTGACAATCTATTATCCAGACTCTTGACTTTACTCTTCAGAGTTTCATAAGATCCTTTTACAGTATGCTATGACAATTTCATTCCATTATATTCCTTTTGTAATTCTTGAATAATTTTATCTTTCTGGACACATTCGTTGCAATCAGCCGAACACTTTTGTTTTAAAACTTTGTTTTCCTTTTAAAAAATATCACATTTCTGTGTCAGCTCTTCTTCTTTTTGTTTCAAAAATTTTTCATTTTCATGCATTTCAATACATTTTCCTTTAAAAATATGTTCTATTTTAGTAAACTCAATGTGTCTGGATCTTAAACTTTTATCCTTCTCAGTACATGCACTACATGTTTCCATGCATTTCCTGCACTGCTCTTTAGTTTGTTTTCAATTTTATTTAGTGATATAACAAATTCAGTTTTAGTTATTACCTCAGTATTTGGCACTATGGCTTCTTTTGCCATCTGATTCTGATCTTCTTTAATCACTCATTATTTCTCAGCAACAGCTTCCTCTGCTGAACTATTCAGCTTCTCATCATCAGTTTTTTCTGTTGTTTTCTTAAACACATCCACCATCTTCTGGCTTTCGTCAATAATTTCCTCTACAGTCTTCTTCTTCTTCTCGACATTGGCATAGATTACCCTTTTATGCCCTTCTCCACTTTGTCCTTATACTTCGGATCCTTTAAGACGTTTGATTCACATACTCCTGCAGTTAGAATAGCAGCAACAAGCGCTTCAACATTTACCATTTTAGGATCAACTGCTGGATTTCCTTGAGGATCTACAAAGCATTCTCTCGCACCATCCCATCTATTTGCCCGCTTTGCTTCCATGAAACTCTCATACACATCAATCAACCACATCCGTGCATGACGTTCCTCACGACTCGGTCTTATCTCGGCAACCAAAGAAGTTTCTCTTTTGGAATGAATTTATTCCAATTGAAACCTTCATCCTCTTGAATTGTGAACAAGGCTTGTTTTCTCTCTTTTGATGGACCTTCATCGATCTGCTTATAATTTGCTTTTAACGGCTGCTCATTTGTGCGATGATAGATAGCTTTCTTGTAATAATCTTCATGAAATGGATTCACGCTATCATCAGCTTTATTATTGGTACACTCTCTTTTGAAGTACCCTTTTTGTTTGCACTTGAAACAAGTGACATTTGCTTTGTCAAACCCCAGCTTCATGTCAGGATCTTCTAGACATTTTCTCCCAGTTATCTCCACAAAACGTTGAGCCCTCCTGATTACGCTTTCCATACATCATCGAATATCCATGAGCTCCATCTCTTCCGGATCTACCTGGTCATAGTCCTCCTTTGTCATATTTGGATTGCCTATCTTGCCTGCGACCAGACTTTCGTAAGATTCCAGAATGGAAGCCAAGAAACTCATATGCTGTCTAGCAAAATCAGTATTTAAGTTCGGAGAATCTTTCCAATTCTGATTCGGGTTAGATGCAGACGATGAATGATATCCAGAATCATAGCTTGGAGATTTGCTCTTTGAAGAATCACCAGTGTTGTCGGTACTAAAAACCGTACCGATCTTCGGTGTCTGATTATTCATCAGCATACTCTTACGGTAATATAAATCAACATTCTGCTAATAACTTGAACTGGTCATTTTGTTTTGTTTTCGTAACTCTAGATCATGACTTTCAAGTTTTTAAATCAAATCATCCAAAGTGATTTCGTCAAACTTGGCATCATTTTTCAAAACAATCACAAACGTTTTCCAATCATCAACATGCGGTAATGCCTCAACCAGTTTGTCGACAATTTCTTCTCTGTCCTTCTTGATTCTAAACCTCTCTAGCTCGATTTTCAAATGACAGAATCTTTCTATCATTTGCCAGATAGTTTCTCCTTTCATGCATCCGAACAATTCAAATTCTTTTTTCAACAAAGAAATTTTGTTTTTCTTAATATCTTTTCCGCCTTCGGCTTTCAACTTCAACGCTTCCCATGTTGACTTGGACGTTTCTCCATGTCGAAGTAGGAACAAAATATCTTATCTAACAGATTGTTGTAATAATGTTATAACTCTTAGTTCACTAGAGTGTTCCTTTTTATCCTTATCTGAAAATGCTTTAATATGAAGTAATTCATTTTTGTCGTTTAACGACTTTTCATTTCTCAAATTTAACATGACCCAACTATCATGAGCATAAGCCTTCACCCAGTTTTCAAATCTATTGCCCCACTAATGATAATCTTCTATATTCATTAGTTTTGGTGGCTTTTGATGATTTCCGTTAACATTATCATAGTTCATTGTAAAATTCTTCAGCCATGATCTTGAAAATTTGAATAACCTGCAAACACACAATCAAATACTTGATTCAACTCTGAAAATTAAACAAACACAAGAACTCGGCTCGTACGAACGTAGAATGGTCGGTTCGTACGAAGGAACTCTGATAACAAGTTGATTATGAAACCCGGTTCGTAGGAAGCTATCTCCTAGGTTCGTATGAACGGAATCATAAAACAATTTGGTTTTACACCACGGTTCGTATGAAGCTAGCTGGGTTCGTACGAAGGCACAATTTATAGGTTCGTATGAAGCTGGCCTGGGTTCGTACGAAGCTGACCTGGGTTTGTATGAACAGTTCAGCGAACGCGGACCCTTTTCATCATGGGTTTTCTTCAAAATTGATCGAGTTATACTTTGAATTTGACAGTGAAATTTTGTAGGATTATTCAAAAACATTTTACGCACATAATATCAAAAATTCAGCCGATTTTAACCATGAAATCTCCATAAATCTGATTTTTAAAGATAAAAAAGAATGAGTAGAAGAAGATATGAAGAAGATGATGAAATTTATCTCTGAAACTGATGAATCTGCTTGAATCTTTATGTCTTCAATCTGTGCAAACAATCACCCTCTCTGATACCACTTGTGGATTCGATCTGAGGATCATTCCTTAACCGTTGAATGCGATGAACACGTATCTTGTGCGGAATCCAAGTACGTGTGTAGATTGAACACAAAGATGTAATTAACTGTTGATTTCTATTGATGATATGAAAGTACAGAACCACGAAATCAAACTGACAAATTTTCCCCTCTAAGTCAGCAAAGTTACCAAATGAACAAGACCCTACACTCCTATATATAGGTGCAGTGGGTTAGCACCGAACACACTACGAAGAGACTCGGTTCGTACAAAGCTAATATTGTCTCTTCGTACGAAGCTGCATGGTCCCTTCGTATGAAGCTATGGTCCCTTCATACGAACCCAGTCTTGGACACTACAAACATACTCGGTTCGTACGAAGTTAAGGATCCGTTAGGAACCACCCTTTATTGCGAGAACCGTGAGAACCAATGTGAACACAACCAAAAAATATCTAAAAAAAATCTAAAAAACACCCAAAATTTTTCTTTTACTATTTTTTTTTTTGGAAAAATCGCTATATTTCATCAATAATAAAAAAAATTCAAAAAAAAAATAATTTGAGTAACAGTTATCCATGCACATGCGCATTTGTCATTTCTTTGACAAATTCTGTAATTCATTACAAATATCAGACAATTGCACTTTCATTTACACTACCATTCATAATACACTACTTTTTACATTAACAATAATAGTAATGCACATGTGCATCTATATGTATGAACTTGTTATAACATTAACAACACTAGAAATGCACATGTGCATCTATATATATGAACATGTTATAACGTGCTTTAGTACACCACTTAAATACATATTCCCTTTCATCTATCATACCATCCATACTACACTACCATTACCTCCTACCATCCGTAATACAATACCATTGCTTTTTACCATCCATAATACAATATTATTACCAAAATTTCACTTTATTATATGTACATCAAGACCCTTTATACCATACAAACAACATATTACATCATAAAGTGACAAATATAATCAAACCATCAACCACTAGATATAACTAACCAAAACACATGTATGTGGGTCTACTTCATCATTTAAAATCACAAACTTTTCATACCAAAACACCTTATTTCATGTTGATACATATAAATGCACATGTGCATTTCTAATATTGGTAATGTAAAAAGTAGTGTATTACATATGGTAGTGTAAATGAAAGTGCATTTTTCTACTACTGGTAATATTTTATAGAATTTGTTCAAGAAATGATACATATGCACATGTGCATCCATAACTGTTGCTAAAAAAAAACGTTTTTTTTTGTGTTCACATTGGTTCTCGCGGTTCTCGCAATAAGGGTGGTTGTCAAATGAACCTTACCCTATATATATATATATATATATACACACATATAGGGTATGGTTCATGCGAGAACCACCCTTATTGCGAGAACCACGAGAACCAATGTGAACACAAAAAAATACCTAAAAAAATAAAAAAAAACACACACACGAAATTTTAAAAAAAATCGCTATATTTCGTTACAAAAAAAAAAAAAAAAAAAAAAAACTTTTTTTTCGAGTAACAATTATGGATGCACATGTGCATATGTATCATTTCTTGGACAAATTCCGTATTATATTACCAGTAGTAAACTAATGCATTTTCATTTACATTACCATCCGCAATACACTACTTTTTACATTACCAATATTAAAAATGCACATGTGCATCATTATGTATAACTATGATATAACGTGTTTTGGTACAAAAAGTTTATGATTTTAAATGATGAAGTAGACCCATTTACATGTTTTTTGGTTCGTTATATCTAGTGGTTGATGGTTTGATTATATTTGTCACTTTATGATGTAATATGTTGTTTGGATGGTATAAAGGGTGTTGATGTACATGTAATAAAGTGAAATATTGGTAATGGTATTGTATTATGGATAGTAGGAGGTAATGGTATTGTATTACGGATGGTAGGAGGTAATGGTAGTATGGATTGTATGATAGATGAAAGGGAAAGCGTATTCAAAGTGGTGTACGAAAATACGTTATAACATGTTCATACATATACAAACACATGTGCATTTCTAATATTGTTAATGTAAAAAGTAGTGTATTATGAATGGTAGTTTAAATGAAAGTGCAATTGTCTAATATTACTAATATATTACGAAATTTGTCAAAGAAATGATACATATGCACATGTGCATGGATAATTGTTACTCGAATTTTTTTTTTGGTTTTTGTTTTTTTAGTGATGAAATATAGCGATTTTTTTAAATATAAAAAAAATTTGAGTGTTTTTTTTTTTTTTTTTTTTTTTTTAGGTATTTTTTGGTTGTGTTCACACTGGTTCTCACGTTTCTAGCAATAAATGGTGGTTCCTAACGGATCCTTCTCATATATATATACATATATATATATATATATATATATATATATATATATATATATATATATATATATGATAAGGTTCATGCGAGAACCACCCTTATTACGAGAACCGCGAGAACCAATGTGAACACAACCTAAAATAGCTAAAAAAACCTAACCCCCACCCCCCCCCCCCCACCCAAAAACCTAAACCCCCCCCCCCCCCAAGCTAAATGCTAAAAACTAAAACCTAAAAAAAACCTAAACCCCCCCCCCTCCCCCAAGCTAAATGCTAAAAACTAAAACCTAAAAAAAACCTAACCCCCCCCCCCCAAAACCTAAACCCCC
The DNA here is from genome assembly GCA_030545235.1 of Helianthus tuberosus. Taxonomy (NCBI): domain Eukaryota; kingdom Viridiplantae; phylum Streptophyta; class Magnoliopsida; order Asterales; family Asteraceae; genus Helianthus; species Helianthus tuberosus. The sequence goes on from CM060394.1 coordinate 99,730,341, forward strand.
CCCCCCCAAGCTAAATGCTAAAAACTAAAACCTAAAAAAAACCTAACCCCCCCCCCCCCCCCAAAACCTAAACCCCCCTCCCCCACCCCCCAAAAACCTAACCCCCCCCCCCCCCACACCCCCAAGCTAAAATGCTAAAAACTAAACCCCCAAAAACCTATAAAAATCTAAAAAAATAAAAAAAAATCTAAAAATTTTTTTTTAATATTTTTTATGTTAAAATCGCTACTTTTAGAAGCCAAAAAAAAATATTTTTTTAAAAAAAAATTTTTTTTTTAAAAAAAAAAAAAATTTTTTGGCTTCGAAAAGTAGAGATTTTTTTATAAAAATATTAAAAAAAAAATTTTTTTTTTGTGATTTTTAGATATTTTTAGGCATTTTTTGTTGTGTTCACATTGGTTCTCGCGGTTCTCGCAATAAGAGGTGGTTCCTAACGGATCTTTATCATATATATATATATATATAGGCTAATTATAAGGAGAAAACTCACTCCAGTTGACTAAACCCTGAAAACCCATTAGATGGACACCAAAGTGCCACGTCTCATCTCTTGAAAAGGATGTTGAGGGCATATAAGTAATTTCCTTGCCTGACATACTTTTTGTTAGGATCCATGTTAACCACCACACTCCTCATTAAATGCATGTTCCAGAGATAGGTACTTTGTCACTCTTTTTTTTCACTGTTAACCACAACCTATTTTATTTATATAATAATCACATCAGTGAATTGATACTTTGTCACTTTTTTTATCCTATTGTTTAATTTGTGAATTGATACTTTGTCACTTTTTTATCCTATTGTTTAATTTGATTTATGTCACTTCAAAGTGTATGTCATATTTGCTAAATCTTTTTGGTAATGAACGGTTGTTAAAGACCCTTAATAATATTTGCATCCATTTTATAGGAATATTTTATACAAAACCACATCAGTGTTTTGATGTAACAACTGATTGATGTACATTTTTTCACTTGGCGTATGTAAGACCAATTACAAAAATCATTTTTTTCATACGTTACACAAACCGAGTCATATATTACAAAAATCATTTTTTCATATTTTATCCTACATAGAAATACACATTAATGCTACAACATAGACATTTTTTTTGTTTCATTTCACATTTGTACATATAAATAAAAAACAAATCCCAAAAGTTTTTTTATATAACCAGGTAATAAGATATCTAATCACAGCACCATACATAAAACAAAACATTTCCGCAATGTTACAAAAGAAATCCGTAAACACAAGCTATACAAATTAATGTAATAATAATTTGAGATTAAATACTTATTAGTTTCCCTTTAACACCTTTTTTCCAATTTTGTGGTAGATCCATTTTTTCCCTGCATTTCAATTAAAAAAACATCAACATTCCTCACAATACGAAACGTTTTTGAAAAAAAAAGATATTCAAGCAACCATCAATAAAAGCACATGATCAAACACACATAGAGCAAAAATGTACAAAAATCTCAGTGAAAAAAAAATGTAACACGGATACAGCAAAAATGTACAAAAATCTGAGGCAAAAATAAAATGTAACATGGTAAAAACAAAACCAAAAAATCCATAACATATAAAATGTAACATAAAAAATGTAACAACACACTTATTTTTACAATAATCTAAAAAAGTGTAACAATGCACTTTATTTTATGTAAATACAACAAAAAATGTACAAAAATCTGAGGCAAAAATAAAATGTAACATGGTAAAAACAAAACCAAAAAATCCATAACATATAAAATGTAACATAAAAAATGTAACAACACACTTATTTTTACAATAATCTAAAAAAGTGTAACAATGCACTTTATTTTATGTAAACGTACATTATTTATGTGACACGGAAAAAATATAACATGCATTTTTTCTTGAACAAATTTTACACAAAAAATTGATACATCAATAAATAAAAAACATTCATCTTCTTGAACAAAAAAAAACATATCCAGAAAAAAGTTGGAGCATCTGGATGATGATCTTTTGAACTGGATCATCTTTTGGATTCAGATCACTTTTAGATCTGGATGAAGATCTTTAAGAACTGGAAATGAAATAGAAGATAAAGATATAAAGAGAGAGAGAGAGAGAGGGAAAAGTCATAAATAACACATTTTTACACATTTCATACCTTAAAATACCTGATTCAACTAAAAACACTTACAAAAAATGTGTAATTTTAGTTAAAAAAACATAAAGAGAATTTAAAAAAAGTAACAAGATTCATATCTGATTCATCGTCATCTTCGTATCTTATTCATCATCATCATCATCTTCATATTCTTATCCATGTGCGATTTTCTTCAAGCTGCCAGATCTATTTAACATCTGGATCTTAACTCACACACCGGATCTGGTAACCACCGCTGCAATGGTTCCAGCCCTAATTTTGGTAACATCATTTGTTTTCCAAACCAATACACACAAACCCCCGAACATCACTTTTTTTTTTTTGCAATATTAGACAAACAACCACCTGCATCTCAATAATGGAGAAGTATACAATAAAACCCTACATTTTTGTTTCAAAATGTAAACAACCAAAAAAACACAGATTTCTACAGAAAAACAAAGGTGTTACCTTTTGCTAAGAAGACCGACGCATTTGAAACTCCGATGGTGGTGGAAATCTCCGGTGAAGGTGGTCTGGATGGGATGAAGAGAGAGAGAGAGAGAGAGAGAGAGAGAGAGATAGAGGGATTGTTAAAGAATTGTGGAAATGTCAACTGTTTTGGCGGTGCAAAATCTCCGGCGAAGTTTGGTGTGAAGGGGATGAAGAGAGAGAGAGAGAGATAGAGAGATTTGTGAACTACATTTGGGGCATTTGTTTTTTGAATTTTTGTTTTGAATCAATACTTAATATAACTAGGAGGCATAGGTTTGAAGTGTAATAATGAATACTAGTCTTCTGATCATACTCAACATCAACATGCAGAGATAAATTGTAATATGTATCCCCATTTTACCCTTTAGGTGTACTATCATCTATATATTATACCAAAAAGTAATTGAGATCAGGACATCACACCAAAAAATCATCCTAGCCATCCATCAAGTATCATCAATGGTGGTTATTGGGTTTCTAGGGTTTAGTCAATTCAACCGGGTTTTCGATTTATCCTTGCCCTATATATATATATATATATATATATATATATATATATATATATATATATATATATATATGTGTGTGTGTGTGTGTGTGTATATATATATATAACTAGATTAGTTACCCGTATAATACAAGAGCTGAGATAATATTATATTATATTAATAGATGTTTTAATAGAGCTACATGGAACATTGATTAAAAAATCTAAATTGTAGTTAGAATTAATACATAAAAAGTAAAAATGTAATAGTAATTTATAAATCTCTAATATTAGTAGTTAACTCCGTCTCTGCTTTTAACCATTGACAACATCACATATAATTCACCATACGTGAGAACATGATCTTTGAAAAACAATCCAACTTTTGAAAACTGTTTAACTAATTTAATGTTTAAATTTGAATTTTCTCATTGAGTAAAAGATCAATTTATGAAATTTAAAAAGAAGAAAAAAATGACTGTAACATTTAGAGGGTTAGTTGTTAAACTGAATCGTCTAAATTGACAATGACATGTTCATGAAAATGGATTTATAGGTTCACGACCATTAGAACTATAATTTAAATGTTAAGTGAATTAAACAGAAATATGTTACATGTTCATAGTGAACTAAATAACTATACCAACAATACTTAATACTTGAACGAATTGTAAGTTTGTAACATGAATAGTAATGTTTTTATATTAACATACAATATTAATTAATAGTATCATAAAATTTAACATAGTGTAATATGAATTTATTATCCAATTATTTGATATAAAAAATTTAATTATAATTGATAATAACCTTTTATCAGTTTATGTATCATAAAAACTACTTTGTTAATAACTTACTTGCTTAGTAAACAAAACCATGTGACTATATTTTATAAACTATTTGTGACTAATTTATTATTATTAATTAATATCTATTAATAATACACTTGAAATGAACAGTGTTGTAAGTTGTGCTGGCCATATTTGCTTTGCTGGATGTTTAGACTCATGACACCTTTTTTTCTTGGGTTTTTAAACCTCACTCTGCAATCTTCTTTATTTAACATTGATATCTTTCTCTCTCCATCATCTTCTTTACCCATCACCTCTGTTATCTCTCTCATATCACCGATGTTCGGTGATCTGAGGTGATTTCTGACGACCTGAGGTGATGTCTGGCCATCTGAGGTGGTGTCGATGAGTACAAATATGTGGTCGCTCCATCTTTTCGTTCCAAACGGCGACATCTTCAGCGCCGACGACGCTGGACGGTGCCGATGACGGCATCTCCGGTTTCAACCTTGGTTGTTGATTGTTGCGACGGTGACCGATTGCATGTGGTTACTTCTAAATTTTTGTCATTGGTTATTTCTTGGTTGTGATAGTTGAAAACATTTTCCGACAATTGATGAGGTTGGCGTGGCAAGGATGGTGGAAGGTAGGTTTTGACCTGCAACCCATCTTGCAGCCATGGTTTTGGAAACTTTGAGTCAAACCCTGGTTTGTGGTTTTGATTTTTGTTGTTGGTTTTTATATTTGGTCGATGATGATAAGTATTAACTTATCTGAGACATCTATGAGTCTTGATTTTGGTTGACTTTGTTGTTAAGATTCGTGAATTTCGTAAAACCGAAATCGGGTCGGGTTAGAGGTGGGTCGGACTGAAAAGGGTTTTAGCCGGAAAAAATGGTGGGGTGTTGTTGGCTGGGTTTGTTTTTTTCTTTATATCTGTAGAAGATGTTTGGCTTTTACTCTTTTTTTTATATTTGTAGAAGATATTTGGCTGTTATTTAAGTTCTTTAAACGGAAATAACTCCTTATATCTGTACAAGGAGGAATATTTGTAATTTTTCCAAATATTCTTGGGCTTTTCTTCATCGAGGTCTGGGTAGAGGCATTTGAGTAGGGTTTGTAAAAGGGTGATTGATTGCGTTCTATTTGGTATGCGGAGGAACCTATTTGGAAAAGGGATCTTGATTTAGTTTTAGTGGAAGGAAAAGAATTGAGATTGAGAATTCATGGAACTTCACAATAGGAAGACGACACCTTTCTTATTAGTCATTTGTTATTTTCCATCCATGTACATAAAAAAAACAGATTAATAATTGTCGTTTAAAAAAATATTTTAGTTTAATATATAATTTTAGTAGAATTTTGATATATATATATATAGGAGGACATAAAATTCATGTCTTTTTTACCCAAAGATTCTTGAAAAACTTTTCTTAAAAGTCAAGAATTAAAAGAATGGAATCTTGAACAGATCAATAAAACACATAAACATGTGAATTGCAAAGATGCAATGACTATGATACAACTCCGAATCCATTGCTGGGTCAAAAAAAATTCGGGTCGTGAGTTTTAATGTGATGATTCGATTTAGCGTGATTGTGTTATGACTTGTAATGTAAAACGCATATGGTATCAAACCAAAAATGTTTCGGTTTAGCGCCGCAACGCGCGCGGTGTATAAAACTAGTTAACTTAATAAATAAATGTCATGATAAATTTCGCCGGATCCAAATAAAGTCAAATGCAAAAAATTAAATTAATAAATTATTAAACATATCATTCGACCAAAATAAATCATTCAATTCCTAAAAAAAATGCATTGAGATTGGGAAAGTTAACACAATGGCATGATTTGCCACGTGTAACATCGCCACGTGTTAGCGTATTACAGACTTTAAGATAGCCTAAAATAATAGGAGGGGACTGAAAACTAGCCAAATGTATTTTTAAGTATAAATTTTTTATATGTCGTTGATTCCTGATAATCATACAAAAAATGTTGATTTCGATCGTTCATATTGTAAATCATATGATTAAAGATTCGATTAAAAAATGTTGATTTCGATCGTTCATATTGTAAATCTTATGACTGAAGATTCGATTAAATTTCGTAACTGATATTAGTTGGCTGAGTAATATTGCAAAATCTTATGATTGAAGATTTGATAAAATTTAGTAAAAACTAATCTAGTTGGCAGAGTAGGTCAATGGCATAAAGAAAGAGGGTTGGAGCTGGTAGTCCGCATTAGCGATGGCTGAGTACGCGAAGGTAAAAAGTTGATGGACTATTTTTGACTTTTAAAACTTGACTGTTAACAAAATAATATAAGATCACATGGATCAAATATTTTTTTTAACGGTAAATTTGGATCACTGACGATCATATCCATCTCCACTAGACAATAATGCCTATACACCAATTTACGAGGAAACCCAATAAATTTGGGAAAAACCCCTTGTGAGAATCGAACACATGACCTAATGGTAATAAGCGTTATCCCACCACCAATATGCCGCTAGGATATAATGACATCGACACATGCCTCAAATATTGATTGTAATTAATGATATTACTATTTTATATAATATTATGTTAGTAGTCTGTGTATTACACGGGATTTTTGTTTATAAATATTTTATAGTATAAACACGTAAGTGGTAATCTGAACGGTAAGTGACTCAGATGATCTGAACGGTAACTTAATAACTGAACGTCTTTGGATAAAACAAGAAAATCTTTTTGAAAACTGTGAACTCGCCAACTTTATGTTGACATACTACTGCATGCTTGCAGATTTACAGCTACAGCTGCGGACGGACGTTGCAAACGGATGGAGTGTTTGTGGTTTGGAAAGTTTTATATTTTGTACATTATTTAAATTGTGGTTTCTAAGGCTATGCGGTATGGTAGAGAGTCATCCCTTGGAGGATGATCCGCCACGTAGGCGCCACGTCATAGTACTTGGAGGATGCCCCTCCAAGGTAGAAACACTGGAAATGGTGGATGAGCCTACCCCACCAACTTTATTTACTTATTTTTTTAACTTCATCTACTTTTTTAACATTTATTAAATTAGATATAAAAATAATTCATTAATATTAAAAAACCAAACCTTACATAAACTAAAAAAATAAAAATCCTAAGAACTTTCATACTTTTTCATGATTCTCTCTTGCATTTTTTTAAAGTAGCTCGTTTTTCTTCGGGATAATTTTCAACGTCGGCCGTCATAATTTTCAACCTTTTCTTCCGCCACTCGTTCCTTCGCCTTTGCCTTTGCCTTTTGGGTCGTGACCTCCGTGTACGCTTTGAATTGAGCCATAAACGCCTCCATCTTCGAATCGCCCCCCCCCCTTTCGTTTTTCTTCTTTGTAGGCGCCTCCTTTTTTTAATTTGTCCCGGCTCGGGGGACATTCCTCCTCTCGTACGGCGTACTCTTCTTCGTCAAATTCGGCATCGTCATTCAAATTAATTTGACATCTTGCGTCCGAGCCGCCAGCACTAAAACTACCGGTCTCCGAGGTTTTTTGTCGTTTAGCCATCTCAACCTCATTTGGAACTGGCGCCCACTTATTGGACGTTCGTAAAACTCCCTAAGCCCGAGTGTGTGGGAAAGCGGTTTTATGGTTCGATTGGTATTTATCCATCACCGCTTTGAAAACATCCTCGTTGCTCATCCCACTATGGCAAGTACTTGTATATAAATTATTATATATAACCGCAAACCGGTTCACGACCAGATTCATCTTTCGCCACTTCGAAAATATCGAGTCGAAATATCGATATTGTCCTTGTTCCATTATCGCAAGGAACTTTGATAATACCGCTTTCCAAAACCCCATGCCGGTTTAGTTGTTACCTATATTTAACAAAAGTATATATTAAAAAATTAAAATTTATATTAAAAAGTATATATTAAAAAAATAAAAATTTAACTTTACATACCGACAACGGGGTGTGTGGATGTGCTAATATAAGCCTTCGCTAAGGCCTCCTCCTGGATCCGCGTCCACAGTTTTGGCTTCGGTTTCGAAGGTTGATTTTGGTCAACCGCCACTTGCTTTTCTTTGTTAAGTTTAGAAGATTGCGGTTGCGTCTCTGGAACGACTTCAATGTCGTCTTCAACGGGCTGTAGTGGCTGAGAAGATTGAACGAGTTGTGGTGGTTGAAAAGATTGAACGGGTTGCATGTTGAACGGCTTTCACATCATCAAGTTTTGTAAGGCTTGCATTTGTTGCGTATTCGAAAAAGCGTTCGCAGATTGTTGGAAATCCGCAAAAGCGTTGACGGAAAATTGCGAGAAAGCGTTTGGTTCCATTGTAGGATAGTACCCGGACACCGAAAAAACGTTCGGGTTTGGATTTGGGTTGTTCGAGTTGTATGGATCCATCGTAAAAAGTTAAAGAATGTTTTATAAAAAAAGTAGAAAAGTTTATAAAAAGTTGAGAGAGAGAGAGAGAGAGAGACAAGGTTGAAGTGGGTAAAAAATGGGGTATTTGAGTTGTATTTATATAAAGGTTTGATGAATTTTTGGGTATTTTTGAATTATTATCGTTTGTTTTTTGAAAAGGTTAGTTAATTTATTTTTTCCAATGGTTCAAAGCCCAAATGGTCAAAATTTTTTGTCCAAACATACCCGCTACAATCGTCCGGAGGGAGGGGGAGGACACCGATGGGGGGGGGGGGGGCGAAACGGTGTTTGGGACGTCGCCGGGCCTCGCCGAGCCCCACACCGCCTAGCTTAACTGTGATATGTTTATTTTACATTTCCACTGCAAACCTGAATTATATTTTTAAAACATTTAATTTAAACCACTAATTGTATTATTTGTAATGATTTTCAAATTACGCAAACGGTTCAAAATAATTAGTGGCTGGATCCTAGGCAGTCGCACGCCTCGCGGTACTACTCCGCATGTGGAATTTGAGGGTGTGACACACAAAGTCAGCTAAAGCTTAAGACTTGATGGTAGGCCTAGGTTCATACTTAATGTCATATGCACTATGCTTAACTACCCACTTTGCCATTCTAACTAACATTTGAGGTTTCCTGAGAATATTCTTAATAGAAAAGTTAGTTTTCACAATAATAGTGCGAATTTCAAAATAATGTCTAAGTTTAGTGGAGGCCATAATCAAATCAAGAATTAATTTCTCTAAATGAAAATACATAGCTTCAGCATCACAAAGGCTTTTACTTACATAGTATACTGGATGTTGTTGGCCTTCATGATCCTTAACTAACACTGCACTTACTGCTTTACCTGAAACAACTTAGTACAAGGATAATGGCTCACCATCCTCTGGTTTCATTAAGGCTGGTGCTGAGGATAGATAATCCTTGAGAGCCTTGAGTGTAGCTTCATGCTTCTCAGTCCACTCAAATTTCTTATTTTTCCTCAGAATGTCATAAAAATCCTTGCATTTCTCTGAGGACTTTGAGATGAAGCTATGTAAGGTTGCAATCCTTCCTGTTAGCCTCTGTACATCCTTTGCATTGGTAGGAGACTTTATATTTACGGTTGCCTTTATCTGCTCAGGGCTAGCTTCAATCCCTCTTCTGGTTACCATGTTCCTAGGTATTTCCCAACTTTGACACCAAAATGACACTTTGAAGGATTCAGCTTCATGTTGTACTGATTCAGGATGTTAAATGCCACTTTAAGATCCTTGAGATGATCCTCTACTTTCTTGGACTTAACCACCATGTCATCAATGTAGACCTCCATAGTGTCTCCAAGTTGTTCTTTGAACATCATATTCACCAGTCTTTGGTAAGTGACACCTGCATTTCTTAATCCAAAAGGCATTGCAATATAACAGTATATGCTAGTGGGAGTCATGAATGTTGTATCCTCTTGGTGAGATGGTTCCATCTGAATTTATTGAAATCCTGACGAAGCATCCATGAAGGCGAGCAATTCATGGCCCGTTGTTGCATCCACCATGGAGTCAATGTGTGGGAGTGGAAAAGGATCCTTGGGACATGCCTTATTTAAATCTGTAAAGTCAACACGTACCCTCCACTTTCCGTTTTTCTTTTGAACAACCACCACATTGGCTAACCATTTTGGATACTTGACATCCCTAATCATACATGTCTTCAAGAGTTTGTCTACCTCCTCTTGGATAATGATATTCCTTTCAGGTGCAAATTTCCTTCTCTTTTGATGGATTGGCCTGAAAGACTTATCAATACCCAATTTATGAGTAATAATATCTTTAGAGATACATGTCATATTGTCACACCCTGATCGCGTTAAAACAACAAACCGCGGCGGAAACGTCGGGGAGTGTCGTAACAGAATCATTGTTTCACAACACATGGATTGAAGTTCTGTTTTATTGAATTATGTTTTATTACATTGTCTTGAAATCAGAAACAAAACATGAACAATTGTCTTTCATTGTTATTAAGTAAGTAAGGCCTCGTCCATTCCTATGTGAGCATGCATCAATATCATCATCAAACATCATCAACTATGGTACCTGAAACATATGTGAAAATACGTCAGCATAAAAATGCCGGCGAGTACATAGGTTTTGTGTGAGTGTCAGATTCATGGCTCGTTTACATGTAGACATAACTCGAACAACTTCGTTAATCGATATTAGAAAATCTAGTTTTGTAAAATGTTTGTATTGTAAATTGAAATGACCAAGTTAAAACAGATTAGTTATGGTTTATAAAACCTCGATGCCATGAATCTTAACTCAAAACATTTGTTTATGTAAACCCAGATCGTAAATCGTTTTTGTAATAAAACTCGAATGGTTTATATTGTTAGAAAAACCTAGTAATGTGACTTCGTTTTGAAAACATTTGCCCAAGTGATCTAGATAACGCAACGATATATAATGTGTCAAAAGCACTTATATATAGGAAGTACCAGCGGCGTATCCACCATACTTTTATCACATTACACTCGCCCCGTTACCTAATCACTTCCCTAACCCAATCGTTTAATAGTTCAATTAGTTCACATAGATCAAATAGTTCCAATGGTTCAAATAGTTCAAGTAGTTAACATAGACCAAATAGTTCCAATGGTTCAAATATTTCAAATAGTTCACATAGATCAAATAGTTCCAATGGTTCAAATAGTTCAAATAGTTCACATAGATCAAATAGTTCCAATGGTTCAAATAGTTCAAATAGTTCACATAGATCGAATAGTTCCAATGGTTCAAATAGTTCACATAGATCGAATAGTTCCAATGGTTCAAACAGTTCAAATAGATCAGATAGTTTAATATAAACCATAGCATTTGTTTAGAAAACTCGAAATCGTTTAGCACATATGAATCACCCCAAACCAGTCAAAAACGGTAAAAGAGGGGAACTATGTACTCGCATTGATTTGGAAGGTATCCTCAATCTAATGAACTTAACGAAGCTCAGGCAAAACAAGAAAATCAAGTGGCACCTAGTAATCAGATTGCTAAGTTAGAGAATAAACACCTAAATCGGAAGATCGGGTAGAATGAGGTCTCGTAAACCAAATGAGTATTGGGACTCATGGGATATGGTTTAACGAAGCTTACATTCTAAATCGGAACCTATCCTAAGTGCTTACGACCCGTTACGACCCATTAAGGTAGCTTACGCTACTTTAACGCATCGTTCGTGCGAATGCGCGTTCGAGACGCCTAACTAGTCCTATGACAAGTATTATATTCCCTAACATGTTTAAATATGTTGCATAATCAGTTAAGTGACAAAATTTTAAGTTACATATGCTTAAAATCCAATTATGGTGAAAAGGGCATTTTGGTCATTTACCTAAGGCATATAAACTACCTATCATACAACTAATTAAACTAAGTGACCGTAAGGTATAACCTCAGAAGGTTATTCCCTAAACAACTATGGTCACAATATATGCTTGGTCGGATCCTAATGATCGACCAAACGGGTCGGGTTCGAAAGTCTAAGCAGTGGTTTAGACCGCTTAACTTACGAATCTATACAAGCACTATACTAAAAGTGACGAGTTAAACATGTTTAACTAAGTTAGAAACCAAGTTTGATATCAAAACAAAGAGTTTTGATACCCAAGAATAGTTTGGTTGCAAAATACGCATGAATACGCATTTTGACCAAAACTATGACTCGTCACTACGCCTAATCAACGTGGTAATCAGTAGGTATAGTCACAAGGGACCATAACCATCATGATTACGCTGCCGTTGCAAAGTTCAAACGAACTTTGTGTTGACCAATTCATGGTCAAAGTAGAAAGTCAAACACTGTTTGACTTTCATGCTTGAAAAGCAATAAAAGCATGAAAGAATACTCACAAATGGTCCAAGCTAGGAAGATTAAGATTTTTATCCAAAATACTCAGGTATGAAGTTTTGAACTTCAACTTAGAGCAATTCAGACCAAAAGTGTGAGAAATGAGTGAAACCAAGTTGGGTATTTATAGATTTTGAAGAACCGTTAGGATCATTTCTCGTAATTCGTGCTTTAATCTAGGCCTTACACTTGGGGACATGGTTTTGTAATACAAGGGGTACTCAAAACAAGTCCATAGAATAAAAAATCAGGGGTTAAAAACCATTAGAGCAGGTTATAAAGGCCAGATTCAATGTTTCTACAAATTTAATAGTCTGGGACTCCTTTGCGGACCGTAACCAGGTCCATACGGTCCGTAAGGACCTGTGTTGCTGGCAGTAAGTTTGCAAAATTGGCAGAACAGGCCCTTGTGACTCCAAACTTGATTTTTGATGCGTTTTGGCACTTCTAACACCCGTCAAGCCCATTTTAAGCTCTATAAGGATGTTAAAATATAGGGAACTTGAAATATGCTCAGAAACATTACAGATGTTAGTTCGTTTGGTCGTACGGCCACGTTGTTCGGTTAATTACGATGGAAATCGTAACGAACGCGTAAACGATCCAAATTGCGCGAAGAATGGTATTTTTGCATTCTAATCACTAAAATAAGATATTTTAATGATTACAAAAATTTTTGGGTGTCCGGATATGTTCAGAACGAAAGATATGTGCGAAAATGCAAACTTATGCACTTTTGACGCTTTTAGTCCCTATTGATTGAATAAGTTTATTTTCGCATACCAAACCCCTCAAAGCCTATTTCTAAGCTATGTAAAGGATATTTAGGGTATGTTTAACTTATGATCAAGTTCCAGAATGTTCGTTACTATACGAATCGGTATAGTTTCGTAGTTTGACATAAATAGTCCCTGCGATCGAATAAACTTGTTTTCGACATACCAAACCATCCAAAACTTATTTCTAAGTTATGTAAGGGTTATTTAAGGTATGTTAAGCCTATGCCACTATTCCGGAGTGTTTGTCGCGTTAAACTGATTACGTTTTCGCATCAGTTTGCGTATAACTTTCCAGAAAGCGATTTAAAGCTTGAAATCGAACAAGAATTGATATGTGCAGATGATACACATATTTATACAAATCCCAAGTATGAAACACAATATTTCATTGGTTTTGTATTCGTATGATGGTCGAAGAGGCACATATGTCACAATCTCCCCTACTTTAGGAAATTTCGTCCCGAATTTATTCGTAGGAGTCTCTCTGTGGCGTTGTGTTAAATAATTGTCTTGCATGGAATCTGGGGTGTCATATATTTGCGTAGAGTAACCCATCAAAGATATGCAAGGCATAATCTTGTCATTTCCCAGTGGATATACTTTGAAGCGAAAAAAATGAATGGATGATTCATTTTCTCCAATAATTTCTTCATTAGATGTGGAAATGAAAGATGAATAGGTTATTCGTTTCCAATGGATATTTCTTCAGAAGTGAAAATGAATGGATGACTTGTTTTCTCCAATGGGTACTTCGTCTGAAGTGGAAATGAAGGATTATTGAATAAGATATTCATTTCCCCTGATGTATATTTCTTCAGAAGCGAAAGCGAATGGATGATTCATTCTCCTCAATGGATTCTTCGTCAGAAGTGGAAATGAAGGATTATTGAATAAGATATTCATTTCCCCTGATGGATATTTCTTCAGAAGCGAAAGTGAATGGATGATTCATTCTCCTCAATGGATTCTTCGTCAGAAGTGGAAATGAAGGATTATAGAATAAGATAGTCATTTCCCCCGATGGATATTTCTTCAGAAGCGAAAATGAATGGATGATTCATTTTCTTCAATGGATTCTTCGTCAGAAGTGGAAATGAAGGATTATAGAATAAGATATTCATTTCCCCCGATGGATATTTCTTCAGAAGAGAAAATGAATGGATGATTCATTTTCCTCAATGGATTCTTCGTCAGAAGTGGAAATGAAGGATTTATCGAAAAGATATTCATTTCCCCCGATGGATATTTCTTCAGAAGCGAAAATGAATGGATGATTCATTTTCCTCAATGGATTCTTCGTTAGAAGTGGAAATGAAGGAATAATTGAAAAGATATTCATTTCCCCCGATGGATATTTCTTCAGAAGCGAAAATGAATGGATGATTCATTTTCCTCAATGGATTCTTCGTCAGAAGTGGAAATGAAGGAATAACCGAAAGGATATTCATTTCCCCCGATGGATATTTCTTCAGAAGCGAAAATGAATGGATGATTCATTTTCCTCAATGGATTCTTCGTCAGAAGTGGAAATGAAGGAATAATCGAAAGGATATTCATTTCCCCGATGGATATTTCTTCAGAAGCGAAAATGAATGGATGATTCATTTTCCTCAATGGATTCTTCATCAGAAGTGGAAATGAAGGAATAATCGAAAGGATATTCATTTTCCCCGATGGATATTTCTACAGAAGTGAAAATGAATGGATGATTCATTTTCCTCAATGGGTTCTTCGTCAGAAGTGGAAATGAATAGAGTTAACTTTAGATACATGACAAACATGCTGTGGTTTCTGTGCACTAAATTCCATAGTTATGTATGCATCCATAATTACGTAATTCCTTACACAGTTCGCACAGTTTGTTTTATAATGTGTAGGGGATAGAATTTGTTGAACAAGCTTGAGATAACTTTGATTAGGTCAACACATAACACATAAGCACATAATTGTTCACTTGGTTATTAATTCGTTATCAGTTTGTTATTAATTATTATTAATTTGTTGTCGATTTGTACATGGGTCTTCAAAGTACACCAGGAATCCAGTCAATGGACTTCAACATCCTCAAGAATCTATCTGTAAAGATAGGATGATCTTATAAGAATTCGATTTCATTTACAAGGGATCGTAACATTCGAATTAATGCACACAAAGAATCCAATTAAGGACTTTGATTCTGCGCTTTGAACATCCACGAGTATCTAACTATAAAGAAGATCCTATAAGGATTTGGAATTCGTATAGCAGGAAGAGTTTAGGAATCTTGTACTAGGCATGCTACGACAACATACGAAGCATAGTGTTTATGAGATCAAGGTGCTAGATATGCTTAGACAACATATGAAGCAAACGGATCCTTGAAATCATTGTGCTAAGCATGCTAAGTCGGCGTGTGAAGCAGGGTGTTCTTGGAAATCGCGTGCTACGTATGTTAAGGCAACATATGAGCCAAATTATTTTTGAAAGCTATGCTAGGAATTGTTAAAAATATGATTTTGAAAACCTTTTTGTAATGCTTTTGAAATCACGTACTAAGTATATTAGGTGAACATTTTTATGAAATGTTTTTAAAACCGCGTGAGATGATTTTGAAAACATGTATGAGATTTTTGAAAACATGCACAATCTTTTGAAATCATATGCTGTGTAAAATATCGTGAAGTCGGGAAGATATGATATGTAAGACCAATCAAGGGCTTACGGAAGTACCCTTAGGTATCCTATTAGGGATTTAAAGTGGTACTTTGGGTATTCGTCCAGAGTTGTATCTTGCGCCTTGTACTTCATTTCCTTGGAAGAAACGGGTACTTAGGATTTTCGTGGAGATCGCAAGTGATCATAAAATGGAAGAATTTTGAGAGTAGTTTGTTTTTACAAGGAACACGGTTCCTTGATCGTCGGTGTCGTAGGGGATATGTCGTTCATACATGTAACCACATTTGTACATCATCATGTAAATAAAAGATTTATTGAAAAACCAAAATAACTGTTTCATAGACTTGGATAACAAAAGAAATTAATACATAAAGTTCGATTGTTTCTAAACAGTATCGTCTTCCAGTCAGTCGAATGCTTATCCTTGTGCTGGATTTGCATTAGCAAACTTTGGGCAATTGTTTCGGAAATGGCCCATCTCGCCACAGTTGTAGCAAGAACCTGGTGGAAAACGAGCTTGAGCAGGATTGTTGTCAACTTGATTTGGTGCAGCTGCAGCTCGGCAAACCCTAGCTGTATGACCTATAAGTCCACAATTTAGGCATTTGCGGCATTTCACACTAGCATGATGATGAAGGTTACATTGGTTGCACAAGGGTGCAGTCCCGTTTTATGGCTTCTTAGCAGGGGGTTGAGTTGGTTGGTTAGGGACAGCTTGATCATTTTGAGTAACCACAGGGAAGTTCTGGGAAGCCTTACGCTTCTTTGACTTCTTAGAGGACTCAGTCTGCTTATCCTTTGGTTTTGATTCATCGATTGGTTTCTTGTCGCCTTTTCGAAAAAGTTTACCTTTCCTGATTTGAGATTCAGTCAAGGTAGCGGATAGCTCAATGGCCTGTCTAACCGTAGTAGGGTTGCTACCAGTAACAATATCTTGTACTGGGTCAGGGAGGCCATCAATATATTTTTCAATTGCCTTATCCAAAGGCGTAACCATGGTTGGGCATAACAGACTTAACTCCTCATAACGGTCCGTGTAGGCTCGATGCTTACCACTATCTTGCTTAAGATCGTCGAATTCCCTTTCCAATGCCCTGATCTCATGACGAGGACAGAATTCCTTCATCATTAGAGCTCAAAGCTCTTCCCAGGTTTGAGCCAGTGCCACGTCGGCACCCCTATCTCTCATCACACCATTCCACCATGTTAATGCTCGTTTCTCAAAGACACTAGATGCGAATTCAACCTTTCGCTCGTTTGGACACTGAACATGTCTGAAGGTGCTTTCTAGGCTCTCGAACCATTGCAGGATTGCAGTTGCTCCTTGAGACCCAAAAAATTTTGATGGCTTAGCTGAGTTGAATGTTTTGAAGTTACATGGAGCATTATTGTTGTTATTGTTGGCTTGGTTAACTTGAGCAATGATGTTTGGGAGTGCACCAGCCATTTGCTGCGTAATGATAGCTGCCAGTTCGGTATTAGGTATCTGATTGTCACGTCGAGGAGGCATTCTAAAAGAGGAAACATGAGAGAAAACGAGTGAGATGACATTAGGTAAGAATAGAATGTTACTATTACCGACCAAAAAGCATGGATGGTGGTCATTGGTTCGTACCACGGAGCAAACAAACGACGCACAAAAGCTGAACAATGTAAATAGGTCCTCATAATGTATCGCAAAGACATGCTTTAGCCTATAAGTGGACACTCACCCTAAGAGTTCCCAGGTAAGAGTGACTGGCCCGATTGTGTGGATTTGTACGAACACTCTAGCCTTAGACAGAAAACTCGGGATACAGGTACCCACCCTTCCAGATTGCACGTGTTCACATTAATAAGACCCAAACTTTGATGAGATTTTGAAAACTTTGAAGGTTCAAAACCTTATAATAAATCATCTACGAGGAGATGATTATTTTTCAAATCGGATTCATATTTCGTGTTATTGTTGTGGTTGTTACCTAAAGATAGGCAACGGTATTGTTTTAAGACTAAACGCAAGTAGACTCGCGTTAGGGTTCTAGGAAGGTTATAGTCTAGGTCAAAGCATTACTAATAACCTAATTCCCTATAACCATGGGCTCTGATACCAACTTTTCTGTCAGACCCCGACCGCGTTAAAACAACAAACTGCGACGGAAACGTCAGGGAGTGTCGTAACAGAATCATTGTTTCACAACACATGGATTGAAGTTTTGTTTTATTGAATTAAGTTTTATTACATTGTCTTGAAATCAAAAACAAAACATGAACAATTGTCTTTCATTGTTATTAAGTCACTAAGGCCTCGTCCATTCCTATGTGAGCATGCATCAATATCATCATCAAACATCATCAACTATGGTACCTGAAACCTATGTGAAAATACGTCAGCATAAAAATGTCGGCGAGTATATAGGTTTTGTGTGAGTGTCAGATTCATGGCTCATTTACATGTAGACATAACTCGAACAACTTCGTTAATCGATATTAGAAAATCTAGTTTTGTAAAATTCTTGCATTGTAAATTGAAATGACCAAGTCAAAACAGATTAGTTATGGTTTATAAAACCTCGATGCCATGAATCTTAACTCAAAACATTTGTTTATGTAAACCCAGATCGTAAATCGTTTTTGTAATAAAAATCGAATGGTTTATATTGTTAGAAAAACCTTGTAATGTGACTTCATTTTGAAAACATTTGCCCAAGTGATCTAGATAACGCAATGATATATAATGTGTTAAAAACACTTATATATAGGAAGTACCAGCGGCGTATCCACCACGCTTTTATCACATTACACCCACCCCGTTACCTAATCACTTCCCTAACCCAATCGTTTAATAGTTCAATTAGTTCACATAGATCAAATAGTTCCAATGGTTCAAATAGTTCCAATAGTTCACATAGACCAACTAGTTCCAATGGTTCAAATAGTTCACATAGATCAAATAGTTCCAATGGTTCAAATAGTTCAAGTAGTTCACATAGACCAAATAGTTCCAATGGTTCAAATAGTTCAAGTTCACATAGATCGAATAGTTCCAATGGTTCAAATAGTTCAAATAGATCAGATAGTTTAATATAAACCATAGCATTTGTTTAGAAAACTCGAAATCGTTTAGCACATATGAATCACCCCAAAACAATCAAAAACGGTAAAAGAGGGGAACTATGTACTCACATTGATTTGGAAGGTATCCTCAATCTAATGAACTTAACGCAGCTCAGGCAAAACAAGGAAATCAAGTGGTACCTAATAATCAGATTGCTAAGTTAGAGAATAAACACCTAAATCGGAAGATCGGGTAGAATGAGGTCTTGTAAACCAAATGAGTATTGGGACTCATGGGATATGGTTTAAGGAAGCTTACATTCTAAATCGGAACCTATCCTAAGTGCTTACGACCTGTTACGACCCATTAAGGTAGCTTACGCTACTTTAACGCGTCGTTCGTGCGAATGCGCGTTCGAGATGCCTAACTAGTCCTATGACAAGTATTATATGCCCTAACATGTTTAAATATATTGCATAATCAGTTAAGTGACAAAAGTTTAAGTTACATATGCATAAAATCCAATTATGCATGAAAAGGGCATTTTGGTCATTTACCTAAGGCATATAAACTACCTATCATACAACTAATTAAACTAAGTGACCATAAGGTATAACCTCGGAAGGTTATTCCCTATACAACTATGGTCACAATATATGCTTGGTCGGATCCTAATGATCGACCAAACGGGTTGGGTTCGAAAGTCTAAGCGGTGGTTTAGACCGCTTGACTTACGACTCTATACAAGCACTAGACTAAAAGTGACGAGTTAAACATGTTTAACTAAGTTAGAAAACAAGTTTGATATCAAAACAAAGGGTTTTGATACCCAAGAATAGTTTGGTTGCAAAATACGCATGAATACGCATTTTGACCGAAACTATGACTCGTCACTACGCCTAATCAACGTGGTAATCAGTAGGTATAGTCACAAGGGACCATAACCATCGTGATTACGCTCACGTTGCAAAGTTCAAACGAACTTTGTGTTGACCAATTCATGGTCAAAGCAGAAAGTCAAACACTGTTTGGCTTTCACGCTTGAAAAGCAATAAAAGCATGAAAGAATACTCACAAAAGGTCCAAGCTAGGAAGATTTTGATCCAAAATACTTAGGTATGAAGTTTTGAACTTCAACTTAGAGCAATTCAGACCAAAAGTGTGAGAAATGAGTGAAACCAAGTTGGGTATTTATAGATTTCAAAGAACCATTAGGATCGTTTCTCGTAATTCATGCTTTAATCTAGGCCTTACACTTGGGGACATGGTTTTGTAATACAAGGCGTCCTCAAAACAAGTCCATAGAATCAAAAATCAGGGGTTAAAAACCATTAGAGCAGGTTATAATGGCCAGATTCAATGTTTCTGCAAATCTGCTGGTCTGGGACTCCTTTACGGACCGTAACCAGGTCCATACGGTCCGTAAGGACCTGTGTTGCTGGTAGTAAGTTTGCAAAATTGGCAGAACAGGCCCTTGTGACTCCAAACATGATTTTTGATGCGTTTTGGCACTTCTAACACCCGTCAAGCCCATTTTTAAGCTCCATAAGGATGTTACAACATAGGGAACTTGAAATATGATCAGAAATGTTATGGATGTTAGTTCGTTTTGGCACTTCTAACACTCGTTGTTCGTTTAATTACGACGGAAATCGTAACGAACGCGTAAACGATCCAAATTGCGCGACGAATGGTACTTTTGCATTCTAATCACTAAAATAATATATTTTAATGATTACAAAAATGTTTGGGTGTCGGATATGTTCAGAACGTAAGATATGCGCGAAAATGCAAACTTATGCACTTTTTGACGCTTTTAGTCCCTATTGATTGAATACGTTTATTTTCGCATACCAAACCCCTCAAAGCCTATTTCTAAGCTATTTAAAGGATATTTAGGGTATGTTTAACTTATGATCAAGTTCCGAAATGTTCGTCACTATACGAATCGGTATAGTTTCGCAGTTTGACATAAATAGTCCCTGCGATCGAATAAACTTGTTTTCGACATACCAAACCATCTAAAACTTATTTCTAAGTTATGTAAGGGTTATTTAAGGTATGTTAAGCCTATATCACTATTCTAGAGTGTTTGTCGTTTTAAACTGATTATGTTTTCGCATCAGTTTGCATATAACTTTCCAGAAAGCGATTTAAAGCTTGAAATCGAACAAGAATTGATATGTGCAAATGATACACATATTTATACAAATCCCAAGTATGAAACACAATATTTCATTGGTTTTGTATTCATATGATGGTAGAAGAGGCACAGATGTCACACATATCATCATGTTTCCAAGCGAAGGTAGACTTTCTTCTCTTTAAGAAGGATACTAGATCCTGCTCTATACCGTCAAGGATCCCGGAACCTATAAAAACTTTGGATTCGGGATCCTCAGGGTCCAGTACTATATCCTTGATGTCTTATTCTCTTGCCTCCATGACATCCCTTGGAGGATGCTTTAATTGCTATGTTGCCCTTAGTTTTTAAGATGGCTTCATTGAAGAGGTGTAACAGTTCTTTGCTTCTTGTTGATCGCTCTCTATCTTTACTACTCCCCATGGGGTTGGTAGCTTTACACATTGGTGGTATGTAGAAGGAACAACTTTCATGTCATGTATCCAGGGCCTGTCAAGGATCACATCGTAACAAGTCAAACAGTCAATAACACAAAATTTCTGTACAGAGTTTACCCCCTCAATGTAGAATGGGAGTTTGATGTCCCCAAGCGCGTTTACCGTTTCACAGCTGAATCCTACAAGGACTGATGATCTCGAACTATTTCTGATTCCAGGATGTTCATCCTTTTCAGGGCATCAAGTTGAATGATGTTCACAAAGCTCCCACCATCTATGAGGATCCTGTGAACAAAGTGGTTAGAAATAAACAAGGTAATAAGTAAGCCATCATGATGAGGATCCCGGATATCAACACGATCATCCTCATCAAAGGATATAACTTTCTGTTGAGTTAGAGTGGAGGTCCTGATAGGCCTGTCTCCATTTTCCAGCTTGGTTTCTTTGGCATGCCTCTTTGCTGCAGAGAATGAAGTTCCACATATATCTGAGCCTCTGGAAATGAAGTTGAAGATTTAAGCATCTGCAGGTGGTGCAAGAGCCTTTTCCGATACTTTTTTAGGATCCTAGATCCTTGATTTCTTCCTACCAAACAACTCTTTCAAGTGACCTTTACTGAGGAGGTAGCCTATCTCTTTTTTGAGTGCAATGCATTCATCGGTAAGGTGGCCAAAATATTTATGGTATGCACACCACTTTGATTTATCCTTGAAGGATGTAGACTTTTCATTCTTCTTAGGCTATCTTGCTTTCTCACCTAGATTCTGCAAGGTAAGCATCAATTCACTATTATCAACAGAAAAACAGTATTCAAATATATGAGGATATTCTTCGTCATCTTCTTCTTGTTCAACTGCATGAACATTTTTATTGTCATACTTGGAGTATGGCTTGGAACGATTATTCTTGTAGAAGGATCCTTGCTTCTCCTGTTTAGATGAACCAGTTAATCTGTCTTGGATCCTTTTATCATCCTCAAACCGGATGAATCTTAGGGCCCTGTAGCTGACTTCATCTAAGTTCCTGTATGGTGTCATAACAAAGCCATCATAGAAAGGAGAATCCTTTTGTTATAACAACCCTCCAAAATATATTCCAACACCCTAATATATATTAAAATATCCCAAAATGTCTTAAAATTCACCCCATACGTGAAAACGGGCCCCAAATACCTTTATTTTTATAAAAATTAATTAAAAACAAATTTTAATGGTCTCTCGCGGGGCGCGTAAGCCACCCCCTTGACCTACGCGGGGCGCGACAGCTCCAAGTCAGGGCCTCACCCGGTGCCGCCATGTGTCAAACGCGTGTTAAACCTACAACTGGTGAATCAGCAACCCTAGCCCTATTACCCTAGGTCGCGGGCCGCGTAAGCCCCAGATTACTCTTACGCGGGCCGTGAGGAACTTGAATTCAGGCCCTATATAAAGGAGGCATCGGCAGTTCATTCAAAATCGCTCACAATCAACTTTCTCTCTCAAAATTCTATAATATAGGCATAATTCTCGGGTATAATACCCCCTAAATAACGAAGTTCTGCTCCATTGTAAGTATCATAACCCCGGTTACGTATTAGATACGCTGCCCGATTGATCCAGGGTTCCGTAACGGCTGTCGTGGTTCTGCCCGACATAGTCGTTGGAATGCCGTCTCGGGGAGGGTATCATTAATATAAATATTAGGTTATTATACTAACACGTGTGCATTTTTGTAAATTATAGATAATCACCAGGAAACCCTAAAGGAAAACCTAAGACAGCAATGTGAGTAATCTCCTTTTTGCAAATTGTTTATACAAAACCTCACCTAAATTAAATTATGTTAAACCGTTATTGAGTATTTGTATTCTACAATTATCGTCGGTATGTTGGGGTTTTGTATACAAAATTTGTTACTACCTTGCGATGAGTAACATGACCACAAGTCGGGTTGACAGTACCGTGGGTGGTAATTGAATAGATGGAAACAAATGTAATTGCGCGACCGCCCTCAATACTGTACAATGGTCTTTATTAAACTTGATTAAACTGGGATTCACTCACCAGTATTTCCCACTGACAAAATGTTTTTAAACGTGTTTTAGGTTACAAAATGTGAAAGCCAAATAGAAGCCAGCTGGACAGCACCGAAGGCTTGGAAAAGTGGCAATAAAGTTACCTAAAAATAAAGAGATGTTTTATTAAATAAAATAGGGTTTACCCCTATGAAAATGTGTGTACTTAAAACTTGGGATTATTCCCACATGTTTAATATTATGAAAGTGTGGTATTTTACTCTGATAAAATATTTCCTAACTACGGTCCTGGTGTAATTTCCGCTGCCAAAATGGATAAAATACAGATACCACCCAAACTGGCCGCGCCCGCCCGTTCCCGGGTTTAGTAGGGGACGGGGGTTGCGACAGAAGGTGGTATCAGAGCTAAGCCACTGATTCAGCCACAGAAGTGTTCTGCTGACACCAAGATATTAGTCAAAGTGTTAGGAAATAAATTATGAAACTGCGTGCATATTGACCCGGTCTACTTACTTAAAAAACTTACCCAAATTTGAACCGGTCTTATAGTGTTAGTAGTTGTTATAGTTGTGTTTAGATATGTTTTGTTGAATGTTTCTCTATGTTAAAAAAAAAGAAAAAAAAAAGAGAAAACAGAAAAAAAAGCAATGAAAAAAAGAAAAAGAAAAAAGCAATGAAAAAAAAAAGTGATGTTGAGTTGTCTTGTATATAGAAGTTATGTCATGTTTATTGTTTGTTTCATTGTGTAATAAAAAGACCGGGTTAAATTTTCGTTACTTCATATATATTCCATTTCCTACCCATACACCTAGCCACGTTACAGCCTTGAAAGTCCCTTTGATTTGCATTCATGTTTGGCATTTGTTAGGAGAAGGATCGATTTAGGTACAAGCCTATAATTGTGCAACCGCCCGTTAGTCTTTGTGTGTCTAGCTCATATTGCTAGTGCTTACTTGTTACCGAGAGGAGAGACATAGTGAGGGGTGCATTGTTTTGGGTGTTAAAAAGGGGTTAGTAAAAGTATTGCAAGTTTTTGCTTGATTTACATTGATCACTTGTTTTGAAATAGTTTTTGAATGGGTTGCTTGGGACAAGCAACGGGTAAGTGTGGGGATGTGACGGGTGGTCTGTAGGACAACCCTTAAATGAGCTAAATACGTGCATATCCCATATTTTACACGGTTATTTATCATGAATGTGATAACTACGGGTGTTCGTGTGTTTACAGGTAAATCGCTTAATTCGGTTAAATTGGAACGCGTAGGTTACGGTTTGAAGAAAGACATGCACAAAGGACAAATTGGGAAATAACAACTCATGTGCATACGGAGGCCATAATTTTACTAAAAATACCAAGTCTTATCAAAAGGAAATAAGGGAGGACATCACGTGCACATTAGGGTTTTGGTGGACAATTTTGGTGATTTTAAATAATCAACATCATATCATCACAAAGGCAATCACATCATCAAAAGGAGTCATGTGCACATAGCAGAGACTTTGAGAATTGGAGGGCTGACATATTGGACTTGTTGACCGACAATATATATGTGTGTTGAGGGAATTAATTTTAATCATCATCATCATACATGATATAATCTAAGCAGGGCATATGTAAACATAAAATAAAAGTGGTGGTTGAGTGGAGGTTTGTCAACAATGCAACATCATCTCAATTAATGTGTGTGCCATATGTTGATTTTTCTTGGACGACACATGCAAAGAAAGTGGCGCAGACATGCAGGACTTTTGATTGGACCATTTTTATTAAATCATCATTTCACACAAGCCATTTAGAAGGTTTGAGCATGTGGACTTGAGGATATAGACAACATCACATCACATAAGTATTGAAGGTAACTAATCATGTGAGGAGGTTTGGTTCGAGAGGCACAAGGTCAACAATATAATCATCATCAATTGCGGTGGTCATGGATTTGGGTGGCACATCTTGGACCGACAACACATAAACCTTGGTGAGGCACAAAGAAAAGAGGTGTCACCGTAAATTACGATCCCACCGTAATTTACGGTGGACATGAATTTGGCCATTATCCCACCGTAACTCAGACAACTTTCACCGTAACATTATTATGTCCACCGTAAATTACGGTGACACCGTAATTTACGGTGGAGGCGACGCGAAATTTTGTAACTGCTCATTAAAAACAAATTTATGGTGTCTTTTGGGGTATTCTCATCATTGGACGGTTATTGGAGACACTAGGGGCAATTTTGGGCTATCTTGCTTGGTTGTAAACAATTTCTAACATTCGGTTTATGTTTTCGATTCCTATGAACATTAATCGTTGTGTGAAGATGATGTACCAAGTCATGCGTGGCTAAACTTTTGGTGATCATCCTAGATGTAAGGTTTGCTTTTGAAACACTATGTTTGTGCTTGAATTTCTAGAATAATAACTTTGAATGTTTGTTTGAGTTATTATGGTGTTTGGATATTTGTTTGTAAATTGTTGATTATTGTTTGATGTTAACCTAAACCATACGTTCTTGGTGTTGCTAACAATCGAGATATCACGGGAGGGATTAGGGTTAGATATTAATCAATTGGTTATCGGGTAACAACCTCGCATTTTCATAATCCGAGTACTTAGTTCCCTTTTATCACAACAAACAATCATACATGAATCATGTCTATGTGATTCTTTCTAGTGAATTTAACACAATTGTCAAAAGCAAACCGGAAGTTTAGGATGATCGCTTTCTCTTAATCTGCTTAACAACCAATTTGATTTGCAATTAGTTTTTAATTTAGTTTTCTCAAACAACAATCCAAATTCATTGATCTTTATTTTCTGCAAATTAGGTTAATTGTAGTTTAATCGCAAGGCTATAAAAACAACACACTTTCCACATACTCCCTGAGTTCGATACCCTATTACCGCTATCTATAGTTGTTTTTGGGATTAAATTTGCGTGACCCACGACAATCACGTCAAATTTTGGCGCCGTTGCTGGGGAGTAGTGCGCAACGTGTGTTATTTGTGATCTTTCTTAGGTTTGTTATTTTTCTGGTTTATGCTGGGTGTGTTAGTGTGCAGGTATTGACAGGTGCATGCATACTAGGAGCTCTCATAAGCTTTCACCATTAGCATTTGATCCGGAAATCGAACGAACTTTGCGAGCAAACAGAATTTTGTTAAGGGAAAACACAATTAGCGGTTCACCAACAACACCAACTACACCAATCACACTAATTCGATACATGGATCCACCACAACCACCACCCACTACGGGGGAACCTACTCCACCATTTATACCAACATCCACTCAACCTTCACCAAATACCACCATGCCCAGTTCTACTACCAAATTTTTCTTCACCATTTGATATCCCACCACCCAATACTACATTACCTACCACTACTCAAACTGAACCTACCCTTACTTTTAGCCCTGCTTCTACAATTCCACCATTCACCCATTTTTTCCCAGCTTCAGGTCAATCATCATCCACCTATACATTACCACAAGGCTCAACTGTTGTTCATGCTACTTCATCATTTGGAGCACCAAACCAGTCAGGTTTTCAATACTCATCTATTCCATTTGGGCCATCATCGGGGTATAGAAGGAGATGGATATGAAGAAGGATATGAAGATTTTGAGGGTTATGAGGAAGAGGGTTATGCTTATGTGGGTAGTGGAGATCAAGGGGAGTTGACTTATGTACCTGGTCCAACGCAAAGAATGTCAAGTGTTGGTGGGATTCCACAACAACAACTCATACCACAACACATTAGACCAAGGCCACAAGGGCCACCAATGCAACGCCCTATACCATTGCAGCAAGTTCGGCCACAAAATATTCAACCACAATTTCCAAGGCCAATTCAACACCCACCGATGCCGCAACAACAATTTCAACAACCATTGGCACCACAAGGGCGTATGCCGAGACCAATGGGTCCTATGCGTCCAAGGGGTCGTGTGGGTGTACCAAGAAGGCATCTTAGAGATCATGCAAGAGGTATTGAAGCGCATTTCAGGCCAGTGATTACTCATAATCCGTCACCGGTAGTTATTCCTCACAATGACCAAGGGAGGACATTCGAAGTTCGAACCAACTCGTTACAAAGTCTGCCAAAGTACAAAGGTCTAGCAACAGAAGAGCCTTATTTTCATTTAGAGGCCTATGACTCGATTTGCAACACTCTTGGGAGTCAAGGTTTTTCGGCCGATGATGTGAAGTTGGTCTTATTTCAATTCTCTTTGGAAGATAAGGCAAAGAAGTGGTTCTACACTTTGCCTTCGGCATCTATTTACACTTGGGGGGAAATGCAACAAACTTTCTTAGATGAATTTTATACCGCCCAAAAGACCAATGATGCTAGGAAAGGGTTAAGAAGTTTCCAACAACAACAAGGCGAAATGTTCCATGAAGCCTTCGAGCGCTTAAACATGATGATTAAAAATTGTCCACACCACGGGATTGAGCTTTGGGAGTTGATGAACGCCTTTCATGAAGGGTTGTGTGCCGAGGATGCACGTGATCTAATGTCCATCACAAATGGGACTTTTGGCACAAATTTTGAAGATGAGGATTGGGAGTTCTTGGAACAAATGGCCATTACCTCAAAGAGGAAAGCTCAAGCATCAAGGAGAGCACGACCGGCTGTCACGAGATCGCAAGTTCATGCAGTTGATGATGGTAATGTTCAAACTACTAATCAAATTTATGATGTTTGCGCTTTGTGTAATGAAATAGGTCATGCGGCTGAAAATTGCCAAGGAATGTTGGAAGGGCAATATGAAGAAGTTCATGCCGTTCAAGGTCAAGGAGGGGGTGGTAGAAATTATAACAACATGAATTCTAATACCTACCACCCCGGGTTGAGGAACCACCCAAATTTTCGGTATGGGAACCCTTCAAATCAAGCTAACCCGAATTTCCAAGGAAACCAAGGATTTCAAAGGTAATATCAAACGGGTCAAAGCTCTTCGGGTGGAAATGAGATGATGGAGATGTTGAAGGCGATGTAAAGTGAAATGCAACGAATGAACCAACGTGATGAGGTTCGGATGCAAAAAGACGAGGTTCGTGACAAAAGCATCCAATCGTTGACCACTCAAATGGGTCAACTTGCGAGTGACGTAGCGCTATTGAAGAAAGAAAAAGGTCAATTACCAAGTGACACGGTGACAAATCCCAAGAACACAAAAAGCATTAACATCAATGTGGTAAGCACCGTTCCAAATAATAAATTTAATGAAACATTGCTAACTTCTTCGTATCAAGTGAATGCAGGTTTGGAAAAAGATGCCGAAGTCGAGAATGATAAAGAGTATGATGCGCCAATCGTGCCTATTCGTGTGGGAAAATTAAAAATCCCTCACGCATTGTTGGATTACGGGGCAAGCATGAGTGTGCTACCAAGCGATCTATACGATATGTACGACTTTGGTCCACTCGAAGGTATAGACACCATGGTGAGCTTGGCGGATGGAAGTTGGAGGCGTCCACGGGGAATGGTTAGGAATGTTAAGATTCAGTTGGGAGAATTTGAGTACCCGGTGGATTTCCTAGTTTTGGACTATGCTTCTACCAATATGGCATCACAACAAAGGGTAATTTTAGGTCGACCGTTTCTATACACAGCAAATGCTCAAATTAATTGTAGAGACGAGATTATTACCATGACCGAAAAGAACCGTAGGTTGTATTTTGATGTTCAAACTAGAAGGATTAGTTATGAGTCCATTGAGAGGAAGGGTGGTGAGTCTAGTGATTGTATGAAAAATGTGTTACCACGAATGAGAAAAAAGCACCCACCGGACCGTGAAGAAACATATATGGGTGCGAGCAAAAGTGTATTTGATTACCCACCGAGTCAAAATAAGATAGATGTATTTTGTTCAATGGCACAAGGAAGTGATGGAGATGGCAGGAACCGATTCTTTGAGCCACCATAAATGGTGGTGGCACGGTCTGGCTGAAGACTCGAAACTTAGCGCTGCTCGGGAGGCAACCCGGGGTTTTATATTGATCTTGTTGTTTTTATCTTTCTATGTTTCAGGGCCATGGCGACATTCAAGTGTGGGGAAGATGTACGGATATTTGGGTGAAGGTGGTGATAGGAAGTCGGATTATCTACAACATCTGTTGTGGAAAACTTCACCAGGTCAATGTACTCTTTCCTTAGTCTTGTTGTGTTCTTTAGCTTTGAAATGTTGGTAGTTAGTTGTTTGCTTTTGTTTATGGTTGGGAGGTTGGGTGGTGTAGTGTGTGATTTTATGTTGGGTTGGTGCTTGTTGGTGGTGTCATGTTTAAAAAAAAAAAATTATAAAATGAAAAGTACAAAAAGAAATTTGTGGTTTGAGTGAAGAAGCTTTTTGTTGGTGTTGAATGATTTTAGTGATCAAAGCCTCCTAAAACCATACATTGGGGTCAATGTATCCCAAGTGTGGGGATGAGGGGAATTTTTGACGATTTTAAAATTTTTTTTGAGCCAAGCGAAACGATGTGAAAATTTGAACACCCTAGATTAACCCCAAATTGGTGCACCGGCAACCCTTGATACTGTTTTCATTCTTGGTGAGAATTGTAGCCACACTTGTATATAAATAATGCTTATCTTTGATGAGAGTGGCTACGGGTGGGGGTGCATTAGAACTTGTGCTTGAATGCGATTTGAGTCCTTAGTTAGACATGAATGCAAAAAGGATAAGGGCATTTAGGTAGCCTCGTCGTTGGTGTGAGCGAGTGTGGGATTTGGGGGGTTGGACCTCATAAGTTATATATATGAGCATGGTAGTGAGAGGGGCGGGGGTTTGGACATTTAATTGCCCAATTTTGTGCCTAAAAGCCTATCATTTGTTACCCCTAGCTACTTACTTAAAAACTTACCCAAATTTGACCCGGTCTTATAGTGTTAGTAGTTGTTATAGTTGTGTTTAGATATGTTTTGTTGAATGTTTCTCTATGTTAAAAAAAAGAAAAAAAAAAGAGAAAACAGAAAAAAAAGCAATGAAAAAAAGAAAAAGAAAAAAGCAATGAAAAAAAAAGTGATGTTGAGTTGTCTTGTATATAGAAGTTATGTCATGTTTATTGTTTGTTTCATTGTGTAATAAAAAGACCGGGTTAAATTTTCGTTACTTCATATATATTCCATTTCCTACCCATACACCTAGCCACGTTACAGCCTTGAAAGTCCCTTTGATTTGCATTCATGTTTGGCATTTGTTAGGAGAAGGATCGATTTAGGTACAAGCCTATAATTGTGCAACCGCCCGTTAGTCTTTGTGTGTCTAGCTCATATTGCTAGTGCTTACTTGTTACCGAGAGGAGAGACATAGTGAGGGGTGCATTGTTTTGGGTGTTAAAAAGGGGTTAGTAAAAGTATTGCAAGTTTTTGCTTGATTTACATTGATCACTTGTTTTGAAATAGTTTTTGAATGGGTTGCTTGGGACAAGCAACGGGTAAGTGTGGGGATGTGACGGGTGGTCTGTAGGACAACCCTTAAATGAGCTAAATACGTGCATATCCCATATTTTACACGGTTATTTATCATGAATGTGATAACTACGGGTGTTCGTGTGTTTACAGGTAAATCGCTTAATTCGGTTAAATTGGAACGCGTAGGTTACGGTTTGAAGAAAGACATGCACAAAGGACAAATTGGGAAATAACAACTCATGTGCATACGGAGGCCATAATTTTACTAAAAATATCAAGTCTTATCAAAAGGAAATAAGGGAGGACATCACGTGCACATTAGGGTTTTGGTGGACAATTTTGGTGATTTTAAATAATCAACATCATATCATCACAAAGGCAATCACATCATCAAAAGGAGTCATGTGCACATAGCAGAGACTTTGAGAATTGGAGGGCTGACATATTGGACTTGTTGACCGACAATATATATGTGTGTTGAGGGAATTAATTTTAATCATCATCATCATACATGATATAATCTAAGCAGGGCATATGTAAACATAAAATAAAAGTGGTGGTTGAGTGGAGGTTTGTCAACAATGCAACATCATCTCAATTAATGTGTGTGCCATATGTTGATTTTTCTTGGACGACACATGGAAAGAAAGTGGCGCAGACATGCAGGACTTTTGATTGGACCATTTTTATTAAATCATCATTTCACACAAGCCATTTAGAAGGTTTGAGCATGTGGACTTGAGGATATAGTCAACATCACATCACATAAGTATTGAAGGTAACTAATCACGTGAGGAGGTTTGGTTCGAGAGGCACAAGGTCAACAATATAATCATCATCAATTGCGGTGGTCATGGATTTGGGTGGCACATCTTGGACCGACAACACATAAACCTTGGTGAGGCACAAAGAAAAGAGGTGTCACCGTAAATTACGATCCCACCGTAATTTACGGTGGACATGAATTTGGCCATTATCCCACCGTAACTCAGACAACTTTCACCGTAACATTATTATGTCCACCGTAAATTACGGTGACACCGTAATTTACGGTGGAGGCGACGCGAAATTTTGTAACTGCTCATTAAAAACAGATTTATGGTGTCTTTTGGGGTATTCTCATCATTGGACGGTTATTGGAGACACTAGGGGCAATTTTGGGCTATCTTGCTTGGTTGCAAACAATTTCTAACATTCGGTTTATTTTTTCGATTCCTATGAACACTAAACTTGTTGTTATGATGATTCACCAAGCTATGTCCGGCTAAACTTGTGGTGATCATCCTGAATTGAAGGTTTGTCTATGACTTTTGTGTTTTGATTCGTATTTCAAGAATAATAGACTTGCAATGCATATGTTTATTATGGTGTGTGAATGTTTGTTTGTAAATTGTTGATTGATGTTATAATCATATCCTAAATCGTACGTTCTTGGTGTTGCTAACAATCGAGATATCACGGGAGGGATTAGGGTTAGATATTAATCAATTGGTTATCGGGTAACAACCTCGCATTTTCATAATCCGAGTACTTAGTTCGCTTTTATCACAACAAACAATCATACATGAATCATGTCTATGTGATTCTTTCTAGTGAATTTAACACAATTGTCAAAAGCAAACCGGAAGTTTAGGATGATCGCTTTCTCTTAATCTGCTTAACAACCAATTTGATTTGCAATTAGTTTTTAATTTAGTTTTCTCAAACAACAATCCAAATTCATTGATCTTTATTTTCTGCAAATTAGGTTAATTGTAGTTTAATCGCAAGGCTATAAAAACAACACACTTTCCACATACTCCCTGAGTTCGATACCCTATTACCGCTATCTATAGTTGTTTTTGGGATTAAATTTGCGTGACCCACGACAATCACGTCAAGTATGAGCGACCAAGGACCTTCCGACGCGTATCGTCAGTTGTCCAGCTCACCTAGGAGCGAAGGCACATCTTCACAGCCTGCCCTCTCCGGGTATTCTGCTGATAATGAACACAGGATATTCGTGTTTAAGGCTCAGTCTGAAGAGCCATTCCCTCCTAAAAAGAGAGGATGGTTCAGTAGGGGAGCACATAAATGTAGAAAACGAATGAAAAAGTTGCAATAACAGAGAGCCCTAGCAGCCGCTAAAAGAGAAACAGATGCCCACGCCCAGGATATGCTTAATAGGGGTTTAGCAAACTTTCACATCTTAGTAACCACAGCTGCCGACCCTAACCTGGAGCAACTGATAGCACCCCAACCATTACCACTATTCCCTACTTAGCCAAAGAAAATAGAGAACAACCCAGAAAACCAAGTCGAAATGCATGATTTCAACCCAGAAGAGATACCTAGGGTACCAGCACCCAATCCCTTAGATCCAAACTACGACCCGTGGTTAGATGATAATAGGGACTATGTGCAACGTTACCCAATACCAGAAGACATGCCCATGCCAAATCTAGCAGCCTACCCAGGTTTGGACCCTTTAGATCCCTTCTATGATAGCAATGAATACATTAGGGAAATTTTGGAGAATCCTTACCCTTACCAGGAACCCGCACCCCAGTTCCCAAACCCAGTCCCAGCACCTGCACCCCCAATGACTGCAGAAAATGTGCAAGAGCTCCGAACTTTTGGAGAAGAGATTTTAGAGAGTAGCGAGAGAATGAGACAGGTAGGAGAGCGACTCGTCTGGAAGTACGACGAGCGAAATATGGATTTATGGATGAACCCATATCAGTGAAAGTGATGGTAGAGGCGGTAATAATAATAATAATAATAATAATAATAATAATAATAATATAATATATAATAGGCGTGTATGTTTGAAAAAAAAAATCATAACTATAGATGCCTACTAGTAGTCTAATTTTTATTTCAGTTGTATTGTAATTTTTATTTCCAGTTCTGGTTTGTATTAGATGCATACTATATAAAAAGAGTAAGTCGCAATGCTCGACGTTTTTGATCAACATGCGTGTTGTGTGATTGGTTATATTAAATATTATCTTGTGATATTAATACGTGGTAAATGTTTAAAATTCAGATGGACAACGAAGTGAACCAGGAAAACCAGAATGATAATAACCAGAACGACAATAACCCGAATACTGAGAATCCGAACAATAATAACAATGGAAACCAAGTGGATAACAGCGCTATCCAACACTTAGTAGCACAAGGGATAATAGATGCAATGCCATTTATTATTCAAACAGTTAGGGAAGCAGATAATAAAAGTAAACATAGCAGTAAGCAACCAACTGAACCAGAACACAGCATAAACAATGGACCCATACTTCAAGCGCCCATTCCCAAAAGAAGAAGAACCATGCCTTATGGTTGTTCTTATAAAGAATTCTGGTCCTGCAAACAATAGAATTCTCGGGCAATGAAGGACCCATTGTAACTCTACGCTGGATAGAAAAGACTGAGGCTGTCTTAAAAATAAGCAAAGGTGCGAAAGAGGATAAGATAATGTTTGCTTCTAAGTTGTTTAAGAACTCAGCCTTAGAATGGTGGAACATAATCCTCCAATCTAGAGGAAGTGATAGGGTTTACAATATGGAATGGGAGGAATTTAAGAATATGGTAGAAAGGAAATTTTGCCCTCCCAATGAAAAAGAGCAGATAGCAAATAAGTTCTTAAACCTTAGGATGACAGGAGTGGATAGTAAGGGATACACTACGTTATTCTTCGAATATGCTAGAATAGTGCCAACCCTTGCATCACCGGAACCAGTATTAATCTCCCGTTACATCTGGGGATTAATCGGGGAAATTAGGCATGTAGTCAAGGCAGCTAGACCTCAAACCATAGAAGAAGCTGTAGAACTAGCAAATACCTTGACAGATTAATTAGTACGAACACGAGAAGAAGACCAGAGGAAAAACCTAGCTCAAAGGCTTACCCAGGAATTTCGCTACAGTAATTCCAACCGTGGGAGAAATATAGGTTCTACCTCTGCACCCTACTGCAAGGCTTGCAAGAAAAAGTATTCGGGAAAATGCTCCACTTACTGCAATTTCTGCAAGATACCAGGACATAAGGAAGAAGATTGCAGGGGAAAACTGAACAATGGAATGTGCTTCAACTGTGGAGAAAAAGGCCACATCAAGCCTAACTGTCCGAAACTAGTTCCAACCATGGGCAACAAGAACACTAAAAATGCTAGAGCATTTGTTCTGACGGCAGATGAAGCCAAGATGATTCCGGACGTGATAGCCGGTACGTTTTTAGTTAATGATGTTTTTTGCTAAAGTATTATTTGACTCTGGTGCAAACCAAAGTTTTATTAATACTTCATTTTGCAAACTTCTCAATCAATCATTAACTAAACTCTCACAAGAATGTCTAGTAGAGATAGCAAATGGAGAAACCATTAAGATTTCTGAAATCTTGCAGGGAGCAAGAATAGAATTTTTAAACCAAAAGTTTATTGCAAACCTTTACCCAATGAATCTAGCAGGATTTGATATTGTATTAGGAATGGATTGGTTAATAGCCAATAAAGCCAGTATTTTATGTGATCAAAAGTCAATACAAGTAAATTCACCAAAGGGTGAAAAGATCACAATTAAAGGAGATAAGCCGTCTAGATCCACGAAATTCATCTTTGTGATGAAAACAGCAAGTTACATAAGAAAAGGATCATTAGTGTATTTGATTTCCATAATCACTAACACTGAAGGAAAAGAACTAAAAGATATTCCAGTAGTATCTCAGTTTTCAGACGTATTCCCAGAAGAATTACCAGGACTACCGCCGGACAGGGAAGTTGAATTCCGAATCCATCTGCTACCAGGGACAGCACCGATTGCTAAAGCCCCTTACCGCCTGGCACCCGCAAAAATGCAGGAACTGAAGAAATAGTTAGACGAATTATCAGAGAAAGGATTCATACATCCAAGTTCATCACCATGGGGAGCACCAATTTTATTCGTCAAAAAGAAAGACGGATCGATGCGTATGTGCATGGATTACCGTGAATTGAACAAGGTTACGATTAAGAATTGGTATCCATTACCAAGAATCGATGATCTGTTCGATCAACTGCAAAGAGCTCAATTTTTCTCTAAGATTGATTTAAGATCAGGATATCATTAATTAAAGGTACATGAAGAGGATATTCCTAAGACTGCTTTTAGAACAAGATATGGCCATTATGAATTTACTGTCATGCCATTTGGCTTAACCAATGCCCCAGCCGCATTTATGGACATGATAAACCGAATATGTAAGCCATATTTGGATAAATTCATAATTGTTTTTATAGATGATATTCTTATTTACTCTAAGAGTAAAGAGGAACATGCAAAGCATTTGCACGCACTTTTAAGTTTATTAAGGAAAGAAAAGTTATATGCAAAGTTTTCAAAGTGCGAGTTTTGGTTAGAACAAATACAGTTTCTTGGACATTTAGTCGATCATGAAGGAATTCATGTAGATCCAACCAAGATCGAGGCGATTACCAAATGGAAAATCCCTGAATCACCAACCGAGGTTAGAAGTTTCTTAGGATTGGCCGGTTATTATAGAAGATTTATTCAAGATTTTTCTAGAATAGCCATTCCCTTAACTAAGTTAACCTGTAAATCCATTAAGTTTGAATGGGGACCAAAACAAGAAGAAGCCTTTAGAATTCTTAAGCAAAGATTAACCCACGCACCCATACTAGCATTACCAGAAGGAACTGAAGACTTTATAGTCTATTGTGACGCTTCTAAGTTAGGTTATAGATGTGTATTAATGCAACGTCAAAAGGTTATAGCCTACGCATCTAGACAACTTAAGAATCATGAAGAGAATTATTCAACCCATGATTTGGAATTAGGAGCCATAATTTTTGCTCTTAAGATTTGGAGACATTACCTTTACGGTAGTAAGTTTACCATTTTTACAGATCATAAGCGTTTAAGGTATGTTTTCGGGCAAAAGGAATTGAATATGAGGCAAAGACGTTGGATGGAGATTCTTAGTGATGACGATTGCAATATCCAGTATCATGCAGGAAAAGCGAATGTAGTGGCTGATGCTTTAAGTCGGAAGTATCATGAAAAACCAAAAAGGGTACGTTCTCTTAAATTAAATCTGCAAGTAGATTTAAATGACCAGATTAGAAAAGCACAAGAATAAGTCATCAAGGATGATACTGAAAAATTAAAAGGAATGATTAAGGAATTAGAACAAGGAACAAATGGGATTTGGAGATTCCATAAGAAAAGAACGTGGATACCTAAATTAGGAAACCTACGCCACTGTATATTAGAAGAAGCTCATAAGTCTAAGTATACGATGCATCCTGGAAGTGATAAGATGTATCAGGTTTTAAGAAAGAATTTTTGGTGGATAGGAATGAAAAAGGATATAGCTGCTTATGTTTCTAAGTGTTTAACTTGTTCACAAGTTAAAGCTGAATCAGAAACCCTCAGGTTTGTTACAGCAGTTAGAAATGCCTGTTTGGAAATGGGAATTAATAACAATGGATTTCGTTACCAAATTACCCAAAACAAGAAAAGGTAATGATACAATCTGGGTGATTGTAGACAGGCTAACTAAGTTAGCTCATTTCCTACCCATGAAGGAAAC
Organism: Helianthus tuberosus; assembly: GCA_030545235.1. Taxonomy (NCBI): domain Eukaryota; kingdom Viridiplantae; phylum Streptophyta; class Magnoliopsida; order Asterales; family Asteraceae; genus Helianthus; species Helianthus tuberosus. The sequence goes on from CM060394.1 coordinate 99,767,590, forward strand.
TTTTAGTATGGAACAATTAGCTAAATTGTATGTAAATGAAATAGTTTCATTGCATGGAATTCCTTTATCAATTGTTTCTGATAGAGATAGTCGTTTTACCTCTCATATTTGGGCAAGTTTCCAAAAAGCAATGGGAACCAAGTTAAATCTAAGCACAACTTATCATCCTGAAATGGACGGACAAAGTGAAAGGATAATTCAGACAATGGAGGACATGCTTAGAGCTTGTGTAATTGATTTTGGAGGTAATTGGGACGATCATCTACCATTAATAGAATTTTCTTATAATAACAGTTATCACACAAGTATCAATGTTTCACCCTTCGAAGCACTTTATGGACGAAAGTGCTGAACCCCAGTCTGCTGGGCAGAAATTGGGGAAAAACAACTATCCGGACAAGAAATAGTGCAAGAGACAACTGACAAGATCATTCAAGTCAAGGAACGACTGAAAGAAGCACGTGATCGACAAAAGAGTTATGCTGATAACAGACGGAAGCCACTGGAATTTCAGGTAGGAGACAAAGTATTATTGAAAGTCTCTCCTTGGAAAGGAGTGGTAAGATTCATCAAGAGGGGAAAGCTAAGTCCCATGTATGTTAGACCTTTTGAGATTATTAGAAGAATAGGACCTGTAGCCTATCAGCTACAACTGCCAGAGGAAATGGCAGGAATACATGATGTATTTCATGTATCAAATCTTAAGAAATGCTTAGCTGATGAATCACTAGTGGTACCTCTTAAGGATATAGAGGTAAATGAACAACTTACGTTTGTAGAGAGGCCTCTACAGATTGAAGATAGGAAAGTCAAGAATCTTAAACACAAAAGATTGGTTCTGGTCAAAGTGAAATGGGACTCCAAAAGAGGACCAGAGTACACATGGGAGCATAAATCGGAAATGCAAAGGAAATACCCACATTTATTCCAGTAGACCTCGAGGACGAGTTCTAAAACAAGGTGGGGATGATATAACAACCCTCCAAAATATATTCCAACACCCTAATATATATTAAAATATCCAAAAATATCTTAAAATTCACCCTATAAACGAAAACAGGCCTCACCCGGTGCCGACAGCTCCAAGTCAGGGCCTCACCCGGTGCCGCCACGTGTCAAACGCGTGTTAAACCTACAACTGGCGAATCAGCAACCCTAGCCCTATTACCCTAGGTCACGGGCCGCGTAAGCCACAACTTACTCTTACGCGGGCCACGAGGAACTTGAATTCAGGCCCTATATAAAGGAGGCATCGACAGTTCATTCAAACTCGCTCACAATCAACTTTCTCTCTCGAAATTCTATAATATAAACATAATTCTCAGGTATAATACCCCCTAAATAACGAAGTTCTGCTCCGTTGTAAGTATCATAACCCCGATTACGTATTAGATACGCTGCCCGATTGATCCAGGGTTCCGTAACGGCTGTCGTGGTTCTGCCCGACGTAGTCGTTGGAATGCCATCTCGGTGAAGGTATCATCAATATAAATATTGGGTTATTATACTAACACGTGTGCATTTGTGTAAATTATAGATAATCACCAGGAAACCCTAAAGGAATACCTAAGACAGCAATGTGAGTAATCTCCTTTTTGCAAATTGTTTTTACAAAACCTCACCTAAATTAAATTATGTTAAACAGTTATTGAGTATTTGTATTCTACAATTATCTTCGGTATGTTGGGGTTTTGTATACAAAATTTGTTACTTCCTTGCGAGGAGTAACATGACCACAAGCCGGGTTGACAGTACCGTGGGTGGTAATTGAATAGATGGAAACAAATGTAATTGCGCGACCGTCCTCAATACTGTACAATGGTCTTTATTAAACTTGATTAAACTGGGATTCACTCACCAGTATTTCCCACTGACAAAATGTTTTTAAACGCATTTCAGGTAACAAAATGTGAAAGCCAAATAGAAGCCAGCTGGACAGCACTGAAGGCTTGGAAAAGTGGCAATAAAGTTACCTAAAAATAAAGAGATGTTTTATTAAATAAAATAGGGTTTACCCTATGAAAATGTGTGTACTTAAAACTTGGGATTATCCCCACATGTTTAATATTATGAAAGTGTGGTATTTTACTCTGATAAAATATTTCCTAACTACAGTCCTGATGTAATTTCCACTGCCAAAATGGATAAAATACAGATACCACCCAAACTGGCCGCGACCGCCCGTTCCCGGGTTTAGTAGGGGACAGGGGTTGCGACATTTGTAATCTCATCTTAAACGCTTCAACAGCAGTTGTAATGGCTAAGTTTGGGATTTCTAAGGATTCTCTACCAAACTTAGTAACATAATCCTTAAGTGATTCATCACGGGCTTGGGTTATACTATATAGGTCACTAGTTAACCTTTCAAAAGTTCTACTACAAGAAAACTGATTATTGAATAAGTTAACTAAGTGTGAAAATGAAGTTATAGAGTAAAGAGGAAGACTTAGCAGCCATTTTAGTGTTGATCCAAAGCCCTTGTATAAACAGGCTTTTTTCGATCTTTCAGGGATGGGGTTTATCTCCATCATTTCTCTGTATTGAGCCACATGCTCCTCTAGATCAGTTGTACCATCATATAACTTCATGTTGGGGGTCTGAAAGCATTTGGGTATCTCTGCATTATATATGGGAGGTGCAAAGCGATATATTCTGTGACTTCCTTTTGGAATCTCAGGAATGGGTTTAACCACTCATGGGACGCTGGATATCATATCCTTGAGTTTCTGTAACTCCTTGGCCATAGCTTGGTTGATCCCTGCATCCTGTGTGAAACCATAGTTAGTATCAAAATATGTATTAAAATTGTTACCTCCTGGTTGGCTTGAAGTTGGTATTTTAGAAGGATATATAGGATAGGACATGTCTGGTGTAATAGTAGGGCCAGAAGAAGCAATGGTCTGCATAGGAATGAAATCCTCTTCATGGAGTTTAGAGCTTCTCGATGATTGTCTCCCTAAGGATCCTTGATCCTGAAATACATTGGATCCTGGGTAGGTCTGAGTTGGAGGTGTGGATGTATGATCCATGGATCCCTGAACTTGGGATGAGGATCCTTGATGATTGAAGGAGGATCCTTGAGGTTGGAACATCTCCATGTATCCTTCCAAGTAAAGGAAGGATCCTTGAGGCTGGGTCATCACCACTGATCCATGTTGATGGATGGAGGATCCTTGCATCGCCAGTGATCCCTGCTGATGGATGCAAGATCCTTGAGGCTGTGTGATGGACCCTAGGCACCAATGGAGGCTGATCCTCTGCTGGCCTCTTTTGCTTCTTGATATCATCAATCTCGCGAAGGATCCTCTGGTTGGTTTTGTCTTACTGCTCCATGTAGCACTTAATCTGCGAAAAAAAAAAAACAGAAATAAAACAGGTAGTATTAGTAGAAGATGAACTAGTAGAAGTTTTGGATCCTTGGAAGACTGATGATGTCTTCTTTTGAGCATTATCCACATTCTTCTAGAATGGTGGGGGAATAGGAGGTAATGTGTAAGATGTGACAACCCTCGAAATTCCATGTATCTGTACAATTTATTTATGATAATTAAAGTGCGTGATGAATGTGCTGAATCATTTAACTGCTCTCTGATGACTGTGTCATACTTACATGTGTTTGTTAACGTACTTGGCTTGTGCAGAAAACTTGACTAAATGGTCCTGAATATTTTCCTATGTATTAGGGATTAAAAGTGTTACAAAAATATATATATAAGACGCCTTACGGAACAATTAAACAATTTAACGGAACAGTATCCGACCGAACAACCGGACATTACCCGGGACACCAAATATTTGTCTAATACATTGTTGCATTTATTTTTGACTAGGCATGATCCCCGAACACCCTAACACCCACTAACTTCTCTTGTAAATAACACACATAAGTATACACTTGAGATCTAACTTGGAATTGCAACTTAGTTGAAAATGTTACACTAAACCCCCCCCCCAACCTGATTTTCGGTCCTAGGTGGACCCCACAAAGATCACCATGATTTCCCCTATATATTTTGTTTAGATCTTCTTTGATTGTTGCTTGCAAGTATGAACAAAATAATTAGGGAATCTCTTATATGTATGGCCAATACCTCTTACAAGATCATTGTCAATCTTTCACTCTCTCTCCTCACTACTCTCTTTCCCTATTTCAGTCACCCCCATAACCGAACCCACCTCCACCCCTCAACATCTTCATCTCCTCCAATTACAAGTTCCATTCAAAGCTTTGAAGTTCATCCATGGAGGTTGCAAGTTGAAGGACTTTCAAAGGAGCTTGTTTCTAGTCTTTCTCATCATCTTCTCTCTACATTTTCATCACAAGATCCTACCCTAGCTTTAAGCTAGTAGTAAGTTCCTTATGTCACCTTTGTTCATCTTGTTCCATGATTAAAAGATGTAATATGTTAAATCAACAAGAACACTAAAAAGGGTTTAAACAAGAAGATGAAACATGATGTATTTATGTTAGTATGAAGTTGTTTGAAGATATTGCTGATTACTTGCTGATTTACTTGTTAATATTGAGCACTAGAAATGTTGTTGATCATTATGCATGTTAACGGAACCAATGTAACTCGCATTAGAATGTAAAAGCTGAAAAACAGAAAGCTGTTTGGTGATTACAGCCAACTTCAGTTGGCTGTAACCGGACCTTAATAAAGCAGAAAATGTGTTTTCTGAACTCTAGATTTATGTATTATGAAATACGGTTCTAATGGCACTGGAATCGTAATTTTTGGACTTCGTTTACTATTTTTAAAGGGTCATTTTGTAACAGCAGCTCAAGCTGCATTTTTGCTGCTGAAAATAGGTGTTATGTTTTCGATCATAACTAGAAATCTATGATGAATCAGCTCATGAAATTTGTACATTAGATGACAACTGATGTATTTGTAATTACCCCACTGGAATTTTGTAAATCGAACTTACGAAGAATTTTAAATAAATTATTCCGTGGACTGCAGTCAGAAAAAGATAAATATGAGTTCAGTCCGGAAAATGATTTTTTTATAAAATATTGGTGATGAATTGGATCCCGAGATTTTTACACAATAATATTGGATCATTTAAGACCTTCTGTAAAAAGTTGGGAATTTTTTAAACAAGTTAACTATTTTATTAAAATCCCCGAAAACAGCCCAGTTTTGAATATAAAAGCTGAAACGACATAAGTAGTGATTTGCGTGTCTAAATGTCGGGTAGGTTATCCGAGAATGATATTACATGTTATATGTCAATAAAAGTGTTATGTGTAATGTCGTATGTTCGTTTATGAGTGGGAAATAGATGGGAAGTTTATATGGGCATGAACCGTTAAAATGATGCATGTTATGTGATAGATACGTGTAGGAACTTTGTGCTCTATTTGAAAACCACTAAATGACTAACTGGTAATCATAATAGGACGTGATTGACCGACCTTGACTGTTAGCTATTTTTGAGAGTCAAACCGAGCAACCGAGGTGAGTTCACACTCTATCCAAGGCATGGGATTCCCAAGGGTTGGGCATGGGTTAAAGAACTGAACTGTAACTACAAACTTGCGTATTCCCCATACAACAGGATACGTACGACCATAAGACCATCACTCTATCAATTGAAGTCCCTCATTTATCGACTTAATCGTCGAGGCCTATGGCGAGCGGGTCATTAGTTAATAGCGCTATTAGGTTTAACAAGCCTCACACCGTGCCAGTCGGACGGGCATGTACTAATGGACTATGGGCAAAGGGTCAATGCTGATAGACATTGACTTAGGGCACCTCTTACATTTTCGTAGCAGTCGATACGCGTGGTCTAATAATACATGGGAAGCCCCCACCAATCTTCGCAAACATGTCTGGGAGACCGCGATACAAATTAATACGATACATGGTTTACAAAACAAACATACGATTTACGAAACGAATTCTGTAACTAAACAACCTACTGTGAACTCGCTCAACTTTGTTGTTGACTCGTTGTTACATGCCTTGCAGGTCGATAGGTACTCATGGAGCTTGCACAGGGAGGCGCAGTCGTTGTGGGACATGGCAGTGTGTGCCATGCTAAAAACATTACTTTATTTCGTACTTAATACTTACATTGGGTTTTACAATTATGCTTCCGCTAAACACTTAACTACGTTTGTGATTTGAAACACCTTTCATATTGTGTGGTTGAATTTTACTTATTACTATATATGTTCAATATGATTGGTGGCTTGATCCTGGTCATGTCACGCCTCCAAGCGGTGATACTCCGCGTGTGGATTTTGGGGGTGTGACAGATTGGTATCAGAGCCAGGTTTTAGTGAACTTGGTTTTGATAAGGGAAAAGTTTTTGTTAAAACCAGACTATAACCTGAACAGTGCTCAACGATCCACAACGACGCTTCGCTCCACGTGCAAGACTCAACACCATAGGTGAAATGGTTCATGCTTACATTGCCTGTCTAATTGTCTACATAGTACATTGCATGCTTAGTTAATACAACAACTGATAATTGAAACCCTGTGTGTTGGCTCTCTTCTGTCATTCCACACTTACGCACTTTCGCGACACCCTCCTTACTTGTGTTTCCTTCGATGTGAAGATCATGAGCGGACGCGGAGGACGTATCAACCTAACTCAGGCCCAGTTGACGGCTTTGATCAATGAACGGGTTGCTGAGGCACTCGCAGCTGTCCCTATAGGAGGTCAGCATGCTCAGCCGCCTGTGTGCACCTTCAAGACTTTTATGGACTGTCGTCCTACTACTTTCAGTGGCACTGAAGGGGCCGTTGGAATCCTCCACTGGTTCGAGAAGCTCGAGTCAGTCTTCGAAATGTGTGAATGCCCTGAGGCTCATAGGGTAAAGTACGCCGCTGGTACTCTCGAGGGCACTGCGCTAACTTGGTGGAACGCGCAAGTTCAGATGCTGGGGCTAGCGGCTGCTAATGCCACCCCATGGAATGATTTTAAGGAACTGATCAAACGTGAATACTGTAGTCGTGATGACATCCACAAGCTGGAAGTGGAATTCTTTAACCTGAAGATGACGGGGTCAGAGATAGAAGCGTACGCGATACGATCCAATGAACTGGCAGTGTTGTGTCCAACTATGGTGGATCCTCCCGTCAAGCGCATTGAGCTGTCCTCAAAGGCTTAGTACCAGAGATTCAAAGCCATGTGACTGCTGCTAACCTTGCTACCATCCAGGATGTTACTCGTCTTGCTCATCGTCTCATAGACCAGGCAGTGGAGCAGAACAGGCTACCTAAGCGTATCGGTGCTACCGCCATTACTACTACTTCTGCTACCCTCAGTGACAACAAGCGAAAATGGGATGGAACCTCCAGCAAGGGTTCAACTTCAACTCAGTCCCAGGCACAGCAGCGAAAGATCGATGACTACCAGAGTCCTGGTCAGCAATCTTCTGGTAGTCAAGGGCAGGGTGGATATCGAGGAAACCACCCAAAATGCAACAGACACCACAGTGGTCAGTGCAACAAGGGACGTTGTCAGAGGTGTCTCAAGATGGGTCATGAAGCCAAGGATTGCAGGAGCTCACGGCCTACAAATCAGAATCGTCAGCAGCAACAGCAAGCTCCACAGAACCAGCAGCAGCAACAGTGAGGCAACAGGGGATGCTTTCAGTGTGGTGCTGAAGGCCACTTCAAGCGGGACTGCCCCCAGTTAAATCAAAATCAGAATAACAACAACAACAACAATAATCGGGGCAACGGGATTAACAACGGGGGTAATAACGACGACAATGGTGCCAGGGGACGTGTTTTCGTGCTGGGTCTGGGTGATGCTAGGAATGATCCCAACGTCGTGATGGGTAAGTTTCTACTGGATGACTTTTATGTTAATGTTCTATTTGATTCGTGTGCCGATACCAGTTATGTGTCTCTAAAAGTTAGTCAAATGCTTAAACACACACCAACACTTTTGACCCCCAAACACACAGTAGAGCTAGCAAACGGTAAAAGTCTCGAGGCCACGCACGTAATCAAGGGTTGTAACCTTGCCTTAGCTGGTCAGACCTTCTCTGTCGATCTTATTCCTATCGTTACGGGTAGTTTTGATGTTGTTATTGGGATGGATTGGCTATCTTATCAGCAAGCGGAAATTCTTTGCAACGAGAAGATTGTCCGCTTCCCTCGTTCTGGTAAAGAACCTCTCATGATTCATGGCGACAAGAGTGGTGCTGTCGCAGGCATTATCTCTTTTCTTAAGGCCCAGAAGTGTTTGCGAAAGGGCCACACTGCTATTCTAGCGCTCGATACTGACGCATCAATGGAAGAGAAGAGAATTGAAGACATTCCAATAGTGCGCGATTTTCCTGAGGTATTTCCTGAGGAATTACCTGGTCTTCCGCCTCATCGACAAGTCGAATTCCAAATCGAGCTAGCTCCTGGAGCAGCGCCCATAGCTCGAGCACCTTATCGCTTAGCCCCAACCAAACTGGAAGAACTGTCCAAGCAATTACAAGAACTTTTGGAAAAAGGTTTTATTCGTCCTAGCTCTTCGCCCTGGGGAGCTACAGTACTATTCGTGAAGAAGAAAGACGGTACCTTCAGAATGTGTATTGACTACCATGAACTCAATAAGGTGACCGTAAAGAATCGTTATCCTCTCCCGCGCATTGATGACTTATTCGACCAGCTGCAAGGGTCGAGCTACTACTCCAAGATTGATCTGTGATCGGGTTACCATCAACTGAGAGTCCGAGACGAGGATGTCTCTAAAACAGCATTCAGAACTCGTTACGGCCATTACGAGTTTCTGGTTATGCCTTTCGGATTAACGAACGCACCAGCGGTTTTCATGGATCTCATGAACCGAGTATGCAAACCATACATGGATAAGTTCATTATTGTTTTCATCGACGATATCCTGATCTATTCTAAGAGTCAGGAGGAACACGAGCAACATCTGAGGCTTATTCTGGAACTTCTTCGAGCAAAGCAGTTGTATGCCAAGTTTTCAAAATGTGACTTCTGGCTTCGCGAAGTCCATTTTCTAGGCCACGTAGTAAACAAGGATGGGATTCATGTTGATCCATCCAAGGTTGACTCGATCAAGAACTGGCCTGCACCCCGTACACCAACAGAAATCCACCAATTCTTGGGTTTGGCAGGATATTATAGAAGGTTTATCAAGGATTTCTCAAAGATTGCGCAACCTCTCACTTCACTGACTCAGAAGGGTGTCACCTATCGTTGGGGTGATGCCCAGGAATCCGCTTTTCAGCACTTAAAGGATAGACTTTGTAGCGCCCCTATCCTCTCATTGCCTGAAGGCACAGATGATTTTGTGGTTTATTGCGACGCTTCCATCCAAGGACTTGGTTGTGTGTTGATGCAACGTGACAAGGTCATTGCCTACGCATCGCGCCAACTTAAAGTTCACGAAAGGAACGCACGACTTGGAACTGGGAGCAGTTGTTTTCGCGCTTAAGATATGGAGACATTACCTGTACGGTACCAAGTGCACCATTTACACCGATCACAGGAGTCTCGAGCATATCTTCAAGCAAAAGGAGTTGAACATGCGACAACGCCGATGGGTCGAGCTCTTGAACGATTATGAATGTGAGATCAAGTACCATCCGGGCAAGGCCAATGTTGAGGCTGACGCCCTCAGTCGAAAGGATACTATACCTAAGCGTGTACGTGCGTTACAGCTTACCATCCAATCTAGTCTTCCTGCTCAGATTCGTGATGCTCAGGTTGAAGCATTGAAACCAGAAAACCTCAGTGCTGAAGCCCTACGCGGTTCGAGGTAACGGTTAGAACAAAAGGAAGACGGTGCCTACTACGTAACAGGACGCATCTGGGTCCCACTCTATGGCAATTTACGAGAACTTGTAATGGATGAAGCACATAAGTCTCGGTACTCAGTATATCCTGGTTCGGATAAGATGTACCACGATCTCAGAACTACGTATTGGTGGCCTAGCATGAAAGCTCACATAGCAACTTACGTTAGTAAATGTTTGACTTGTGCGAGAGTCAAGACTGAATATCAGAAACCAGCGGGCCTACTCCAACAACCAGAGATACCACAATGGAAATGGGAGCAAATTTCCATGGATTTCATTACTGGTCTGCCTAGATCTCAACGTGGAAATGACACTATTTGGGTGATCGTAGATCGACTGACCAAGTCTGCACATTTTCTGGCTATCAAAGAAACGGATAAGTTTTCTACTCTTGCAGACATTTACCTAAAGGAAGCGGTATCAAGGCACGGAGTGCCAACCTCCATCATTTCTGATCATGACGCGCGTTTTACTTCTGAACTGTGGCAAGCCATGCACAAGTCTTTTGGCTCACGTTTAGATATGAGCACCGCTTATCATCCACAGACGGATGGGCAATCTGAACGTACCATCCAAACCCTTGAAGACATGCTTAGGGCGTGTGTAATTAATTTCTGCAACGGCTGGGAAAAACATCTCCCGTTAGTGGAGTTTTCGTATAACAACAGTTACCACACCAGCATTCAAGCCGCTCCATTTGAGGCATTGTACGGGCGTAAATGCCGATCACCTCTTTGTTGGGCAGAGGTGGGTGACAGTCAAATCACTAGCCCAGAACTTGTAGTAGATACAACCGAGAGAATTGCTCAGATACGACAGCGAACGGCGGCAGCGCGTGACCATCAGAAAAGCTATGTTGATAAGGGAAGAAAGCCACTCGAGTTCCAAGTTAGGGACCGGGTGCTACTCAAAGTCTCACCTTGGAAAGGTGTAGTCCGTTTTGGCAAAAGGGGCAAACTCAATCCGCGTTATGTCGGACCATTCGAAATCATAGAGAAAATAGGCAAAGTGGCCTACAAACTGGATCTACCAGCAGAACTCAGTGCAGTTCACAATGTTTTTCACGTGTCAAATCTGAAGAAGTGTCTGTCAGATGAGACCCTCATAGTTCCTTTGAAGGAGCTCACTATCGACGATCAGTTGCGGTTCGTCGAGGAACCAATTGAAATCACGAACCGAGACGTTAAGGTCCTCAAGCGCACCAGAATACCTCTTGTTCGGGTTCGTTGGAACTCCCGTCGTGGCCCAGAGTTTACCTGGGAACGAGAAGGCCAAATGAAACTCAAGTATCCCCAATTGTTTAAGAAAAGTGCAACCACTACTGAGGCTGAAGCTACTATAGAAATTTCGGGACGAAATTCCAAATCAACGAGGGGATGATGTGACACCCCAAGAAAACCAGTAAACAACGCAACATAACTAGCTTCCTCAGTAACCACGTGCTAAATTTCGGGACGAAATTTTCTTAACAGGGGGAGAATGTGACAACCCTCGAAATTCCATGTATCTGTACAATTTATTTATGATAATTAAAGTGCGTGATGAATGTGCTGAATCATTTAACTGCTCTCTGGTGACTGTGTCATACTTACATGTGTTTGTTAACGTACTTGTCTTGTGCAGAAAACTTGACTAAATGGTCCTGAATATTTTCCTATGTATTAGGGATTAAAAGTGTTACAAATATATATATATATATATATATATATATATAAGACGCCTTACGGAACAATTAAACAATTTAACGGAACAGTATCCGACCGAACAACCGGACATTACCCGGGACACCAAATATTTGTCTAATACATTGTTGTATTTATTTTTGACTAGGCATGATCCCCGAACACCCTAACACCCACTAACTTCTCTAGTAAATAACACACATAAGTATACACTTGAGATCTAACTTGGAATTGCAACTTAGTTGAAAATGTTACACTAAACCCCCCCCCCAACCTGATTTTCGGTCCTAGGTGGACCCCACAAAGATCACCATGATTTCCCCTATATATTTTGTTTAGATCTTCTTTGATTTTTGCTTGCAAGTATGAACAAAATAATTAGGGAATCTCTTATATGTATGGCCAATACCTCTTACAAGATCATTGTCAATCTTTCACTCTCTCTCCTCACTACTCTCTCTCCCTATTTCGGTCACCCCCATAACTGAACCCACCTCCACCCCTCAACATCTTCATCTCCTCCAATTACAAGTTCCATTCAAAGCTTTGAAGTTCATCCATGGAGGTTGCAAGTTGAAGGACTTTCTAAGGAGCTTGTTTCTAGTCTTTCTCATCATCTTCTCTCTACATTTTCATCACAAGATCCTACCCTAGCTTTAAGCTAGTAGTAAGTTCCTTATGTCACCTTTGTTCATCTTGTTCCATGATTAAAAGATGTAATATGTTAAATCTACAAGAACACTAAAAAGGGTTTAAACAAGAAGATGAAACATGATGTATTTATGTTAGTATGAAGTTGTTTGAATATATTGCTGATTACTTGCTGATTTACTTGTTAATATTGAGCACTAGAAATGTTGTTGATCATTATGCATGTTAACGGAACCAATGTAACTCGCATTAGAATGTAAAAGCTGAAAAACAGAAAGCTGTTTGGTGATTACAGCCAACTTCAGTTGGCTGTAACCGGACCTTAATAAAGCAGAAAATGTGTTTTCTGAACTCTAGATTTATGTATTATGAAATACGGTTCTAATGGCACTAGAATCGTAATTTTTGGACTTCGTTTACTATTTTTAAAGGGTCATTTTGTAACAGCAGCTCAAGCTGCATTTTTGCTGCTGAAAATAGGTGTTATGTTTTTGGTCATAACTAGAAATCTATGATGAATCAGCTCATGAAATTTGTACAGTAGATGACAACTGATGTATTTGTAATTACCCCACTGGAATTTTGTAAATCGAACTTACGAAGAATTTTAAATAAATTATTCCGTGGACTGCAGTCAGAAAAAGATAAATCTGAGTTCAGTCCGGAAATGAATTTTTATAAAATATTGGTGATGAATTGGATCCCGAGATTTTTACACAATAATATTTGGACCGTTTAAGACCTTTTGTAAAAGTTGGGAATTTTTGAAACAAGTTAACTATTTTATTAAAATCCCCGAAAACAACCCAGTTTTGAATATAAAAGCTGAAATGACATAAGTAGTGATTTGCGTGTCTAAATGTCGGGTAGGTTATCCGAGAATGATATTACATGTTATATGTCAATAAAAGTGTTATGTGCAATGTCGTATGTTCGTTTATGAGTGGGAAATAGATGGGAAGTTTATATGGGCATGAACCGTTAAAGTGATGCATGTTATGTGATAGATACGTGTAAGAACTTTGTGCCCTATTTGAAAACCACTAAATGACTAACTGGTAATCATAATAGGACGTGATTGACCGACCTTGACTGTTAGCTATTTTTGAGAGTCAAACCGAGCAACCGAGGTGAGTTCACACTCTATCCAAGGCACGGGATTCCCAAGGTTTGGGCATGGGTTAAAGAACTGAACGGTAACTACAAACTTGCGTATTCCCCATACAACAGGATACGTACGACCATACGACCATCACTCTATCAATTGAAGTCCCTCATTTATCGACTTAATCGCCGAGGCCTATGGCGAGCGGGTCATTAGTTAATAGAGCTATTAGGTTTAACAAGCCTCACACCGTGCCAGTCGGACGGGCGTGTACTAATGGACTATGGGCAAAGGGTCAATGCTGATAGACATTGACTTAGGGCACCTCTTACATTTTCGTAGCAGTCGATACGCGTGGTCTAATAATACATGGGAAGCCCCCACCAATCTTCGCAAACATGTCTGGGAGACCGCGATACGAATTAATACGATACATGGTTTACAAAACAAACATACGATTTACGAAGCGAATTCTATAACTAAACAACCTACTGTGAACTCGCTCAACTTTGTTGTTGACTTGTTGTTACATGCCTTGCAGGTCGATAGGTACTCATGGAGCTTGCACAGGGAGGCGCAGTCGTTGTGGGACATGGCAGTGTGTGCGATGCTAAAAACATTACTTTATTTCGTACTTAATACTTACATTGGGTTTTACAATTATGCTTCCGCTAAACACTTAACTACGTTTGTGATTTGAAACACCTTTCATATTGTGTGGTTGAATTTTACTTATTACTATATATGTTCAATATGATTGGTGGCTTGATCCTGGTCATGTCATGCCTCCAAGCGGTGATACTCCGCGTGTGGATTTTGGGGGTGTGACATAAGACCCGTCTCATTTAAAACACAATTATAATATTAAGTACACATTTTATGTGAAAATGCAACTTTACAAAAATTTTATAAAGTTAACATCCATACTTGTTTAAAACATTCAAAATGTAGCACTAAGTGTTTACATGTTTCACATTTAACTAAAACAAAACAGATTAACGCGGAAGCTTTGTTCGGATGTGTGTTCAGTTCTTGTCCGTTGCTAGATCGCCATCCGGTAGCTTGCTATTATTACCTAATATCAAAACCAACTTAAAAGTTAGTTTTGATAGCATAGAAACAAGTATAAACAAGTTCCAATATCAAATAAATGAAAATAAAAATAAAAATTCAGATCTATGCCTCTCGCGCCACGCGAGAGGTTCTTTTGATTCTTTCGCGGGCCGCGACAGGCCCCGCGTGTCGCGCCAGATCTGGAGTATCCCCTCGCGTGCCGCGGGGGTGATGGTTTTCCAGCAGGTCCTGTTCCTGGACCTGCATTTTGCCCAACTCTATTTTTTTTCCAAAAATTCAACCTCATTGTATCATAACTTTTAATCTACAAGTCCGTTTTACGTGATTCTTTTTCCGATGCGTCCGTAATTTAATTACGGACTCGTTTATCATCGTTGTTTGCATTAAAATCTGGTTTATAAGTAGATGGCCTATAAATCCCCTTTTTATTATTCGACCCGTTAAATTTCTATGTTAACTACATATTTACTATCAATAATTACTTCTAGACATTTTTACCCATTCCCGGGATATCAGGCATTAGCGTTTTGCTCCCACCACCCGGTTTGCGTACGCATTAACATTATGCTTAATATCAACGATTCAAGCATATTTCTTATTTTACAAATCCGATAAAATCATTTTAGTCACTTTTGTCCCATATCCAAGGGCTCATTTACATCAATTTTTGCGTGTCTGGTTCCCGGCTTACGCTTTTATAATACTTATTCAAAAATGCGACATTCGAGGCGCTTCTAACACAACCGTTTAAAACATAATTTTGACCCGTTTGTTTGTCAAGTGAAGACCATCACTTCAACAACAAACCAAACTTATTCTAACCACTATTTTTACCCGTTTTGTTTGTCTAGTGAGTTTCGTCACTTCAACGACATACCAAGTTCACATATAACGCTAATTCAAAGTCAACGAAACTACGATCAATATCAAAGCATAACGTAACAAAACCATAGTTACGTACCTTTAGAGCTTTTCCTTCAAGCGCGTATCCGCTCCGGCTTGTCCGCTTGAACTCTAATCATATCATATAACGCATAATTCACCATAACATTCAAATATGCGTTTTTGTTCAAAATTTCAACACTTAGCTTTCATTTAGGCATTTTAACGAACACCTAATGGGCATAATTTTACATATTCTTAATCAAGTTCATAACTAGTTATTTTTGCCAAGTTTAAACATCACTTTCAAATCCATTAAATCTAGCATGCATATCAACACCCAGATTCACTTCATGGAAATTAAATAACACCCATTTTATGATTAAAATTCTAGTTTTCTTCATCATCCGAGTAAACCACCATATCATCGACTCCGTCTGGCAACGTTAATACCGGAGCGTGGGTTAACTTTTCCTTGAGCATTTGGAACGCTTTCTCTTGTTCAACGACCCATATAAATATTTCCTCCTTGCGAGTTAACTTGGTTAACGGCGAAGCAATCTTGAAGAAATCTTGTATGAATATCCTATAATATCCCGCAAGCCCTAAGAAGCTTCTTATTTCCGAAGGATTCTTCGGAGGGTTCCATTTTGACACTGCCTCTATTTTTTACGGATCTACTAACACTCCGTCGGAACTAATGATGTGCTCGAGAAATTGCACCTCTCGTAACCAGAAAGCGCATTTCGAGAACTTTGCATAGAGCTTTTCTCGTCTGAGCATTTCTAATACTTCACGTAGATGACCCGCATGATCACTTTTGTTCTTTGAATACACTAAGATGTCATCAATGAACACTATCACCGACTTATCTAGCATCGGTTTGCAAACCCGGTTCATGAGGTCCATGAAAGCCGTTGGTGCATTTGTCAACACGAAGGACATCACGAGGAACTCGGAATGTCCGTACCGCGTACGGAAGGCCGTCTTCGGTACATCCTCTTGCATGACCTTTAACTGATGATACCCCGATCTAAGGTCAATTTTGGAAAGCCAACTCGCGCCTTGTAGTTGGTCAAACAAATCATCAATTCTTGGGAGTGGGTATCGATTCTTCACCGTGAGTTTGTTTAACTCCCAGTAATCGATACTGTTAGTGCATTTATGTCTATAGCCTTCGTCAATCCGAGCAGTAGCGAGAAACAGAAGAAAACGAGTCGTTATATTAATGATAGCTAGACAAAAAGGCAAGGTGGCATAATTGTAATAATGAGAAATCTCATTAAATGCCTTGGACTATAAATAGAAGATTATGTCATAGATTAGGTACTTTTGCTACATTTGTCATTTTGGAGCTTTCTAGATCTAGAGAGAGAATCTAGAGAGAGAAAGTGTTGTCATTGTGATTCAAGGTGCTGTACAATATCAAATTTATAATAGAATCACGTTTATATTACGTCACGTGTGTTAGGTCGCGTTCGTGTACGGATTCCGCACGTTTCACGTTCGTTTCGCAATTGTTTCGGAGTCAAAACCGGTCCTACAAGTGGTATCAGAGCAGGAGCTCGATTGCACTGATCTATCACACATTTCCGCGAAAAAAATCATCAGATTCAGATCCGAATTTCATATAATTCTTCATCTTTTTCATATTTTCACATTTTTCACTGAAAATCGTCAAATTGAACAGGTTTTACCGGTCCGAATCAGCTGATTTTTTGATATGTTGTGCGAAAACACTTGTTTTACAACCCTACCAAGTTTTAGATCCAAATTCCTAGCCGTTTAGGAGCCGAAAACACTTGCATTATTTCTGGAATCATTAGTACTTAGTAATATTATTTTTACTCTAAAAATAATATTCGTATATTTCACAAAATAATCATAAACATTTTACAAGTGACGCTGTGAAAAATATATATATCAAATATATATTTACCCCGTTTCATTTTTTGAAGATCCCACCTCCGATATTTTGTAAATAAAGTCATGGCGAAATTTACGTTTTGAAAACAAGTCAAAAATATATTTACAACACTTGTAGTGAAAATATTTCCAAGTGTTAGGTTTTTAGAAAAATTTCGCCAGAGTTTCCCCTGTAACTGGAGGTGGCCACGCTTTCAAGCGTATCATTTTCTTTTATAATTCAAATCAACAATTTTCTCATTCAACCAAAACAATATCCAAAGCATCAAACTAGTCAAAACATATATAAATCGCATAAATTACATGAACTTGTGGTTTATCCAAAAATGCGTGATAAATCCCACTATTTTTAGTGGATCTTTATATAAATCAACTTTGTTTCTTGAAAGTCTCGTTTTTAAAGGAATTTCATTTTTACAACTTCTCGTAGAATTTGACAATACTAGTTCTTTGTCGAAACTTAGTGTTACACAAGTATTTACACACTTGTGTGTTTGCTAAAATCATTCTTGTTTATGAAAGATCCGTCTTTAAAAGTATGTTTTCTCTTGACACGTGGTCCTTTGAAAATACCGTTTGTAGATCCGTAGATCTACTAGTTTTGAACACTATTTCATAAGTAAAATCGATTTTACACAAGTTCATGTTTAATGTGTGGTAGAGTTTCATCATTTAACCCTTTGTACACTTAAACAAACTCTATGCCATGATTCTTGATCATGACTAATCCGGGTTAGATGATGATCCGAGCTACCACAACATAGATCGGCACTAAATAATTATAACAAGACAAGTCTTACAAGATTTACACAACAACATAGCTTTTATCCAACATTTTTGACATTTTAGTAAACTTTTAGCATGTCTTCTTGTATGTTCATAGATTTTAACCGACAAAGTTCTTTTTAACCACTTAAAAATAGATCGAGAGTGTGTTTAAAACCACTTACTACTAGCTCGAGGCTAGGGAAGAAACTAGTCGAAGATTGGGTGGATAAAAGCAATAGGGTGAGGTCCTTCGCGTTCCGAATGCACTAAGCCTCCTCGTATGAGATCCTTAACACTTGTATACCCTTGGAACTTGCAAGATCAAAACCGAAAATGGATGGATGGTTGTGGGGGTGTTCGGCCGTCAGTTTAGCAAGGAGAGGGAGAGAGAGTTTTGTGGTGAGAATGTTATGTTGTGCTTAGTCTTGATCTTATAGGCAATTTTAAGTTCATTAACCAATGGTTCTTATGTCTAATTGATTTTAGACAAACATGATTATTAAAATCAAGTAAAGGACAAAGGTGTCCCCTTCGGGATGAGTTCGGCTGGAGGGGGGGGGGGGTCCTTGGTTTAATTTCAACTATATAGTTAGGACTTAGTTAGATGATTAGGAAATTAATCCGGTTACTAGCGTGTAGTAAGTTGTGACGGGTGTTAGGGTATTAGGGGACCCTAACTGGTTCAGAAAAAGAAAAACAATGTATAAGGCAATATTTTTATGTTCCGGGTAAAGTCCGGTTGTTCGGTTGGATAGAGATCCGTTAAAGTGCTTAACAAAGCTTTAAAGTGTCGTTATTATTATTTTTAGTGACACAACTTATTCCCGACACTTTGGAAAGTGTCTAGTAACATTTTTCTCATGTTTTGGCACTTTATTAGTTAGCTAGATGCTGAATTTTAATTAAAGTGTTGAATTTTGTACTTAAAGTACGTTTTAGGCACATCCGGTCACTGTAATCTCATTCCTAGTGACGCAGTTCTACAACCCTTATATCCCTACACTCACCACTAGTGTAGCAAACTATCTCAGGCTCTTACAGGCCTTAGAGGCAGTACCTGCCTGGTGCTAGTTATGACAGCACGTTTAATAGGTTATCCGTTCATTGTGCTACTGTGCTTTTGGTGCATCAAGGTTGTCACAAAGGTGCTGTAAGCAAAACATGGAGTGACAACAAGTAAAGTATGATGCAAGTAAGTACATGTATCAGCATTCAAGTAGCAGTTTATCCACAAGTTCAAGTAAGCACAGTAATTAATTATTAATTAAGTCGTACAGATACCTGGTTTAGTGAGGGTTGTCACATTCTCCCCCCGTTAGAAAAATTTCGTACCGAAATTTTAAGTTCTGCTTCTAAAAGCAGGGTTCTTGGGAAATAGGTGGGGGTATTTCTCTTTCATCCGGTCCTCACACTCCCAGGTGTATTCAGGACCATGTCTGGCATTCCAACGAACTTTGACGAGCTTGACACTGCTCCGGCGGGTCTTGTTTACTTTCCAATCCGTAACCTCAACAGGTTCTTCAACAAAATGGAGCGTGTCATCAACATGAATCTTGTCGGTGGGAATGACAACGGTATCTTAAGTTGGACTTTTCTTCAGGTTGGATACATGAAATGTATCGTGAACTCCATTCAGTTCAGCAGGTAAGTCCAGCTTGTATGCTACTAGCCCTATTCTTTCCAAAATTCTGAAAGGGCCAATG
This sequence comes from Helianthus tuberosus, assembly GCA_030545235.1. Classification (NCBI taxonomy): domain Eukaryota; kingdom Viridiplantae; phylum Streptophyta; class Magnoliopsida; order Asterales; family Asteraceae; genus Helianthus; species Helianthus tuberosus. The sequence continues at coordinate 99,787,174 of CM060394.1, forward strand.
TAACGCGGATTCAACTTCCCACGCTTTCCGAAGCGTGCCACACCCTTCCAGGGTGAAACTTTCAATAAAACCATATCTCCAACTTGGAATTCCAAATGTTTCCGGTTTGGATCTGCATAAGCTTTCTGTCTTTCGCGAGCCGCTTCGATGCGTTTTCGAATCTGCGTAATCTTGTCTGTCGTCTCTTGGACGATTTCGGGACCAACAAGCTGCCTATCACCTGCGTCAGCCCAGCATAGGGGTGATCGACACTTGCGTCCGTAAAGAGCTTCAAATGACGCGGCTCCAATACTAGTGTGGTAGCTGTTGTTGTATGAAAATTCGACCAGTGGCAAATGCTTATCCCAGCTACCGCCCAAATCCATAACACATGCTCTCAGCATATCTTCCAAGGTCTGAATAGTCCGCTCGCTTTGACCGTCGGTCTGAGGGTGAAATGCCGTGATCAGATTTAATTGTGAGCCAAAAGATTCTTGGAAGGATTGCCATATCCTTGACACAAACCTTCCGTCTCTATCAGAGATGATCGAGAGAGGCACTCCATGACGTGCGACGATCTCTCTCATGTATATTTCTGCCAGTTTGCTGGTGTTATCCTTCTCTTTGATTGGCAGAAAGTGTACGGACTTTGTTAGGCAGTCAACTATCACCCAAATAGTGTCATGACCTCTTGGCGTTCTTGGCAACTTTGTAATAAAATCCATGGAGATTTGTTCCCATTTCCATTTGGGAATCTCAGGTTGTTGCAGAAGTCCTGAAGGCTTCTGGTATTCCACTTTCACCTTAGCACACGTTAGACACTTGCTCACATAAACAGCAACATCGCCCTTCATCCTAGGCCACCAATAGTAATCCTTGAGATCTTGGTACATCTTATCCGCTCCTGGATGGATAGAGTACCGCGATTTGTGAGCTTCATCAAAAACAACTTTCCTTAAACCACCATACAGAGGAACCCAAATCCTTTTCTCAAAACATAACGTTCCTTCCTCGTTTGGCACCAATAGCTTCTCCATCCCACGGAGATATTCTTCTTCAAGATTTCTTTCCTTAAGAGCTTCTTTCTGCGCGGCACGAATGCGCAAGGAAAGATAGGTTTGGATAATCATTTCTAAAGCCCTAACCCTTATGGGCTTGATCCTCTCTTTTCGACTTAGGGCGTCGGCAACCACATTCGCCTTCCCTGGATGATACTTTATCTCGCAATCGTAATCATTTAACAACTCAACCCATCGTCTTTGTCTCATATTTAACTCCTTCTGGTTGAATATGTGTTGTAGGCTCTTATGATCTGTAAAAATTGTACATTTCGTACCATATAGGTAATGTCTCCAGATCTTTAAAGCAAATATCACTGCGCCTAGCTCCAAATCGTGCGTGGTATAGTTCTTCTCATGTACCTTCAACTGACGTGATGCGTAAGCAATAACCTTCTGGCGTTGCATCAACACGCAACCCAATCCTTGACGCGAGGCGTCACAGTATACCACGAAATCGTCAGTACCTTCCGGTAGTGCTAGGATTGGCGCATTGCAGAGCTTATCCTTCAACAGCTGAAATGCTTCTTCCTGTTTGATTCCCCAATCAAACTTCTTATCTTTCTGGGTGAGGAGCGTCAATGGTTGAGCGATCTTTGAAAAATCCTCAATGAACCTTCGATAGTAGCCAGCCAAACCCAAGAATTGTCGAATCTCGGTTGGCGTCTTTGGCGTTTCCCAATTCTTGATCGCTTCGATCTTGGTTGGATCCACATGGATTCCATCTCCATTTACCACATGCCCAAGAAATTGGACTTCACGTAGCCAAAATTCGCACTTAGAGAATTTGGCATACAGCTGTTCTTTCTTCAGCAACTCCAAAATAGCTCTTAGATTCTGTTCGTGCTCAGCCTTTGTCCTTGAATAAATCAAGATGTCGTCGATAAACACAATCACGAACTTGTCCAAGTACAGCTTGCAAACTCTATTCATCAAATCCATAAAGACTGCAGGTGCGTTTGTCAACCCAAACGGCATATAGTGTCCATAACGAGTTCTGAAGGCTGTCTTCAGGATACTCTCCTCTTGTATCCTTAACTGATGGTATCCAGATCGTAAATCGATCTTTGAGTAAAAGCTTGAACCTTGTAGTTGATCAAACAGATCATCAATTCTTGGCAGAGGATATCTATTCTTGATCGTCAGCTTGTTCAGCTCCCAGTAGTCTATGCACATTCGAAAACTACCGTCCTTCTTTTTGACAAACAGGACCGGAGCTCCCCAAGGCGAGAAGCTTGGTCGGATAAATCCCTTGTCTAACAACTCTTGAAGTTGTGTCGACAATTCTTGCATCTCAGACGGGGCAAGTCTATAAGGTGCCTTAGCCACAGGCGCGGCGCCTGGGACTAAATCGATGTGAAACTCCACTTGCCTCTGAGGTGGCAGTCCAGGCAAGTCCTCCAGGAAGACTTCCGGATACTCCCTCATGACAGGGATGTCTTCGATCTTCGGTTCTGCAGCTTTCTTGTCTACAATGTGTGCCAGGAAGGCAGCACACCCTTTTTGCAAACACTTTCGCGCTTTGAGGCAGCTGATAATTCTTAACGGCGTATCGCGCTTTTCGCCATGAACCACAATCATTTCACCATCTTCGGTCGGGATACGAACGACCTTTTCGTGACAAACAATTTCTGCCTTGTTGCTCGATAACCAATCCATTCCTACTACCACGTCAAAGCTCCCCAGCTGGACTGGTAGTAGATCCAAAGTAAACTCACGTTCTCCCAACTCAATTGCACAACCTCTGATCACTTCATTGGCTTCTACTAACTTCCCATTAGCCAATTCGATTGAGTAGGGAATATCTAACTTACTAGCGGCTAAACAAAGCACATTCTTAAATTCTAACGATACGAAGCTATAGTCGGCACCAGTATCAAATAAAACGGATGCATAGCGTTGGTTTACAGGGAACGTACCAGTAACGACATTGGGATCCTGGCGCGCTTCCCTCGCTTCGATATGGAACACTCTTCCACGGGCTTGGTTCAACTCTGGGCAGTTCCTCTTAAAGTGCCGATATCACCACAGTTAAAGCATCCAGGTCTTTGCCCGTTTCCACCTCCATTTCCAGCTTGGTTATTCCTTTGGTTATGATTTACAACGCCTGCTTGATTCGCATTGTTGCCTCGATTCCCATTACCTCCATTGTTTCCTTGCGGGCGATTTCCAATTCCACCCCGGTTATTGTTTCTGTTTCCAAATCCTCCTTGGCCTCCCTGGCCAACAGTGGCCCAACAAGAATCCTTCAAGTGGCCAGGTTTCCCACACGCTTCACATACCTTCAAACCACATCGGCCAGAATGGTGACACTGGCAGGTGTTGCACTTGGGCTGGGTGCCCATATATCCTTTTCCTTTCTTTCCACCACCAGCTGTAACCTAAGCTGGCGCGTTTGGCTCTCCTTTCTTAACAACACCACTAGTGCCTTGTTTGAAGTTCGAGAACTTTCATTTGTTACCCCCGGATGACTCGACGTGAGTCTCTTTCTTCTTTGTCTCGATCTCATCGAACTTGTTCAGGCGGATAGCCTCCTTAGTGAGAGCTACGCTCAAATCGATTGCCTCAGTAATTGTTGCAGGCTTGGAGGAGGTCACCATGCTTATGATTTGAGGAGCTAATCCCCAAATGAAGCGTTCAATCCGCTTGAATTCTGGAGTGACCATATAGGGTACCACATGCGACAGGTCGTGAAACCTCTGAACATATTCCGCGATCTTCGGACCTTCCATCTTCAAATGCCAGAACTCAGTTTCCAATCTTTGGATTTCAGCGCGAGAACAATACTTTTTGCACATTAGTTCCTTCAGTTCGGTCCATGTTAGTGCGTAGGCAGCAACTTCACCAAGTGTCTGTACTTGCAAATTCCACCAAGATAGGGCTCCATCCAGAAATAGCCCAGAAATGTAGGTGACTTGCTGGTCCGGTGCACATTTGCTCATGCGGAGAACAGATTCAGTCTTCTCGGCCCAACGAACAAAAGCGACAGCACCTCCGGTGCCATCAAAGTTGACAGGCTTGCAGTCTAGAAACTGCTTGTAGGTGCACCCTTCATATACGTTACAACATATGAATGGCTTTAGCATCCTTGCTAGAGATATCCAATTAGATCATGGTATGTCTTAATGACTTAGTATTACCATGAGGTGGATTGTTGTTGCCATTGTTGTTTGAGCTGCTTCCGCTGGGTCCTCCTTGCGAGGCGGCGTATTGTGCGATGGCAGCAGCGATGACTTGTTGGAGTTCTGCCTCATTGGTAGGCATCGGCGTTTGACGTCTCGGCGGCATCTTCTAAAAGATGGGTTCACGTCGGTCAGGCCATAATAAAGCGTACGTATATAATGATAGTAATAGTACGTAACATCTCATGTTATAATCAGATCAATCACACAACATCCCATGTTATCAAACATAAATAATCAATCAAAACATCACATATGATGAGAATACTGCGATTGTATTGCCAAACTCGAGACCACATGGTAGAGTGTACAAGTACATAATAGTGTCATACATCAACATCGACTAAGGGCTACATCACCCCAGTCCAAAAGAATATCAAATTAGTGTCAATACATCCCATATACATGATCAACAAAAGTCAGAATCAGAATGCAGTCTCCAAAAATGTTGTGTGGTCAGAGCAATCGCCGTCTTCTCACCAAAGTCTACCCATGCTGTACTAAAGATGCCCTAAACTGATGGTGGTGGAGGAGGGGGAAAATGGGTGTAGAACAAACGTCGCAAATGGAGCCAGTCCTCCTCCATGGCTCTCTGGGTACGCAACCAAGAAGCAACCTGCTGCTCAAGTGCCAAAAGGCGTGCAGCATAGTCAGGTAACAATGGTCGAGGGTGCTGCGAAGAAGCAGGGTGGGTCTGACCCTGACACTGGCACGGCGGTGGCTGAGCTCTCTCAAGCTCCTGAATACGCCGTGTGAGTGCCTCCTGCTGGACAACAAACGACATCAGAACGTCCTCAATAGAATACCCCATATGGAAAGGATGGTAGGGGTCGGTCGGTGGCATAACAGACGGTGACGTCCAGAGAAACGGCTCGCTGGCTGGATCAAAAGGTGGCACAAAGAATGGTGGTACAGGGGGAATAGCAGATGAAAACTGTGGCGTAACTGGAACAGACGTCGGCACATGTCCAAAGGGATGGGCCGAGGAACCCTCTCCAGGTCGAGCTGGAGGTGTGTACTGTGCAAATGAAAAAGAGAAATCAACGTGACGTGCATCGGTGGTATGAGGAGGAATAGGTGGAAGCTCATCATCCGCAGGAATCCACCCATGCTGGGCGTGCTCATCTCGTGGGTGAATCTGTGCCTCAAAAAGTGCTCGATCAAACTGTACAGGCATAGGGTCAAGGTGGGGTGCAACAAGAGGGTCAGCAGGTATATCAGCGATAAGTGGGGGATCAACATGATCAGCAGCAATAACATGGTCACCCTCTGGTAGTGGTGCATCAGCAGGGTGATCATCAATGGGTAGGTCAGCAATCACAGGATCAATAGGTATGCCAGCATGAGCAGGGTCATGCTCAAACACTGGGTCAGGAGCAGCTACTGGCTCAAGGGCCATGGCAGGCTCGGGATCAACGAACTCCATATCAAAATCTGCATGATCAGCGAATGCAGGGTCTACTGGGTCAACCATAGGCTGATCCAAGTGGATGAACTCTATCTCCTGGTCCGGGTCAAATCCAGGGGGAAAAACAGGGTCTGAATCCTCGTCGAGGTCGTGATCGAAAGCAAATCTAGGAGCAGAGGCAGCAGATGATGCCCTATCAGGATCTGAACCGTGTGAATAGTGCTGTGCGCTCCGAGTGTGTGATGGTGCGGAGGCCACAGACTCGAAGGAGTCTGGAGCGGGTGAGTGTGCAGGTGACTCCTCAGCTGGAGCATCTGCGAGTAACAAAAGACCACCGTCAGCTAGAAGGGCCTCGCCCTCAACATCGTCCTCCAGGGGCTCATCATCAAACAGATCGACGTCGCCGTCAACGTCGGCGTCGAGCAGCATATCGTAGGTAGGATAAACGGCCAAAGGTATGGGAGCAGGGATCTCTACGAGTGGTAGGTACCCAGCAAAAGGGCCATTAGCGGGCTCATCAACAGCGTCGGGCAGCGCAAAGGGCTGAAAGTCGTCCTCGTCTGTGCTGGTAACATCTGATGTGTGGACCTCGTGCTCTGAAGACTCTAAGTCGTCTGATACTATGGGTCTAGGGCCCGTGGTGTCCGAATCACCTGTGCCGGGCGAGTCCATGGTGTCTGTAACACAAACACAAATTTGTACAAATAATCAATCATACAATCAGATAAGCACATTAGTCACCAAGTAAGCAATCAAATAATTCTCCTAGTCCCACTAGCCTCCCAGCCTCTCAGACTGATCTTCCTAGTCCCACTAGCCTATTATCCCAGCCTCTCAGACTGCTCTTCCTAGTCCTACTAGACAACTACCTCGGTCTCCTAGACCGAGCCTCGGTCTTCCAGACCGAGCCTCAGCCACCCAGACTGAGCCTATAAATAATAAATAAATGTGCTCAACATTTGTTTGTAAAAAGTTTTGGATCTGGACTTGAGTGGTATGCAGTGTAAAAATGTTTTCGTGAGAGCCCTAGTGATCATAGTCTAGACTCGAGAAGGAATCCTAGTTCGCTATGATCAGAGCTCTGATACCAAGCTGTCACACCCTGGCTTTGCGGAAGCGTGGTTATTTTGGTGTGACTTCTTAATACCATAGCTTAATCATAACAAGCTATATGAAATAAAAACCATGCAAGATCATCCATTAAAATAAGTTTGAAGAGTAAAGAACCACAACATTGTCTTAGGGACTACAACACCATAACATAAAACATTGTTTTGAAAGACATAAACATCAACATGAATAAAACGCAGTTTAAGATTTGTGACTCGTCCAGGAAAAAGTCACATTTCCTAAACCGGGATGACCTCGGAACCCATATGCAGCGGGAAAACACAACATACCGCGCCAGATCTTTAATTCCCTGAAATACATGTAAGTTGAAAAATCAACAATAATGTTGAGCGAGTTCATGTGTAAGTGAGTAAATAAACCTTTGTATGTATAAAAGCCCTGGTATGTAGCAAATAAGGAAAAAGAGATCACCAATGGTTTGCAAGGCCATTGATATGTGTGAAGTGCAAGTAAGAAGACTCAAACCTAGCAGATTTATGCGTTGGGAACAAAGTCACCCCGAGGTCCGTTCTGTTTGGGCCTGGGGCTGGGCTCGCTACACCCAGATAGATCTACCGCTCCTGCCCCTCGGTCCTACCCTGAGGATTAATGGCCTCAAGTTTCCGCCTACCCACTCACATGATCTGAATAATAACCCTCCTTACGCTAACCATACCATGTAAGAATTATTCGTAATCATAGTAACATGTATTTCACCCCCGCAGTTTAGAAAACTGAAAACAGTTAGAGAAAAGGGGGACATGAACTCACAGTGGTGCGTCTCTACCAAGTATATCCCTGATCAAGCAGCTGTGCGACGACCTACACGTACTAAATCTATTAGACGGACGACCGTGCCTTAGCTTAAAGTTTAAGTTTTTGGGAAATAGTTAGACAACTATTTCGTGTTTATATTTTTGTAAATACTTGGTAATTATTCTCCTTCCCAAGGATGGGGGATTTAATACATGCGTGTTCGTAAAATTCGAAATACATTATTAAGTCTCACTTAATATATTTTATCTCTTACTTCAAAATATAAATATTCTTCCCAAAATAATACTTTGACAAAAATACACGCTCATAAATATTTTCTTAAAATGCGTAAGTTACGTTTTAAAGATCAGGTGGTAATAATTATACCGTTGTAACTTATTATTAATTATGAAGGCGTATGCATTATTTCTGGAATCATTAGTACTTAGTAATATTATTTTTACTCTAAAAATAATATTCGTATATTTCACAAAATAATCATAAACATTTTAGAAGTGACGCTGTGAAAAATATATATATCAAATATATATTTACCCCGTTTCATTTTTTGAAGATCCCACCTCCGATATTTTGTAAATAAAGTCATGGCGAAATTTACGTTTTGAAAACAAGTCAAAAATATATTTACAACACTTGTAGTGAAAATATTTCCAAGTGTTAGGTTTTTAGAAAAATTTCGCCAGAGTTTCCCCTGTAACTGGAGGTGGCCACGCTTTCAAGCGTATCATTTTCTTTTATAATTCAAATCAACAATTTTCTCATTCAACCAAAACAATATCCAAAGCACCAAACTAGTCAAAACATATATAAATCGCATAAATTACATGAACTTGTGGTTTATCCAAAAATGCGTGATAAATCCCACTATTTTTAGTGGATCTTTATATAAATCAACTTCGTTTCTTGAAAGTCTCGTTTTTAAAGGAATTTCATTTTTACAACTTCTCGTAGAATTTAGCAATACTAGTTCTTTGTCGAAACTTAGTGTTACACAAGTATTTACACACTTGTGTGTTTGCTAAAATCATTCTTGTTTATGAAAGATCCGTCTTTAAAAGTATGTTTTCTCTTGACACGTGGTCCTTTGAAAATACCGTTTGTAGATCCGTAGATCTACTAGTTTTGAACACTATTTCATAAGTAAAATCGATTTTACACAAGTTCATGTTTAATGTGTGGTAGAGTTTCATCATTTAACCCTTTGTACACTTAAACAAACTCTATGCCATGATTCTTGATCATGACTAATCCGGGTTAGATGATGATCCGAGCTACCACAACATAGATCGGCACTAAATAATTATAACAAGACAAGTCTTACAAGATTTACACAACAACATAGCTTTTATCCAACATTTTTGACATTTTAGTAAACTTTTAGCATGTCTTCTTGTATGTTCATAGATTTTAACCGACAAAGTTCTTTTTAACCACTTAAAAATAGATCGAGAGTGTGTTTAAAACGACTTACTACTAGCTCGAGGCTAGGGAAGAAACTAGTCGAAGATTGGGTGGATAAAAGCAATAGGGTGAGGTCCTTCGCGTTCCGAATGCACTAAGCCTCCTCGTATGAGATCCTTAACACTTGTATACCCTTGGAACTTGCAAGATCAAAACCGAAAATGGATGGATGGTTGTGGGGGTGTTCGGCCGTCAGTTTAGCAAGGAGAGGGAGAGAGAGTTTTGTGGTGAGAATGTTATGTTGTGCTTAGTCTTAATCTTATAGGCAATTTTAAGTTCATTAACCAATGGTTCTTATGTCTAATTGATATTAGACAAACATGATTATTAAAATCAAGTAAAGGACAAAGGTGTCCCCTTGGGGACGAGTTCGGCTAGGGGGGGGGGGTCCTTGGTTCAATTTCAACTATATAGTTAGGACTTAGTTAGATGATTAGGAAATTAATCCGGTTACTAGCGTGTAGTAAGTTGTGACGGGTGTTAGGGTATTCGGGGACCCTAACTGGTTCAGAAAAAGAAAAACAATGTATAAGGCAATATTTTTATGTTCCGGGTAAAGTCCGGTTGTTCGGTTGGATAGAGATCCGTTAAAGTGCTTAACAAAGCTTTAAAGTGTCGTTATTATTATTTTTAGTGACACAACTTATTCCCGACACTTTGGAAAGTGTCTAGTAACATTTTTCTCATGTTTTGGCACTTTATTAGTTAGCTAGATGCTGAATTTTAATTAAAGTGTTGAATTTTGTACTTAAAGTACGTTTTAGGCACATCCGGTCACTGTAATCTCATTCCTAGTGACGCAGTTCTACAACCCTTATATCCCTACACTCACCACTAGTGTAGCAAACTATCTCAGGCTCTTACAGGCCTTAGAGGCAGTACCTGCCTGGTGCTAGTTATGACAGCACGTTTAATAGGTTATCCGTTCATTGTGCTACTGTGCTTTTGGTGCATCAAGGTTGTCACAAAGGTGCTGTAAGCAAAACATGGAGTGACAGCAAGTAAAGTATGATGCAAGTAAGTACATGTATCAGCATTCAAGTAGCAGTTTATCCACAAGTTCAAGTAAGCACAGTAATTAAGCAGTAATTAATTATTAATTAAGTCGTACGGATACCTGGTTTAGTGAGGGTTGTCACAGATTCATTCAAAGTTTGCATGTGATGTTGTATTAATTGTTGTCGGCTCATGATTGTCCACTACTGCATGTGAATACTTATTAAAATTGAACCATAAAGTGGATTAAAACAAGTCTATGTCAGACTAGTGAATTGTGCTTAAGTTGTCGGATAAGTGGATTAAAGGCCCAATCACATTGAAGAAGTTGTTGTCGGTTAAAGGAGTTGTTTGATTCACTCTAATTCAAGACGGTTCAGTGTTTTTTGAAATTGTTGCGGTCTAAGCTGACTTGCTTTTGAACGGTCAAATAGGATTGAATCAGTTGTCGGTTTAATGTATATTAGCGGCCCAATCATGTGTCTTGGATGAAAGTGTGCAGCCCAATGAGTTTGGTGGAGTATTAAGGACTTAATTGAACATTTCTTGATTTACCATATACAATTTAAAAAAAAAAATTGATATTGTCAGTTTGTTATATTCAAGGGTCAAAAGAATAGTGTTGTTTGTGTCAAAAGTGATCGGCCCAATCAGCATTTGTTCTAATAGTTGCGGCCCAAGTAATTCAATTTGTTTGGGAGGTTAATTAGTCCATCTTCAAGCCTATATTACGTGGCCCACACAATCAGTTTTCAGTCGATCAAGTTTTCTTCGACACGAGTCCTAGACCAATTTCGCTCTCACACTTTTACGTATACAGTTTGTTTAAACTGATTGTTTGTTTGTTTTCTTGTGATTCAAGATAATTCAAGAAGCTCGCATCATGGCTGAGGAATTCTACAACACGTTTTTCAACGCATTCACATCCGAATCGTCCGAGATTGCAAATGTTACACCGAAAACCATCACGAAGGCGATCAACGAAAACATCAAGCATGATAACTTTTACGGAACTCACTCAAAGCCACCAACTCTGGATAGCATTGAAGATTATACCTGGTGGAAAGAACGTTTCATCAACCGGGCAAAAGCGTATGCTCATGAAAGCTGGTTCTGTCTGGAATATGGATATGAAAAACCAAAAGATGATAAAGGCGAAGATCTTGTATTCAAGAAGTTTTCCAGAGAAGATAAAGCTGAATACGGAGCTGAACAGAGAATGATAGCATTGATCCAGTCAGCAATCAGAAATGATATTTTTGCTTTACTAACTCATGACGGGTCATCTAAATCTGTTTGGGAAGCTTTACGAATTAAAGCTGAAGGGGGTAAATAGATTAAAAAGAACAAAATCGCTTTATTAAAGAAAGAATTTGATCTGTTTGATAATATTAATGGAGAGACAGTGAGACAAATGATTGAGAGATTCTGTCATCTTAAAATTGAATTGGAGAGATTAGAGATAAATAAAACAAGAGAGGAACTTATAGATAAAGTGATTGAAGCGTTACCACGAGCTGATCAGTGGCAAACGTTTGTTTTTATTTTGAAAAATGATGCTTTGTATGATACAATTACTCTTGATGCTTTGTTTGAAAAGATTGAAAGTCATGATCTGGAGCTACAAAAGCAAAACAAGATGACTGATTCTTCACATCAACAAAACGTTGGCTTGTACTACAAAGGAAGTGTGCCTTCTGATAAAGGCGTTGGTTCACCAAAAACATCATTTAGTGGTGAAAAGATGAAAGAACCACCAACAACGTCAACAAGTCATCATTCTGGATATTATTCATCTTCAAAGACAAATTCTGATGAATCTGAAGAAATTCTGTGCAACATTGCTCTTAAACTGAAGAATTCTCCTGCAATGAGCATAAATGCAGCGAAGCAGCAAATGATTTTTCTTGCATCTGTTCTGGAGTCATATGAAGGTCTAGTAGCTGGCAAAATTGGAAACTCCGAATTGACCAAAGAAGACTATGACCAGATTGATCCGGAAGAGATGGAGCTCATTGACATCCGTTGGTGTTTAGCTAGTTGTATTCATAGAGCTCAAAGGTATATGGAGATTACCGGAAAACAATCACTTGGAGGTGCATCAACAAAGCTTGGATTCGACAATTCCAAAGTGACCTGTTTCAAATGTAAGCAGAAAGGTCATTTCAAGAGAGAATGCACTAATTCTGCAGTTGGTGGAAATGAACATCCTTTTAATGATGATTACTACCGAAAGGCAATCTACCATCGAAGCAGAGAAGAGCCAAAGTTGATTGAAGATAAACCGAAAGAGAAGTCAAGAGCATATGCAGTAATCTATCCTGATGAAGGATTTGACTGGAGCACAGTTTGTCCAGAAGAAGATCGTTTAGAGAATGTTCGTAAAACAGCTCAAGGGAGAGCTATGACAGAAGAAAGAAAGTTTGTTTTTGTTGCTGAGATTCAAGATGAAAACAAAGACAAAGACACTACTGAAGTCCATGAAGAAAAAGTTGAGATCAAAGAAAAAACTCGAGAAGAGGTCTTGAGTGAGAAGACCTACAGAGAAAGAAACGTGGTCTATAACAGAATGGATGACATGCAGGAGGAGTATGAGATGGCTGTCGGTAGCAAAAGATGGGATAAAAAAAGAGAATTCTATTATAACAGAGAAGGAGAACCGGTTGTTCCCAAGAAAGACATAATTTTCGATGATGTTCTTCTCAAAGTCCCGTTGAGAGCTGAATACTATAGAAATGTATTGAAAGATGACACATACGCTAAGAGATTTGAAAAGGAGATCAGATATGCTATGTTATCGTGTCTGAGAAAAAGGGATGAGGAGAGAATGAAGAAGAATGTTGAAGAAATGGTGAACAATCTGAAGAAAGCTGTTGAAGAGGTTAAAGCAGAAACTGTTGAAGTTGAAGCTGTGAAGGAAATCAAAAGTGAAGACGTTGTTGTGAATGAAGAGGTTGAGAAAGCTGTTACTGAAGAACAGCAGATTGAAGAAGAGGTGAAGAAAGAAGAAAAAGAAGAAAAGAATGAGAATAAGGAAGCTGATAATGTTGGTGATGAAGTCAGTGTTGAAGAAATGTTGAATGATGCTGATCAGAAGCAGACAAAAGCTGCTGAAAACACCAAAGTGCCAATCACTGAGGTAAATTCTGATTCTGAAAACTTGAAACTGATTGATCAGTGCAAGAAATGCATGGAATCATGCAGAGCTTGTACTGAAAAAGACGAGCAATTTAGAACAAGAGATCTTGAATTCACAAAAATTGAAAAGATTTTCAAAGAAAAATGCAAAGAAATGTTAGAAAAAGAAAAAGTTTTTAAAGAAAATGATGAAAAACTTTCAGAAAAATGTAACAAATTAGAAAAAGAGAATGAAGTTTTGAAAGAAAATGTTTTGAACATGACAAATGAATGTGAACAAAAAGAAATTGCTTATCAAGAAATGAAAAAGGAATATGACTCAATGAAATTATCATATCACATTACAAAAGAGTCATATGATAAAGTAAAAGATGAAATGAAATATGCTCAATCAAGAATGAATTATATGTCTGAAACAACCAAAGAACTTAAACGAATGTATTCTATAAAACAAGATGTTGTTAATTCTTATATTGAGGATGTTGCTAAGCTAAAGCGACAGATTGCTGATTTAGAACAGGATAACAACAAATTAAAGAGTTATCACGTGTCGTCATATGTGCTTGAACGAATTTTCAATATAAAACCGGGTGAGGGTGAGTCTGAGCAGAACAAGAAAGGTATTGGTTCAGAGTTTCATCAAGTTCCACCACCGGAAAAGTTTGCATTTTATGATGAGGAAAAGGTTGAAAAAGCTTTCAACTTGGTAGACCAATTGCCAGACAACATTGACATAACCTATTCCAAATCTGATGATTCTCATGATTCAGAGGTGGTAGGTAAAGTCGTTGAAAGTGTGTTGAAAGAAGAGTCAGTTGATACAGGTAAATCTGAATCACAGGATGAAGATGAAGGAAATCTTCATGATGGTTATCTGAAAAACACAAAATCCGAGGAAAGTTTGAATGATGATTCAAAAGGATTGGTTTATACCATGATTGGATCGGACAAATTATTCTTAGATGTTGTATTCCCGATTCAGAATGTGATTTCAGAAAAAGTTGATAAAGTTTTCAAAATGGTTGAGATTGAGAAGTCTGAAATTTCAAAGTTTGTTGGTAAGAGTCGTAAAGGTTCGTATAACAAACCTGGTTTCAAAAAGAAGAACATGAAGGCTGGTTTGGGTTATAAGAAGAAACAAAATCGAAACAAAAATGAGACGCCGAATTTTCAGACAAAAATGACTTTTGTTCAAGGAGGCAGTTTAGAAGAAGAAAAAGAACTCAAAATGAGACAGTCTAATGATGAGTTCTTTGCTAAGAAGCAAAAGCAACAACCACAGATCAAAGATGTGTCCATGAGAACATGTTTCAAATGTGATCAAAAAGGACATCTTGCACGCAAATGTCCTAATCTAAAACCTGTGGATATTGACAAAAAGAAGATTGATGCTGAGAAACAAAAATCTGAGAATGTGAGACAAAGGTCAACCAGATTTGATTCAAAACAAACTTGGAGATACAACACAAACAAGTTTGCTTCGAATCAAAATTGGAAATTAAACCAGAACAGGTTTGATTCAAAACAAACCTGGAATTCTCACACACCCAGATTCAGAACAACACAGAGTTGGAAAACAACAGTTGATATGACAAAACCACAAGAGTTTTGGAAACCAAAAATTGTTGTTCAAAATCAAAATGTTCAAAAAGATTCACATTTTTACAAACGAGGTACCCCAAAAGGTCAGACATGGTTTGTTAAGAAACATGTTGATTTGGTAAAAGATGAGAAAGTTGAAGTTAAAATTGAGAAAATTTTTTGTGAAAAATGACAAAGAATTTCCAGCATTGAATGAAAATTATTGTGTTGAAATGCCTAAGGTTCAACAGACCTGGGCTAAATTGTTCAAGTAATTCAGTTAGTTGAATGTGCAGGTGCTCAAGAATACCAAAGATTGTAAGATTGGAAGTTGGAGCAGCCTGGCACATGGAGAGGAAGAAGAGGCTGCTGTTGGATCCTGGTTTGGTTGAACAGGGAGTTTATATGTTTTCTGTAAATAAATAAACAATATTTTAAAAACCCTAAAAATTGAAAAATTTGAAAAACCAAAAATATGTTTGTTTTTAATTTTTGTCAAAAATTCAAAAATTCAAAAATATGTGTTGATTGAATATGCCGAAACCCTCACGGCTGAACAAACATGATTACTTTCACCAGATTGAAAAACGGTTTTCAAACTGTAAAAATCAATGTGTTGTAAATCATGGGGGTACATTATTTTCTGTAATTTGGTACACGATAAGCAGAAAATGGACGGCGAGACAAAGCTATCAGTATTGGTTGTCAAATTTTCTTTAAATGATTTTGTATTTTAGGGGGAGTAATATTTGTTAGAAAATACAAAAACATTTGAAAATTTGAAAATGACAAAAACATGATAAAACCTATTGGCAAAAAGACAAAAACATTAAAAAATGAAAATTTAGTTTTTGTGTAAAAAGAGGAAATGATAGTACATCAGTAGACAGTTACAGTACGCTAAAGAATTGGAAAGTTAAAATGTGTTAAACGATCTCACCGTGGATGTGTCGGTAGGTTTTTGCACATTTAGTAGGTTTGTTCGGGATATAAACCTAAATCTTTACTTACTTATTTCGTGGGGAACACTACTTAGATATATAGGTAACCCCTGAAATCTCGTTTGAAAGATTCCTTTTTCTGATATACTAGGTCTTTATACTCAATGATATCTGGGGTATTATTCCGGGACTTCTGCTGAATGGAAGTTCTGACCTAGTCCTCGAATAATACTTTCCGCAAATGCTTGAAACATAGCATCACCCTCAGCATATATGATAAGACAATAAAATTGCTTAGCAATGCTGTTGTAAAAAAGATCCTCTAAAGGGGACACACCCACAAGTTGAGTCATGATCTCTCTGCTGAACGGTAGTTCTGACCTGAGCTCTCATGATTCTTCATAATTTATTAACCCCTTACAGATATCATTTGTGTTATAATTACCTGTAAGACTGAATATTGGGATCTGGATACGGGAGTATATTCCAGAGGTAGGACACACGTATAAGTTTAAGTCTCTAAAACACTTAATCCGTATCCTGAACAGATTGAAAATTGTGTGAGAATTTAAAGTGGACCAGTATATCGACAATCTAAGTGAATTGTTTAATACTTACTGTGTAACTAAACTCAACGGTATTTGTGACTTGTCAGAAACTGATATGGTCCTCTAACGCAAACTCAAACAAAAATATTGTCTGTAAATATGTTTGTACATATTTCTTTACTGCTTTATATTTTTAGAAAATACAAAAAGATTTTTTATTCTGCTTTATTTTCGACAACCGATGTCTGAGTGCTGAGTTTCAAAATCTAAGTAAGCTGATTGTGTTTCTGAAAATAAAACAAGTTCATTAAATTGAAACTTGAATTAAAATCAAAAATTTCAAAAACAGTTTGTGATATCTCCAAGGTCATTAGTTTAGACTTGGATGATTAACTGTGAGGGATTTGGATGCTTATACTGTTATAGAGCTAGTTTCCGATTCGTTTCGATGAAACTGCCAAATTCATGAAAATTGTTTGTTTAGAATGTTTGAGTGAGCCAGGTTACAATTCCTGGATAGCTGAAATTTGAAATGCTGTTACTTATAAATGTTTGAGTGATTGCAGATGAGATTCCAGACTACGATCCCGAAAGCTGAGTCTAAGGGGGAGTCTGAAGACGAGCTCAAAGCAAGGGGGAGCTTGTAATCGAAAAGCAAGGTGTCGATCCCAAAGCACGGAAGCTTGACGAAAGGGGGAGCCTGATAAAGAAAAGAGTCTATAGAAAGGAGAAGCTGAAACTGTAGACAGATCCACCGGGATTCTGTTCAAGAAGACTAAAAGAGAAAAAGAAGACGCTACGAGTTTGACTCAATGATCGAGATTGACTGTGGCAATATCCAAGGGGGAGTCTGTTAGTGCATTTATGTCTATAGCCTTCGTCAATCCAAGCAGTAGCGAGAAACAGAAGAAAACGAGTCGTTATATTAGTGATAGCTAGACAAAAAGGCAAGGTGGCATAATTGTAATAATGAGAAATCTCATTAAATGCCTTGGACTATAAATAGAAGATTATGTCATAGATTAGGTACTTTTGCTACATTTGTCATTTTGGAGCTTTCTAGATCTAGAGAGAGAATCTAGAGAGAGAAAGTGTTGTCATTGTGATTCAAGGTGCTGTACAATATCATATTTATAATAGAATCACGTTTATATTACGTCACGTGTGTTAGGTCGCGTTCGTGTACGGATTCCGCACGTTTCACATTCGTTTCGCAATCGTTTCGGAGTCAAAACCGGTCCTACAGATACACATTCGCATGCTCCCGTCCTTCTTCTTCACAAACAATACCGGTGCGCCCCACGGAGACACACTCGGCCTTATGAACCCCTTGTCGAGCAAGTCTTGAATCTAAGACATCAACTCTTGTAACTCCAATGGTGCTAGCCGATACGACGCCTTAGCTACGGGTTTTGCACCCGGAATCAATTCGATTCCGAATTCAACTTCCTGTTCTGGAGGTATTCCCGGTAAGTCTTCCAGAAACACATTTTCATAATCACGTACCACCGGTACGTCTCCAATCTTTGGCGACTCTTTCTCCGGTTCGCATGCATATATCATAAACGCTCTACATCCAAGCCTTATAAGCTTATGAGCTTCCAACATTGTACACACCACGAGTCTACCCCCTTTTTCGCCATAAATAGTAATGTGTCTTCCGCTCAGAGATGTTAGTTTTATCTCCTTACGGAAGCACACGACCTTCGCGTGATTTCGGGATAACCAATCCATCCCGACAACCACTTGAAACTCTCCCATCGACATTGGGATCAAGTCTATTGAGTACTCTTCGTCATCGATACTCAACTTGCAGTTTTGGCATACGTCACACACTATAAAGCTTTTGTGATCACCTATCTCGACTTCTAAGGGCATATGTAATTTTGTTAATAAGAATGAAGGATGTCGAATAAATCCATGTGAAATAAAGGATTTATTCGCACCCGTATCAAACAATACATGTGCGGGAATCGAGTTTACAATAAATATACCTGAGACCACATCAGGTTCTGTCTTCGCTTCAGCTGCGGTTAGGTGGAAAGATCTGGCCCTTGCCTTCTGTGCCTCTGTCTGTGTATCCTTCCCATCCTTTTTCCCGACCAACTCCGGGCATTTAGATTTCTTGTGGCCCAGTTGGTAGCATTTATAATAGACCGAGACTTTTCCTGGGCATAATGAAGCCGTATGCCCAGTCTTCCCACATATAGGGCATGGTTTTTATTGGAAGCGACACTCGCCCTTATGACCTTTCCCGCAGATTTTACAACTTGGCGACCCGCCTTTCACATCCGACTTCTTCACCGATTTAGTCATTCGTGCTTTCTTTGTAGGGCTTGGATTTACATCTTGTGCCCTTCGTTCACCCTGCTCAATTTGCTTTTTCAGTCAATCTCTCGTTCCCGAGCAGTTTTTATGATCTCGGTGAGAGTCTCATATTTTGAGGGTGTCATGAACTCCTGATATTCGGCACTCAGCATATTGTAGTAGTAATATATCTTTCGTTCTTCAGTCGTCACTAACTCATCACAAAACCTTAGCTTATCAAGGAAGATACCCGTGATCTTGTCTATTGATTCACCCCTTTGCCTTAGTTGGATGAACTCTTCCTTGATTCTGTTAATAACCGCCTTGGGACTGTGATGTTTAAGGAACGGTTCCTTAAACTCATCCCATGTCATAATCTTTGCTGCTTTAATCCCAAACTCCTTTTTCTTATTATCCCACCAGTCTTTCGCTTGACCTCTTAACTGACCCGTACTATAAGCTACGAAGTCACTTGCATCACAGTGAGTCCTTTCAAACACTCCTTCCATGTCACTCAACCATCGTTAACATATTATCGGATCTACCTCCCCGTTGTAGATCGGAGGCTTACAAGCCATGAATTTATTATACGGGCAAGCCTTCCGCTTCCCCGACTTTTCTTTTGTTTGGTTGACAATATCCTCCAACCTTTTGATCCATTCTTCTACTACTGTAATCACCGTGTTTTGGATCTTGTCTATAAACCCGGATAGACTGTTCTCTATTGCCTTTCCAACCTCTTCGACAATTACTACCCTCATCTGTTCAGTGACTATCGGCACCGTATCATCGTTACCTCCATCGGCCATCTTGAATCTGAAATGTTTATATTAATTGTTAAACATTTCGTTCTATATCATTTACATCATTTGCCTTGGTTGTTAACAACTTGCTTAAACCATTCTTGTTTGGTGCACTTTTCGGGTTTGAGTGTATTACACACTCTTCCCATGCACATCAAATCAAATTCCTTTTTCTAATGTTTTAATAAAATCTACTAAGATAACTAATTCTTACCGGATGTTTGATCAAGCTTCGAACCGAACACACTTTGTCAACAACCTTGAGCTCTGATTACCAACTTGTAAGACCCGTCACATTTAAAACACATTATAATATTAAGTACACATTTTATGTGAAATGCGACTTTACAAAAATTTTATAAAGTTAACATCCATACTAGTTTAAAACATTCAAAATGTAGCACCAGGTGTTTACATGTTTCACATTTAACTAAAACAAAATAGATTAACGCGGAAGCTTTGTTCGAATGTGTGTTCGGTTCTTGTTCGTTGCTTGATCGCCATCCGGTAGCTTGCTATTATTACCTAATATCAAAACCAACTTAAATGTTAGTTTTGATAGCATAGAAACAAGTATAAACAAGTTCCAATATCAAATAAACGAAAATAAAAATAAAATTTCAGATCTAAGCCTCTCACGCCACACGAGAGGTTCTTTTGATTCTTTCGCGGGCCACAATAGGCCCCGCGTGTCGCGCCAGATTCGGAGTATCCCCTCTCGTGCCGTGGGGGGTGATGGTTTTCCCGCAGGTCCGGTTCCTGGACCTGCATTTTGCCCAGCTCTATTTTTTTTCCAAAAATTCAATTTCAATGTATCATAACTTTTAATCTACAACTTCGTTTAACGTGATTTTTTCCGATGCGTCCGTAATTTAATTACGGACTCGTTTATCATCATCGTTTGCATTAAAATCCGGTTTAAAAGCATATAGCCAATAAATCCCCTTTTTTATTATTCGACCCGTTTAATTTCTATGTTAACTACATATTTACTATCAATAATTACTTCTAGACATTTTTACCCATTCCCGGGCTATCAACCATTAGCGTTTCGCTCCCACCACCCGGTTTGTGTACGCATTAACATTATGCTTGATATCAACGATTCAAGCATACTTCTTATTTTACAAATCCGACAAAATCATTTTAGTCACGTATCCAAGGGCTCATTTACATCAATTTTTGCGTGTCCTTTTCCCGGCTTACGCTTTTATAATACTTATTCAAAAATGCGACATTCGAGTCGCTTCTAAAACAACCGTTTAAAACATAATTTTGACCCTTTTGTTTGTCAAGTGAAGACCATCACTCCAACAACAAACCACATACCAAGTTTTGTTTGTCTAGTGAGCTTCGTCACTTCAACGACATACCAAGTTCACATATAACGCTAATTCAAAGTCAACGAAACTACGATCAATATAAAAGCATAATGTAACGAAACCATAGTTACGTACCTTTAGAGGTTTTCCTTCAAGCGCGTATCCGCTCTGGCTTGTCCGCTTGAGGATTCGATTCCCTTGCCTATAGAGTTCAACCAACGACTCGTTTAGAACTCTAATCATATCATATAACGCATAATTCACCATAACTTTCAAATATGCATTTTGTTTAAAACTTCAATACTTAGCTTTCATTTAGGCATTTTAACGAACACCTAATGGCCATAATTTTACATATTCATAATCAAGTTCATAACTAGTTATTTTTGCCAAGTTTAAACATCACTTTCAAATCCATTATATCTAGCATGCATATCAACATCCAGATTCACTTCATGGAAATCAAATAACACCCATTTTATGATTAAAATTCTAGTGTTCTTCATCATCCTACAAAACCCATTTAACACCTAAGTGGGTGAATATGAATTTCATAGTTATGAACACCAATGCATCAAATTATTGACTAGGGTTTGTTCCTAATCATGAATTTATCATAACTTCATTCAAACACCAAACATTGAAGTTCAGATTTTCGATTTCCTAAGTTCATCAAGAATTCAAGATGGAACCAAATAGTGAAATTTGGCATACCTTGTAATCCCTTCACTGAGGTGATTACTAATCTGAGCTTGGATTTCGATTTGGATTCGATTTGGCTTCTTAATTTGATCATTTTTGCAATTTAGGGTTAAGTTGAAGGAGCCCTTGTTTGCTCCTGTGATTCCTACGACTAGAACACACATCCAGATTCACTTCATGGAAATCAAATTACACCCATTTTATGATTAAAATTCTAGTGTTCTTCATCATCCTACAAAACCCATTTAACACCTAAGTGGGTGAATATGAATTTCATAGTTATGAACACTAATGCATCAAATTATCGACTAAGGTTTGTTCCTAATCATGAATTTATCATAACTTCATTCAAACACCAAACATTCAAGTTCAGATTTTTGATTTCCTAAGTTCATCAAGAATTCAAGATGGAACCAAATAGTGAAATTTGACATAACTTGTGATCCCTTCACTGAGGTGATCACTAATCTGAGCTTGGATTTCGATTTGGCTTCTTAATTTGATCAATTTTACAAGTTAGGGTAAAGTTGAAGGAGCCCTTGTTCGCTCTTGTGATTCCTACGACTAGAACACACACTTAGTGTGTGTGTGTTTTGGTTTTATGTTTTATTTAATTAAATCACATTTTTAGTTTGTCACTTTTGGCCCCTCAACTTTCCTCAAGTTTTTTAAAGTGTGTTTTAACCAAGTTTCCTTATTACTACAAGACTTATAATTCACTAGGTTATTTATTTCCTAGTTATTTTATCTTGTTCATAACCGACATTTAATTTATAATATACAATTTATATTTTCAGGGTGTTACATAATGATGCACTAGTTTGAGATGAGGTAACCGCCGACATGGCAATTGAAGTGGATTTTCCCTTAGAGGCCATGGAGTTGATGAAACAAAACAGAAATGATTACAAAAAAAGTGTTTAAAATTGAAGCACCATTTGCCCCGCAGTGGGCGCCAAATTGATTTGTTTAAAAATCAGTTTAAGGATAATGTAACCAAATTTTGATTGTGAGGTAGAGTGCTAATGTAACGAACGACGATGAAATGAATGTAAGATGAATAAGATAATCAAACAAAAAGATTTATACAAGGAAAGCCCTTGATCACTAGTAGATCGCTGGCATAAAAACCTCGGATAGTGAAAAATATCACTATCAACTATATTGAACGATAAAAATTACAACTTTAGATGTTGATCAATTGTGTTACAACTGAATACTAAGAGTGTTTGTAAGTTTTCTGGTCAAAGTGTGTGTTTGCTAGACGTGTTTTGTGAAAATTATCTCTGCCAACACTTGATCAACCCATTTTAAATAAGCTAACCACGAAATCCTATTTTCTAGGATGACCATGTCCATGCTCCATGAACATTAGTGGAATTCATCACGTGCAGCATCTTATACGAATATTGACCGAGATTCCAGCTAAGACTTAGTCCACGTCGTCCATTACCTGCATACGAACATTAGAAGACACAGAGAACAATTGTTAGATAACATAAGTAATAATAAGGATCCTTGATCCTCAGGCTCCCTGCACCATCCGCTAAGGATAAGTTATCCAGGAAACATCTCAGGATACATGATCCACAAGTAATAAAACCGATGCCCTAACAGCTAACAAAGCGACATATGTGAGCTTGACTTGCGCGAAAGTTAAAGTGGAACACCAAAAACCATCTGGTTTGCTCCAGCAACCAAAACTACCTATGTGGAAATGGGAGCAGATTTCCATGGATGTCATCACCGGCTTGCCTAAAACTCAAAATAGAAACGATACCATTTGGGCGATCCTTGACCGTCTGACCAAGTCTGCACACTTCCTTACAATCAAGAGAACTGACAAGTTTTCACAACTTGCTAGCATCTACTTGAAGGAAGTAGTTTCTAGGCACGGAGTACCGACCTCCATCAACTCTGATCACGACCCGGTTTCGTGTCCGATTTATGGCAAGCTATGCACAAATCATTTGGCTCACGTCTAGACATGAGCACCACTTATCATCATCAAATGGATGGTCAAAGTGAATGAACCATCCAGACGCTTGAAGACATGCTGCGAGCATGTGTTATCAATTTTGGTAACGACTGGGAAAGACATTTTCCTTTGGTAGAGTTTTCCTACAACAATAGTTACCACTCTAGCATCTAGGCAGCTCCGTTCAGGCATTGTATGGACGGAAATGCCGATCTCCTCTTTGTTGGGCTAAGGTTGGTGACAGCCAAATCACGGGTCCAGAACTCGTACTCGAAACATCTGAGAAGATTGTTCAAATAGGAAACCATATGGTGGCAGCTCGTGATCCCCAGAAAAGCTACGCTGACAAGCGTAGGAAACCCTTGGATTCGCCATGGGCGACCGTGTTTTATTGAAAGTTACACCCTGGAAGGGTGTGGTTCGTTTTGGGAAATGAGGCAAGCTCAACCCGCGTTATGTTGGGTCGTTCAAGATTTTGGAAAGAATCAGTAAGGTGGCTTATCGACTTGAGTTTCCTGATGAACTTGGTAACGTACACAATGTCTTTCATATCTCTAATTTAAAGAAGTGTTTGTCCGATGAAACACTTATGGTTCCTTTCCAAGAACTGAAAATCGATGACAAGTTGAAATTTATCGAGGAACCTGTCGAAATCATGGACCATGAAGTCAAGGTCTGTAAACACAGTCGAATACCTATCGTAAGAGTTCATTGGAACACAAAGCGTGGGCCAGAGTTCACATGGGAATGCGAGGATCAGATGATGCTCAAGGATCCCCACTTATTCAAAACTGCTGATCCTCACACTGATACAACTAGCGAATTTCGGGACAAAATTCCCTTTCAAGTTGGGGATGATGTAGCACCCGAGAAAAACCCATAGTCATCTTAACTTATCTTTTCACTCCTCCGTGACTGCTTACCAAAATTCGGGAAGAAATTTCTTTCAACTTGGGGATGATGTGACAACCTGCAATATTAGGTTAATACTTTAACCTAACCACATTTAACTTAGTCATACATTCATAACACACATTTAACTAGGGTTAGTTAAGTAAGTCTACTTTGGTAATTCAAGGAATTACCGGAACACACACATGTTAATTCTCGAACGTTGGTGACTAATTCGAATAAAAATTATAAACGGACAGATTATACGAAACTTATGTGTTGCATGATAAATACGTGAATTATGTGTTTTAACTGCGAACTGTAAGATGATATGTACTTTGTGTAATAATGTTCTAGTTAGGGGTGTTTAGGGTTAACTGTGACACTCTAATAACTATATCCTATGACAGTTTTCTAATCATCATTCCTTTAATCATTTGGCTACACAAGTCTTCACATAATCATACAATCTTTGATCTCTCAATCCTTCAAAGACAAACCCTAAAATCAATCTAAGGTAATGTTTAGATTATACGTTGTTATTCTCATTCTATTGATTTCATGCAAACCCTAGTTCTCCAAACAATAGTCTTGTGTTTAGTTGATCATTTTGATTGAATGAATGTGTCTGTGAAGGAATGTGCATTGGTTGTTAGACACTAGGGATGCCATTGATATGATTGTATTGCCAAACTGTTGCTTTGATTCGTAGCATTGCAGATTAGGGTCTGTGATGGTAGAAATTGCTACATTGATATGAAACTACAATTGTTGACTGTTCCGTATTCTGTGCGTTGCAATTGATCCGACTTTGTGAAGTCACAAAGTCCAGTCTGGATTAATGAAACACGTCCGAGTTTCTTAATGACTTTATATAACTTTCGAACTTTTGGTTGTAAATACAAATGTCCGGGATTTATATAAGGTGATCCGAATATAACTAAGGATCAGAGTTTAATGGCATTTTAATGTTCTGAATTTATTAAACAATCAAAGTGATCCAAAGTTACTAGTGTTATGTTTATATATCTGAGTTAATATATAGAGTCAGTATATATATGTAGATAAGGAAACTTCTGAGTTAATATATATAGTCTGTCTAAATATATATATATATTGATGTATGCAAAATGCAACATATAAATTACATCAAATGTGGCATAAAACTAACCCTTTTTTAGTACTAATGTTGGAAAAAGTATGTTTTTGTCTTCCTTTTGTATTTTCAGGATTAAATGAGCTCAAATAAACAAAAGAAGCAAAAAGGCAGCTAAATCTAACATAAATACAAGAAAAGGAACAAACGTGGCATGCCCGACCCCCCGACAGCATCTTCCCAAGCAAAAACAAGAGAACAGAAGGCTGAACACGCCCCGTGGTCAGTGAACACGGGGGAGTGCCCAAGTGTCTGCAGAAAAGACAAAGCTGTAGAAGCTTCTATCACCCACCACGGTAATCCTAACCGACTTTGTCATCCTTGATGACTCTCCTCTAGTGTTGGGACGTCCTTTTGTGAAAACACACAAAGCTTTGATTAATCAGAAGAAAAACAACTTACCCATTCAATTAGGGGCCTTCAAAAGGTGTGTCGATCTTGAACGATCAATGAAATATCCAATCGGCAATGACAACCCCCTAATTGAAGATGAGCCAGAACCACCTGATAAGGAGGGTCTAGCCAAGGACCCTTACAAACGTGGTGCACCACGGAGGCATTCCGCGGAACTATCCTTAGTTTTAGATTAGTTTAACTTTTATGTTTTCTAGTATAGTTTTAATTTTCAGGAATAAATCACACTTGAAATGGTGGAGGTTACTAAGGGAAACTTGAACCAGCACCCCATGCACAAAAACAGGGCCACCCGACAAATTTTTCTTCATTACAGCAAGTTCAGCACGGAGCCGTGCTCGCCCAACACGCCTCGTGCCCAGCCGTCTGCAGAAAATACCCAGTTCAGGTAACTGGACACGGGACGTGCTCACTGAACACGCCCCCGTGCCCAGGCTTCTGTTTCTTTTTACTCATTTTGTTACTGGCGATCTGAACATGGAGCCGTGCCCGGACACCACGGGGCCGTGTCCAGACGCCCAGTAACATAATTTTTTGCTTTTTCACACCTTTTTACACATTCAATCAACCTAAGAACTTATTTTTGGGACACATTGAGGAAAATGTGTAATTTAAGTGTGGGGGGGATGCTAAAACCTTGAATCTTGTAAGTCCTAATTACAAGCCTTACACAAAACTCTATTGGAACCGCTAATCACCCCAATTTTTTTCAAAAAATTTTCATTTTTTTTACTTGTCTAGGTTTAACTTGGGAATTTCAAGTTCTAAAAAGGTTATATTTTTACAAATTTACAACCGATAGTGTCGTGATAAAAAGAACCAACATAAGAAAATTATGAAACGGCATGACAAGTTTAGTTAAAATTTGATTATATATACTTGATCATATAAAAACCCATTCCCACAAAAAGTGAGTTTTGAGCCTTTATTGAGCATACAAATACATATCTTTAAACTAATTGCTCATTTTTCATTTCTTGTGTGAATAGTCGCTTGGTTCTTACGACTCTAGAACTTGCCACGACAATACATTCCCGGTCCTTACCAACTTAAAACCCAAGTAAGTAAATGATAGAGGCATTAGGACTAACCCTTTTTATTTCTACACCATTATTTTTCTTTTTTTTATCACCTACCCAAAATCCCCCTAGTTAATGTTGGACCGTGTGCAACCCTAAATAGTCAGTAAAGGCAGTTCATCTTTGAATACAGAGGCGGAATCAAAGTAAACAAAGTCACAACAGCTTTATCCTTTCAATTTCCTTTCTATTAATGCTTTCTGAGTAAATTTTGACAGCAATTCGACACCTATAGCATGACCTAGTTCCGCTCCAACTGTTACAAATGAAATGAACTAACACATATATATAGGGCGTCTGATTCTGCTCCAAACCCCTATGATCATCTCGAGCGGAATCACCTAATAACATTTTGGAGCAGAATTACCAACTTAGCTATTTGGAGCGGAATCACCATCTAACCTATTTCCTGATTTCGCTTCAAATGACACAAATGTCATTTGGAGTGGAATTACAACATAAAGTCTACTTTTCATGTTTTCCAACTCTATACAACTAACCAGACCTAAGACTTGATTAAGACGTAGTCATCAGACATTCAGTGCACCAACAGACTCCCCTTTGGATGTTGACAAAGTCTTTGGCGTCAAGTCTTCAGTCTTTGTCTTTTTCCAACTTTGTCTTCACATTGTAAAAACTCTCTATTCACAGGTTCGGGAACTCATCCTGGCTCCATCTTTAACCTCCCCGTTAACTGTTGATCCAGAATGTGAACTCCCCCTTTCACAGACTCCCCCTCTCGATAATCTAGGGTTTTAATTCTGGTTCAAACTTTGACATTTTGTTGCCATGGGGATTCCTGTTACCTGCATATACTCTACCCAAATATAAGATATATGACAATAATAGATTCAATTCAAAACTTACCACTCAACAACAATTAATACTCTAACCAGTGTTTAGAAATCCACTTAAGTATTCAGGTCCAAGTTAATGACCCTGATTACTCAATTAATCGACCAAGTCCAACTTAATGACCTTGGTTGATCAGAGATAAATCACACTGACTTCCAGTTCAATTTGTTTTTCTGAAAATGTACAAGTTTCAAGTTAATGAACTTGTTTCAAACTTTCAACTTTCATAGACTTATCATGTTTAGCTCCAAACTCATCATCCAGCCCAGAAACTTCCTGCATCTGCTTTAAACTTTCGAATCCGAAGATCAACTCTCCACTTTGGTTTGTCAAAAATAAATCAGAAATGTAAAATCTTTTTGGATTTTAAATAAAGCTTCTAAACTTAGAAATGAAATACATAACTAAAATGCAATGAAAGTAAACTATTTACAAACATATTTTTGATGAGCGAGTTAGGGAATCATATCAGCTATTTGACAAGTCACAAGTACCGTTAAGCTTTAATTTCATACATAGAATTAAACAATTCTCTTATATTGTCGATATACTGATCCACTTAAATTCTCACACACATTTCAATCTGTCCAGGATACGAAATTAGTGTTTTAGAGACTTAAACTTATACGTGTGTCCCACCTCTTGAATATACTCCCATATCCAGATCCCAATATTCAGTCTTACAGGTGAGTATACCACAAATGATATATGTAAGAGGTTAATAAATTATGAAGAATCATGAGAGCTCAGGTCAGAACCATCGTTCAGCAGAGAGATCATGACTCAACTTTTGGGTGTGTCCCCTTTAGAGGATCTTTTGTTACAACAGCATTGCTAAGCAATTTTATTGTCTTATCATATATGCTGAGGGTGATGCTATGTTTCAAGCATTTGCGAAAAGTATTATTCGGGGACTAGGTCAGAACTACCGTTCAGCAGAAGTCCCGGAATAATACCCAAGATATCACTGAGTATAAAGACCTAGTATATCAGAAAAAAGGAATCTTTCAAACAAGATTTCAGGGGTTACCTATATATCCAAGTAGTGTTCCCCACGAAATAAGCAAGTGAAGATTTAGGTTTATATCCCGAACAAACCTACTGAATGTGCAAAAACCTATCGGCACATCATCAGCGAGACTGTTTAATGCATTTAAACATTCCATTTCTTTAGCATACCGTAACTGTCAAGCCGATGTACTATCATTTTCCCTTTTTACACAAGCTCTTTTCTGGTTTTCTATTGTTTTTGGATTTTGAAAATATCTAATGTTTTTGTATTTTTGTCATTTTTTTTTGTTTTTGTATTTTCTGAAAACCCTATACTCCCCCTAAATACCAAAACAAGTAAAAAATCGACAAACCATTGCAGATTGCTTCTCAACGTCATCTACAATGTCTCCTTCATCAACGCCAATAATCTCCTCCAACACCGATAAAAGCTTTATACCATTCAATTTTAGCAAATAATGAAAACGTGTTTTATCAAATGCTTTGGTATGTAAATCAGCTTTTTGTTCGTCAGTGTGGATTTTCTCAATTCGTATCAACTTCTTCTCGAAACAATCGCGAATGAAGTGATGACGAATTTCAATGTGTTTGGTTTTAACATGATGTACTGGATTTTTAGTAATGTTAATTGCTGCCTCATTATCAACAAAGATAGGGGTGTTTAGAAATTGCAAACCGTAGTCGCGCATCTGTTGCTGGAACCACAAGATCTGTGAACAGCAACTGCTAGCAGATACATACTCCGCTTCACATGTGGATAAAGCCACAAAGGTTTGCTTTTTGCATTGCCAAGTAATCAATCTTGGTCCAAAAAACTGACACCCTGCTGTTGTTGATTTAGCATTAACTTTGCAGCATCCGAAATCGGAATCGGAATACCCTTCGAGCGTGAAATCGCCTTCTCTTGGATACCACAACCCCAATGATGGAGTTCCTTTCAGGTAGTGTAATATCCTTTTCACAATCACCATATGCGATGCTCTCGGGTTAGATTGAAATCTTGCTGCAAGGCAGGTTGGGTACATAATATCGGGTCTTGAAGCTGTCAAATACATCAGCGATCCGATCATGGAACGATACATCGTTTCATCTACCTTCTCTCCGGTGAGATCAGGGTTTATCCCATGATTCGTTGCTAATGGGGTGGAGGCTGGAGTAGAACCCGGCATCCCGAATTTCTCCAAGATATCATGAACGTACTTCGTTTGATGTATGAAAATTCCTTTGGGTAATTGATCAACCTGCAGTCCCAAAAAGAATTTCATCTCACCCATCGATGACATTTCGAATTTCTGCTTCATAACTCTTTCGAAATCTTTGGACAAATTTTCATTTGTTGACCCAAATATGATGTCATCCACGTAAATTTGAACTATCAGAAGATGACCGTCGACCTCTTTGGTGAAGAGAATGGCATCCACTTTTCCACGGATGAAGCTGTTGGCTAGCAGGTGTTGACACAATGTCTCGTACCAAGCTCTCGGGGCCTGGTGTAAACCATACAATGCTTTGTCTAACAAGTAGACCTTGTCTTTGTGGTTTGGATCGGTGAAGCCCGGTGGCTGACCGACATATACCTCCTCTTTTACCTTCCCATATAGAAACGCCGATTTCACATCTAACTGATACACTTTGAAGTTTTTCCAAGACGCAAATGCTAGGAAGATTCTGATCGCTTCAAGTCGAGCTACAGGAGCATACACTTCGGTAAAATCTATACCCTCCTGCTGACTGAAACCCCTGGACTACGAGTCTAGCTTTGTTACGAACCACAACTCCTCTATCATCTCTCTTACACTTGAACACCCACTTGGTGTTAATCTTCCTCTGACCATCAGGCAAATCCACTAACTTCCACACACCTAACTTCTCGAATTGGCTCAGTTCCTCCTGCATCGCATTGACCCAAGAATCTTTAGTAAGCGCCTTTTTGTAAGTTCGCGGTTCGATCTGCGAAATTAAACAACTTAGTGAAAACTCAGTTTGTAAAGGTGCTACTGTAGAATAAAAACAAGTAAGGCCTTGGTCAATTTGTCGTCTTGTGCGAACGCCTATTTGCAATTCTCCAATGATCAACTCCTTTGGATGGTATGAAAGCGTTCTCGGCATCACCTCGCCTGAAACATCTACATCGCCTTCCAGATTAGTAACATTCTGATTTGCACCTTGTTCACTGACTGGGTTTGTTTGACTAGAAATCTGAATTTGCTCCCCCTCAGAATCTGAATCACCATGATCAAATACTGGCATGTTCTCAGATTCTTGATTATCATTATGTGCCGTCTGATTATCTTGAGCAACTTCATTTTGTTGGACATCATCATGTTCACCAGCATTGCTTGGACCTGCTTCAGCATCATTTGAAGTTTGTCGAGGTCTTCTTGAATACTCAGTTGGGAACCTTTCCTGCGATTCTTCATACTCTCTCAGAATATCCAACTCATCAAAGAAATCTTCTTCTTTTTCTTGTTCTTTCATCATGTCAAACGAATCCCACAATTTATCATAATTAAAACGCCATGAGTCACCAGGATTCTACGGCGGCATAGTATACCCCTGACACTCAACATTTGGAGCTTCAATAATCCGCATCAGACTTGGAACGAAGACACGTCGTAATGGACTTGCATATCCTATGAATATCCCTTCAATACTCTTCGGACCAAACTTTCCAAAAGGCTCTAGAACAGTACAGGGTGACCCAAACGGTTCAAGATACTTCAGATTAGGTTTGCGGTTATTGATCAACTCAAAGCATGTCTTGTTGAATTTCTTCATAGTGAGAACTCTGTTGAGTGTGTAGCATGCGGCGGAAACTGCTTCTGCCCAAAAATTTATCGGTAACTTTGAATCAGCAAGCATTGTTCTGGCCGTTTTGATTAGCGTCCTGTTTTTGCGTTCTGTAACTCCATTCTGCTGCGGAGTGTACGGAGCACTAAACTCATGCAATATACCTCTTTCATCACAATATTCTTCCATCTTGTTGTTCTTGAATTCGGTACCATTATCACTTCTAATTCTTTTGATACGCCTTTGGTACAGATTATCAATCTTTCTGAACAACGCCATCAAACTATCAAATGTCTCATCCTTTGTCTTCAAGAATGATGCCCACGAAAATCTGGAATAATCATCAGTAACCACAAGATAGTAGAGATCCCCTGTAATACTTTTGACGTTTACTGGACCAAACAGATCCATATGTAGTCTCTCTAACGGTCTGGAAACTGAATTGACTTGCTTTTTAGGGTGTGACTTTTTCTTCTGCTTGCCTTTGATGCAACTAATGCACTCCCTTTCCAGATGAAAACCTTTAATTTGAACACCCAGAACTAAATCATTATGCACCAGATGATTCATTTTTCTCAGGTCAATATGGCCCATCTTGCGATGCCACAACTGCGATTCTTTCTCCGTTGCTCTAGACACAAAACAATGAGCCTGACCCGTGGTTGTAGTAGCTACGCTCATGTCCAACACGTACAGATCATTGACTCTTGGTGCCCTCATGATAATCCATTCTTCAGGGATAACAAATCTTGGCTTCAAGATCAAACATTCTTTGTTTGTGAAGTGAGTAGTATACATCCTGTCACAAATCTGTGAGATACTCAGCAGATTATTCTCCAGCTTAGCAATGTTGTTAACTCTTTCAAATGTAACAATCCCATTGGATAACGTTCCTTCACCAATAATCCTACCACCTTGATTTCCTGCGAATCCTACATAACCACCATTGAAATTTCTAACATCGTACAACAATGCAGTCTTTCCTGTCATATGTCGAGACGCTCCACTATCCATAATCCATCGTGAAATAGCTCTCGGAAGTTCCTGCACATATCACAAATTGATTTAAAAAAACACATTTCAATAAAGATGCCGATTCATGCTTCACAATTACCAACTTGGAAGCTCCGGCAATTCCAAAATTTTTAGTGAGATTTTGATGCTACCCAAGCCCTTTTGACACAGGTAACTGCTCTTTAATGTGAGATTTTGTAGTGTAAAGTGGCTGAAAATTTTTATCATTTATCTTCAAGTTTTCTTCTGATCCAACCTCAACCTTTTTGTATAAGAAAAACTCATCTATCTTAAGTTGACCGGTTGGTTGATTTTTCTTTTGAACATTCTTCTTCTCTGGTGGAGTAGAAGATTGTTTCTCCAACTTTTCATAATAATCCAAAGGAACATTCATCTTTACCGGTGTGGTAGAAGACGATTGTTTTTCCAACTCTGAAACCTTTGGTTTTTCAACAACTTTTGGCTTCCATGTTTGTTGAGATGACGCAACCCGTTTGTAAAATTTGTCATTTTTAGTTACCAATTTCTTAACAGGTTCAATTTTGACTTTGGTTTTCTCATTTTTCAAAATTTTCTCAACAACCATTGGAGCTTTTCCTTTTGAATCAACCTTCTTCTTTTGATTCTCAACAACTTCAGTCTTAGGCTTGAAGTTGATGCAATTTCTTGCAATGTGACCAACTTTGTTGCATCTAAAACATGTACGAGTATCAACTACCCTACTTGTGCCTTCAGACTGAGGTTGTGAGGCCCTCTCCTCAAAGAACTCTTCATTTGATTTTGAAAAAATCTTTTTCTCTTCATCAGAGAGTGAACTCGAACTGTTCACAAACCCTTTCTTCTCAGCAAACTTCTTGTTTTGAACATTTCTCTTTTGATAACTCTTACCACCCTGATAACCACCCGACCAATTGTTTCGATTGTTATTATAAAAACGTGATGGAACAACAGGCCTTTTGTAGTAAGCTTTATCTTTCTCAAAATTCATTTGTCTCTTTGTTTGACTCAAACTGTTCACTTCTGACAACTCAACTTCAACCAATTTGAAAACATTTGTTAACTTGTTCACATTAACATTCTCAATGGGAAACTCAGAATCCGAAAACAACTTATCAGATCCCAACATCTTGTACATGACAAGAGTAGGTTCATCATTTAAGTTGTCTTTGGACTTTTGTTTTGGAATGTATTTGTCCAAGAAACATTCATCATCTTCAGCTGAATCAGACATCAAAACACTTTCAGCTGTGCTTTTAACAATCTCTGTCTGAACACTATCATCAGATGATGAAGAAGAAAATGTCACATCAATTGAATCAGGAAGTTTTACTTCATTTTCATCTTCAAGATTAACCAACCCAGATTCCTTTTTCGAATAATTGTCTAAAACTGGTGGTGGAACTTGATGAAAACCCACCCCGGTTCCATCACAGTATACACCTTCGCCTGCTTTGTTTTTCCCGATGGGTTTGGGAACAATGTGTTGCAAAACAAAGCTTGCAGAGTTGTAACTGTTCAATTTCAAATTGATTCGCTCATTCTCAATCTTAGCTTCTTCAAATTGAAGCTTCAACTTAGCAATCTCATCCAATTGTTTGTTGATTAATTCTTCTTTAATCCTCAAAACACATTGTAATTGGCAATTTTCTTTGTATGTTTTACCGTTTCTATCATCATTATCTTTAACCGTGCTTTTAAGCTTCTCAAATTTTTCAGTGATTTGACGATTTTCAAGAACTAACCTTTCATTTTCTTTCCTAACCTTTTCTTGATCAATTTTATCAGTTTCAATTTTGTTAGTTAATTCTTTCAATCGTTCAATTGAAGCTTTCATCATTTTATCACGATCAAGGATTTGATCCTCAACACTTCTGACTCTAGCAGTCAGATCTTCAACCTTCTTACCGTTGAGATAAGTGACTGTGCTACAAACTTTGCATTCCTTGATGCAATTTTTGCAGTCAACATCACCATTAACTTTCTTACCTGACTCAGTCGTTGACGCGTTTGAACTGACCTGGCTTTTAGACTCAGAAACGGATTTAGAATCTACCTCAAGTGCCTTAGCAGCCAGCACTTTGTCAGTCATCTTTCCCATGTTTTCAGCATTCAACTCCTGTGTCGTGTCAATGATTCCATTATCAACCTTCTTTGACTTCTCTTTTTCTACTTTCTCCTTCTCTTCTTTCTCTTTCTCTTCTCCACTTCCCCACCATTTCCTCTGCCAATAATCATCTTCTTCTTTAAACTCTTTGATTATGGTTTCCAAATCAAGAGTGTTATGATCAATAGCAATGTTTCCCTGGGGGTCAAGAAAACATTCCCTGTCTGGATCCCATCTATTTGCTCTTTTTGCCTCAGAAAAGATACCAGCTATTCTGATCAATCTATTCGTGGCCAACAGCTTTCTGTGACCATACTTCTGTTCTTCAGTTCTGTTGTCTTTCCAAGGAACAGGTTCAGACTTTGCCATGAATGCATATCCAACCGCATCCTCCTCAGGTAACAACTCACTCCAGGCGTAACCTTCATCATCGTGAATTACAGCAAGAGCTCTTGACTTCTCTTTGTTCTCTTCAAGCTGCTTCAATCTTGGCGGCTCTGATTTATTCTGATGATAAATCGCTTTCTTGTAGTAATCTTCTCTGAACGGGTTCTCAGATTCATCAGCATACGCATTTCGATATTCACGCTTAAAGTGACCTTTCTGTTTGCACTTAAAGCACGTCACTTTAGACTTGTCAAAGCCTAACTTGGTAGAAGGTCCACCAATAGACTTCCTCCCAGTTATCTCCATAAAACGCTGTGCTCGACGAACTGCACTGGCCATACACCACCTTATGTCAATCAGTTCCATC
Organism: Helianthus tuberosus; assembly: GCA_030545235.1. NCBI lineage: Eukaryota > Viridiplantae > Streptophyta > Magnoliopsida > Asterales > Asteraceae > Helianthus > Helianthus tuberosus. Next base: position 99,822,533 of record CM060394.1, read on the forward strand.
TCCTCAAGATCAATCTGATCATAATCTTCCTTCGTCAGGTTGGTGTTGCCTATCTTCCCTGCTACAAGACTTTCATAAGATTCTAGCACAGATGCTAAGAAAACCATCTGTTGCTTTGCTGACTCCTTGCTGAAGTTTTGAGCGTTCTTTAAGTCTATAGCGATGTTGCATTGAAATAGATTCTTTGCATCAGAATGATTTGCAGATGACGAAGATCCACTGTGAAATCCACTGCTTTGACTTTCTTTGTTTGATGTGTTAACATTTTCGGCAGAAAAAGCTGTCTTGGGAGATGTACTCTTTGGCATCATGCTCTTTGGATAATACAAATCCAAGTTCTGCTGATAAGACAAATGATTGACTTTGTGTGTCTTCTTTAATTCCAACTCGTGACTCTCTAGTCTCTCAATCAGCAAGTCTACTGTCAACACTTCTGGCGGCTTGATAGTATTCTTTAGCATCAACGCATAATATTGCCAATCCATCTCATCTGGCAACGAATCAAACAATTTGTCGACTAGTTCATCTTGAGTATAGGAAATTCCATGTCTCGCCAGTTCCAGCTTCAGGTGCCCAAACCTTTCAATCATTTTACAAACCGATTCATTCTTTAAACACCCAAACAAATCAAACTCTTTTCTAAGTAGTTTCTTTTTGTTCTTCACTATTTCTGTACTTCCTAAACATTTGGTTTCTAACTTTTTCCAGAGATCTTTAGAACTACTGTACTCGATCAAAGATATTATATCTTCTCGAACAGACTGAAATAGCAGTGCAACGCATTTTTGCTCAGCGACAAATGCCTCTATTTCTTCAGGTGATGTTAAGGTTTCGCCACTTTTGCCTCCATCATTGTAACCATTTTTTAGACTCTTCCAGCTGGGAAAAGCAAAAGCTCTCAACCAATCTTCAAACTTCTTGGCCCACCGACTGTATTCCTCGATAGCCATCAACTTCGGGGGTTTGTTATAGGTTCCAAAAGCACTTTCAACCTCCAAGGCATCCGATAACTTTTTCTTTGTGTTTGGCGTGTCCTCATTGGTGTTGTTTGAAGAAGTATCGTCTCCAGAGTTTCCAGCAAACGCATACATGTCGCTAAACGGGTTCATGAATAGATCATCCATCTTGTACGTACCTGAAAAAATCAGCAAAACACTTAGAAAATTTCGAAATTTTGAAAAACAGATAATTCGAGCGGAATCAGCTTTCGAGCGAAATTAACAGAAACAATTCAAGCGAAATTAGATATAGTCTGATTTCGAGCGAAATCAGAAAATAAATTTCGAGCTGAATCTGACTTGTTCTAATTTCGAGCGGAATCAAAAGATAACTTTCGAGCGGAATCAGAATTTATCTGATTTTGAGAGAAGATAACTTTCGAGCTAAATCAGAATTTTATGATATTACAAGCGAAATCACCGAAGAACTTTTCGAGCGGAATCAAGTTTTTAGGCCATTTTTATCATTTTTAAACCGAATTTTAACCTGATTCTTTCTAGGGTTTGTTAATACTATGTTTTACACAATATACTCGAAAATCAGGCCATTTCAACCGCTAGAACTAGTTCAAATCAGAAAAGTATGAGAAAGAAGAGAGTAGAAATGAGAAAATCTGGTAGAATCAAGCTGCTTTGGTATGAACTCCTAGTCCTGAGCTCTGATACCACTTGTTGGACCGTGTGCGACCCTAAATAGTCAGTAAAGGCAGTTCATCTTTGAATACAGAGGCGAAATCAAAGTAAACAAAGTCACAACAGCTTTATCCTTTCAATTTCCTTTCTATTTAAGCTTTCTGAGTAAATTTTGACAGCAATTCGACACCTATAGCATGACCTAGTTCCGCTCCAACTGTTACAAATGAAATGAACTAACACATATATATAGGGCGTCTGATTCCGCTCCAAACCCCTATGATCATCTCGAGCGGAATCACCTAATAACATTTGGGAGCGGAATTACCAACTTAGCTATTTGGAGCGGAATCACCATCTAACCTATTTCCTGATTTCGCTTCAAATGACACAAATGTCATTTGGAGCGGAATTACAACATAAAGTCTACTTTTCATGTTTTCCAACTCTATACAACTAACTAGACCTAAGACTTGATTAAGACGTAGTCATCAGACATTCAGTGCACCAACAGTTAACCCCTTTGAGCCTAAACTTTTTCATTTCTTAACACAAAAACAAACACCCTTTTACCCACCAAAACCTTTTTATTTTTAACCCTTTGTTTTAGTGACAAGCTCGGTTTTTCTTATGACTTTAAAAAAAAAAAAAAAAAAAAAAAAAAAAAAAAAAACTTTATGATGATGAAGCAAAAAGAAATAAACAAACAAGTCTATCAAAAATAACTTTGTTTGAATAATGGCTTCATCAAAATAAAAATTGCAAAAAAAATAATAAAAAAAAAAATTAAAAAATAAAAAAGTCTTACGAAAACCGACGCTTTTTACGCCTTTAGTCCTTTTCTACTAACCACTAACCCAACCACCTACCTTTAACCCAAGCCTAACCCTTTACCCAAAAGTCCTCTTGATATTTACAAAGGTGTATAGTTAAAAATGAGGAGGATTGATTACTTGGCAAGCCTATGGTAGGAGTAAGTTCCATGCCGCTCTCGAGTGATTCACTAAAATACATCTTCGGCCGAGTGTTGAGTGATCCCCGTGAGGTATGTGAACTTGTATATAAGTGGAATTTTAAAAAGGCATGTTATGCCCTAATAAGTAATTTATCTTATGTAATGTTTTAAATAAATCATGACGAATAGGATTGTAAATAAATAAAAATAAAACTTAATAAAGAATCTTGGAAATCCCGACACTCTATGACAAGCCCAAAAACCTTCTCTTCTACCCATTCCATTTGGGAGTGTAAAGCCACATTATAAATAGTTTTGCTTGAGGACAAGCAAAGATTCAAGTGTGGGGGTATTTGATGTGTGCAAAATGCAACATATAAATTACATCAAATGTGGCATAAAACTAACCCTTTTTTTAGTACTAATGTTGGAAAAAGTATGTTTTTGTCTTCCTTTTGTATTTTCAGGATTAAATGAGCTCAAATAAACAAAAGAAGCAAAAAGGCAGCTAAATGTAACATAAATACAAGAAAATGAACAAACGTGGCATGCCCGACCCCCCGACAGCATCATCCCAAGCAAAAACAAAAGAACAGAAGGCTGAACATGCCCCGTGCTCAGTTAACACAGGGGCGTGCCCAAGTGTCTGCAGAAAATAAAAAGCTGTAAAAGCTTCTATCACCCACCATGGGGGCGTGCCAACCGGACACGGGGCCGTGGTCAACTCTAAGATTCGCAGAATCTGGGGAAATCTTGATAGTACAGATACACTTCTACACACGGAGTCGTGCCCAGCGGACACGGGGGCGTGGTGAACTAATGCAGACAAGCTCCAATTAATGAACAAAGAGAAGGAAGGTGGACACGAGGCCATGCCCAATGGACACGGGGCCGTGCCCGAGCGTCTGTTCAGGCTATAAATAGGGGTGCTTGGCTCATTTGCATACCATCCCTTGGCACACCACCATCACAACACCATCATCCACCACCACAATCATCCATCATCCATCATGCATCATCCATCATAAAGTGTGTGAGTCATCTCGGGATCCAAGATTGATCGTAAGAGTTCTTCACAATCAAAGGCCATGTTTGCCTAAGTCTCTTGCATCACTTGGTTAAGACAAGTGTCTAGTGTAATACTTTTTATTGTTAATCTTTTCGCACTTTTTATTTGGTTATGTATTAATGACTTTAATAACTAGTTTCTTATGTTGAAGGTGATTCTTCCTTATCGTTTGTCCGTGGTGTCTTGGCATTATTTTACTGTCTATATAAAATAAAAGATTTTCACCATTCATATCTCCACGGTCTATATGGAGATATGTTGGCTACCTGGTCAGGGGTTAAGGGAACTGTTTGGTAAGAGTCTTGCCTTGTTCAGTGTATAGATCCTGCAAGGACCTGGGTCAAATTTAGTAGGACCTCCTTCAATACCCACAGGTATTGGATGGCGGGCATCCAAACTCTTTGATCCCCTCGTATGTAAGCTACTATTAAATTTAACCCGGCTACTTAGGACTGTATCCCTGCTGACTCAGACTACTTAGCCGAGGGTAACGTCACCTTCGAAAGAGGGCCTACCACATTATGCATTAATAACTTAATTAATTATCTTTCAATAATCCAACCCTTTAGGATTGTATCATTGCTGACTCAAACTACTGGGTTGAGGGTAACGTCACCTTCAAAAGAGGGGCCTACTACAATAGCTAAGATAATCTCTGAAAAAGTGCAAAAGTGCGGAAATAATCAAAGGTTACACTATACACGAGTCGGATCCAAGTGATTCATCTTGTCTATCTGTTTTTATTTTTATTTTATTTTTCAGCATTTTAATTAGTTTTTATTTTTCTAGTTTAAAACATTTTCTAACTTTTGATTTGATTAGACGTTGAGGATAAACCGGTACTAAAAGCTCTTGTGTCCTTGGACGACCTCAGTATCTTACCAACACTATACTACGCTCATGATGGGTGCACTTGCCCACATGTGTGTTTAGTGTTAGTAAATATCGTGTTTTATAAATTTAAAACTTGGCTAAAAAGTGTAAAAGGGCTTAAAATATATAGTAAAAACCCATCACACCTAACGCACATCAAGTTTTTGGCGTCGTTGCATTTTAGATAGATTTGCATTTAAAGTGACCTGAACACGGGGTCGTGCTCACTGAACACGCCCCGTGCTCAACGAAACCAGTAACTATAATTTAAACGCCCAGATACAGATTCTGTACACGGGGCCGTGTCCACTGAACACGGGGCCGTGTCCAGCCTATGTTTCCGTTTTTATTTTTGTTTTCTGGTCTCGAGACTTTGTTGTGGTCTGCTGAGTGATTCTTATGGATCAATACTCAGGAGGTTACAACTACACCTATGGGGAGGATGATTATAGGGAAAACTATTGCACTAATTGTGGTGACCCGCACTCGGTTCAATATTATAACTTATTTCAACCATCCACTTCATACACCTACTATGAGGAGCCCAGGTACGAGCCATCAACTTCATACACATCTTATGAAGACCAAAGGTATGAACCTTCTCCCTCATACTCATATTTTGATGAACCAAGGTATGAGTCTTCATACTCATACTTTGAGGAACCAAGATATGAGTCACCACCTTCATATGCTTATTATGAGGAACCATGGCGTGAACAACCCACCTCATATGAGTATTATGATGAACAAAATTACAAACCTTATCCATCATATACTTACAATGAAGAACAATGGTGTGAACCATCTACTTCCTATGAGTATTATGAGGAACAAAGGATCGAACATCCGGATTCAAGCTTTGAAAATCCCGATCCTTACTCTATCGCCGACGTAACCGATAGGATATTAGAACACCTTAAAACTATCGAGCGCTATATAAAAGAATCTCGCGCAAGGGAAGAGGAGTCCCGCGCAAGAGAAGAATTAAATAAAGAAGAGATAGTTGAAAGTGTAAAAATGGAAGAACAAATAAGCGAAAAACCGAAACATGAGTTAAACAACGAAAAAGGTGAGTCCGTCAACGTTAAAATTCAAGAAGAGTCTAATTTGGAAGAAATTAATCTCTTGTCACCTTCTTTTGAAAATCATTGTTTATTTCCCACTCATGCTAAGTTTTTAAAAGAGTTAAACACTAACACTATAATTGACGAAACGGTAAGCATTAAGTTAACTAATGATCAAACCTCGCTAATAAAAGAAGACCTATTTGAAATCAACATTACACCGGTTCCATGTTTTTTTCAAAATTCATTTATTAGTAATGTCACAATTGATAAAGATCTTTGTGTTAACATAATGCCCAACTACATTTTCGAAAAATTAATTATTAGTGATTTTTCACAACTTCAAATACCCATTTTTTTATCTAATCAGAAAGCAATAAAATCAATAGGGGTAGTTGAGGATGTCTTGGTTCAAACAAATCAAATGGTAATCCCAACCGACTTTGTCATCCTTGATGACGCTCCTCTAGTGTTGGGACGACCTTTTGTGAAAACACACAAAGCTTTAATTAATCAGAAGAAAAACAACTTACCCACTCAATTAGGGGCCTTCAAAAGGTGTGTCGATCTTGAACGATCAATGAAATATCCAATCGGCAATAACGACCCCCTAATTGAAGATGAACCAGAACCACCCGATAAGGAGGGTCTAGCCAAGGACCCTTACAAACGTGGCGCACCACGGAGGCATTCTGCGGAACTATCCTTAGTTTTAGATTAGTTTAACTTTTATGTTTTCTATTTTAGTTTTAATTTTCAGGAATAAATCACAATCGAAATGGTGGAGGTTACTAAGGGAAACTTGAACCAGCACCCCATGCACAAAAACAGGGCCACCCGACGAATTTTTCTTCATTACAGCAAGTTCAGCACGGGGCCGTGCTCACCCAACACGCCCCGTGCCCAGCCGTCTGCAGAAAATGCCCAGTTCAGGTAACTGGACACGGGGCGTGCTCACTGAACACGCCCCCGTGCCCAGGCTTCTGTTTCTTTTTACTCATTTTGTTACTGGCGATCTGAACACGGGGCCGTGTCCAGACGCCCAGTAACATAAATTTTTGCTTTTTCACACCTTTTTACACATTCAATCAACCTAAGAACTTATTTTTGGGACACATTGAGGACAATGTGTAATTTAAGTGTGGGGGGGATGCTAAAACCTTGAATCTTGTAAGTCCTAATTACAAGCCTTACACAAAACTCTATTGGAACCGCTAATCACCCCAAATTTTTTTCAAAAATTTTTCATTTTTTTTACTTGTCTAGGTTTAACTTGGGAATTTCAAGTTATAAAAAGGTTATATTTTTACAAATTTACAACCGATAGCGTCGTGATAAAAAGAACAAACATAAGAAAATTATGAAACGGCATGACAAGTTTAGTTAAAATTTGATTATATATACTTGATCACATAAAAACTCATTCCCACAAAAAGTGAGTTTTGAGCCTTTATTGAGCATACAAATACATATCTTTAAACTAATTGCTCATTTTTCGTTTCTTGTTTGAATAGCCGCTTGGTTCTTACGACTCTAGAACTTGCCACGACAATACATTCCCGGTCCTTACCAACTTAAAACCCAAGTAAGTAAATGATAGAGGCATTAGGACTAACCCTTTTTATTTCTACACCATTATTTTTCTTTTTTTTATCACCTACCCAAAATCCCCCTAGTTAACCCATTTGAGCCTAAAACTTTTCATTTCTTAACCCAAAAACAAACACACTTTTACCCACCAAAACCTTTTTATTTTTAACTCTTTGTTTTAGTAACAAGCTCGGTTTTTCTTATTACTTTTCAAAAAAAAAAAAAAAAAAAAAAACTTTATGATGATGAAGCAAAAAGAAATAAACAAACAAGTCTATCAAAAATAACATAGTTTGAATAATGCCTTCATCAAAATAAAAATTGCAAAAAAATAAAAAAAATAAAAAAGTCTTACGAAAACCGACGCTTTTTACGCCTTTCGCCCTTTTCTACTAACCACTAACCCAACCACCTACCTTTAACCCAAGCCTAACCCTTCACCCAAAAGTCATCTTGATATTTTACAAAGGTGTATAGTTAAAAAGGAGGAGGATTGATTGCTTGGCAAGCCTATGGTAGGAGTAAGTTCCATGCCGCTCTCGAGTGATTCACTAAAATACATCTTCGGCCGAGTGTTGAGTGATCCCCTTGAGGTATGTGAACTTGTATATAAGTGAAATTTTAAAAAGGCATGTTATCCCCTAATAAGTAATTTATCTTATGTAATGTTTTAAATAAATCATGACGAATAGGATTGTAAATAAATAAAAATAAAACTTAATAAAGAATCTTGGAAATCCCGACACTCTATGACATGAGCAAAAACCTCCTCTTCTACCCATTCCATTTGGGAGTGTAAAGCCACATTATAAAGAGTTTTGCTTGAGGACAAGCAAAGATTCAAGTGTGGGGGTATTTGATGTATGCAAAATGCAACATATAAATTACATCAAATGTGGCATAAAACTAACCCTTTTTTGTACTAATGTTGGAAAAATTATGTTTTTGTCTTCCTTTTGTATTTTCAGGATTAAATGAGCTCAAATAAACAAAAGAAGCAAAAAGGCAGCTAAATCTAACATAAATACAAGAAAAGAAACAAACGTGGCATGCCCGACCCCCCGACAGCATCTTCCGAAGCAAAAACAAGAGAACAGAAGGCTGAACACGTCCCGTGCTAAGTGAACACGGGGGCGTGCCCAAGTGTCTGCAGAAAAGACAAAGTTGTAGATGCTTCTATCACCCACCACGAGGCGTGCCCACTGGACACGGGGCCGTGGTCAACTTTAAGATTCGCAGAATTTGGGGAAATCTTGATAGTACAGATACGCTTCTGCACACGGGGTCGTGCCCAGCGGACACGGGGGCTTGGTCAACTAATGCAGACAAGCTGCAATTAATGAAGAAAGAGAAGGAAGGTGGACATGGGGCCGTGCCTGAGCGTCTGTTCAGGCTATAAATAGGGGTGCTTGGCTCATTTGCAAACTATCCCTTGGCACACCACCTCTCTCACACTTCACCCACCACCCACCACCATCACAACACCATCATCCACCACCACCATCATCCATCATCCATCATCCATCATAGAGTGTGTGAGTCATCTCGGGATCCAAGATTGATCGTAAGAGTTCTTGACAATCAAAGACCATGTTTGCCTAAGTCTCTTACATCACTTGGTGAAGACAAGTGTCTAGTGTAATACTTTTTTATTTTTAATCTTTTCGCACTTTTTATTTGGTTATGTATTAATGACTTTAATAACTAGTTTCTTATGTTGAAGGTGATTCTTCCTTATCGTTTGTCCGTGGTGTCTTGGCATTATTTTACTGTATATATAAAATAAAAGATTTTCACCATTCATATCTCCACAGTCTATATGGAGATATGTTGGCTACCTAGTCGGGGTTAAGGGAACGGTTTGGTAAGAGTCTTGCCTTGTTCAGTGTATAGATCCTGCAAGGACCTGGGTCAAATTTAGTAGGACCTCCTTCAATACCCACAGGTATTGGATGGCGGGGTCTAAACTCTTTGATCCCCTCGTATGTAAGCTACTATTAAAACTTTAACCCGGCTACTTAGGACTGTATCCCTGCTGACTCAGACTACTTAGCCGAGGGTAACGTCATCTTCAAAAGAGGGGCCTACCACATTATGCTTTAATAACTTAATTAATTATCTTTCAATAATCCAACCCTTTAGGATAGTATCCTTGCTGACTCAAACTATTGGGTTGAGGGTAACGTCACCTTCAAAAGAGGGGCCTACTACAATAACTAAGATAATCTCTTAAAAAGTGCAAAAGTGCGGAAATAATCAAAGGTTACACTATACACGAGTCGGATCCAAGTGATTCATCTTGTCTATCTGTTTTTATTTTTCAGCATTTTAATTAGTTTTTATTTTTCTAGTTTAAAACCTTTTTCTAACTTTTGATTTGATTATACATTGAGGATAAACCGTTACTAAAAGCTCTTGTGTCCTTGGACGACCTCGGTATCTTACCAACACTATACTACGCTCACGATGGGTGCACTTGCCCATATGTGTGTTTAGTGTTAGTAAATATCGTGTTTTATAAATTTAAAACTTGGCTAAAACGTGTAAAAGGGCTTAAAATATATAGTAAAAACCTATCACACCTAACATACATCATATATAAATAAGGAAACATCTGGGTTTAATATATAGATATTGTTTCCTGAATTTGTAATTGAAAAGGGGTCCGGCTTTATATTAATTTGGGAAGGTCTAAGTTTGGCCACTTCCGAGCATATGTATTTAATTGGGTGGTTGTTGGGCCGGGTATATTTAGAATATAGTGGGTCCGAATTTGTGTAAAGTGTTAGTGTTGTTCCGAGTTTATAAGAGTGACTAACATGTTGTCCGAATTTACATGGATTTTAGTATGAGTTTAATTACTAGAAATGGGGTCCGAGTTTACTTAAATTTTTGGGCCGGGTTATAAAGGTTAATAGGGCCAGGTATAACTATCACTAGGGTCCGAGTTTATTTGAATGGGGTACAATGGATCTGGATTTATATATGCGTGTAATATCCTGAAGGTCCGAGTTTGGTCAGTATATGTATGCATGTTTGTGGAGTCCGGATCTAAGATAAAATGCTCAATGGTCCGAATTTAATTACACATTTATGTTCTGAGCATGTTCAGAAACATGTCAATTGAGTTTTAATATCAAACATGTTTGGATATATAAGGGGATTACATGTGGTTTCGACCCTTGCTTATTTGTTCCGAGTATATGACATTTTTATCCGAATATATGATTATGACCGTGTTTCTCAAAATTACAACACATATTACCAACTAATGTCACCAAAAACTAGAGAAATCACTGTTTGTTACTATGTGTCAAACTTGTAAACCTGATCACATTGAACATTGTTGTTTGGAAACTTAGGGTATTGCATAACCCTACTCGTATATGTACTTACACTTATTGTACATTAGGTCGCGTGTAACGGACCTAACATTTATTTAACTCTATAAGTACGTAAACAAAAATCGAGCAAGCTAAGGTGAGTTCACTACTCTTTCACAAGCATGCGTCCCCCGGGGGGGGGGGACAAACAAACTAATATTCCTGGGAGGAATAATTTTAAAACGTTGTAGTTTAAATTCGATGTTGGTTAATAAACTCAAAGCCTACCACATAAGTACCTACTTACTACCGAGTACTACCGAGCTAGTTGCCTGGGAGGCAACGGGATATTAGTTGATAGTGCTATTAGGCTTGACAAACCTCACACCGTAATGGGAGCCGGGCGTGAACTAATGACCTTAAACACTTTTATCAATGCTGATAGACATTGATGAGGGCACAACAAACATGACAGTCATTCGGTATCGAGTTTATTATTCTTAACATGTCTTTAAGCTAAACACTTACATGATTTACATTAAAAAACACTATGAACTCGCCAACTTTATGTTGACACACTTTTCTGCATACTTGCAGGTCGTTAGATGCATCATGCTTTGGAACTTGTAGTCTGAGGAGCGAGGAGTGTCATGGGACGTGTTGCTTGATGAATGATTAATGTTATGCTTATACTTTTTAAACAATTTGGTTTCGAATGCTTAAACAATTACAATTGCTTCTGTTGAACGTATACTTCGCTGAAAAGTTTATTTATGAAATGCACTACTCATGTTGGACATGATGCTTGTGTTAATATTATCTACTGCTAGTTCGACATGATTAGTGGCTAGATCCTGGTATGTCACACGCTTCGCGGTGAAATCAGCATGTGGTATTTTAGGGGTGTGACAAGGTGTGTTTGATATCTTTATTAGATCCGGTAAAACGAGACTTACATATTCCTTTGCCAAAGAGTTTCCCAAGGTTGTCTGAAGGATTTCAAGTTTTGGCTATACGATGAGAAGATGGGCGAAGCAGTGCTGGTGTATAAAGATCAATCTTATAGGCTTGCAGATCCAAAAGATCTGAAAAGCTTCCATCAAGAATATTTATAAGTTTTGTATCATCATCAAATCAGGTCTTTAGACTAGAATGAAGTTTGGGCCAAGATGTGGCCGAATGCAGTGATCAATGTTAAAGATTATAGATTAACTGCAGATGCAGCTGCTTCTATTGATGCAAGAGGAACAGGTGGTGGTGATCAAGGACCTTCGAGTTGAAGTTAGTAATTTCATAAACATGGGGGGTGATTGTTGGGCCTCTGAAGGTTTAAGCAATTAAACATGTTAGTGGGTCAAGTAATGTAAAGTCTTGAGATCATGTTATAAGATTTTGAGATAGGCTAAGTGGGTTTTGGGTTTTTGGTTAGATAAGGGGCATAAATTTTGATTTGTAAATTGCCTATACAATGACATTTGTTAAGTCATTATGAGGTTGAACATCTTAGCGAAACCACTTTTATCTGACAAATCATTGTTTCCTATGCAAGTTTGGTTTATCAACTTTCAGTGTTCATCTTATTATACTATTTTGCTTCTGAATCAGTTTTGATTGTGTGATTCTGCCATACGGTCGAGATTTAGTTGATATCATATTGTAGTGATCCAGATCAGGGACTTAAATTATTCAGAGTCTTTGATCCACCTCGGTGTTCTACTTTTAGGGTTAACATATATGTATATGTACAACAAATGTACAAATACTATTTGTTTCAATTTCAAAATGCAAAAACAACTTCAATTGTTTACCTTTTGTTTTGTCTATTTGGACATAAACATGTAATGAGGGTTTGATAATGATTTTAATGTGCAATAGTAAATCATCTACTTAGGATCTACATTTCATTTAATGGCTTTTTATTTGGTTGTTTAACGATTCTTGTGGTCAACTACTTAACATATTCTCCAATTGCCAGTTGGTTGTACTTAGTTATACTGTTGTCAAGGTTTCTCATGTGTTTCGGATGACTATAGTACATGTTGAGTTATTGAAAAAACTTGGTAGTTATATTGTCGTTACACAACATTAGGCTGTGCAGTTAGTTTAAACTTCACTCATACGGTGACTGGATGAAAATAATCTATGACATTTGCGCCTTTCAATTATTGTACAATTCCGAACAATTTCGAATCTAATGAACTCTTGTGTTTCATTTCCGGGATTGTATAATTACATGTTACATTTGCACGTTTTAGTCCTTGTACAATTTCAAACTCTCAAACCTTTTCAGGAAGTAAAATCGTAAACTGTTAAGCAAACATAATCAGTTTAATGCGACGTACACTCCGGAACAAGGAAATAAGCTAAACATACCCTAAATACCCTTTACATAACTTAGAAATAAGTTTTGAGGGATTCGGTATGGCAAAAACATGCTTATTCGAGCTCAGGGACTATTTGCAACAAACTGCGAAAGTCTACCGATTCTCGTATTTTTAAATACGGACCACATACGCACATCCAAAAATTTTTGTAATCATTAAAATCTTGTATTTATTAATAAGAATGCAAAAATATTGATCGTTGCAAAATTTCGGTCGTTTTCGTGTTCGTTATAGCGTTCGTCGTAATAAAGCCAAAAACGCAACCGATCAACCGAACAAACTGACATCAACGACATTTTTTGGGAATAATCCAAGTTACAAATGCCTTATCACCTCTATAAATCCTAAATAATAGGTTAACGAGTGTTAAAAGTGACAAAACGCGACGAAACAAGACCAGGGGTCAAATCTGCCAAAAATGAAACTTGGCCCCAAAATGAAGAATCTAGGCACCATAGGCGACGCCCTGGGAGGCCGTCGGCGACGCTCCTCCAATATTCCAGTTTACCAGCTTTTGGACAGCACCTAGTTTTGTTGCCTTGGAGCCCAAGAACTCGAAATTTCTTGGTTTCTACCTGCATTTGACATGTGTTACACCCATCTTAATATCATGCCACCTCCTTGGACACTTGGAATGATCTCAATCATTTCAAAACACTATCAATACCAAGCTAGATATTCACATTTCTTTGCTTATTCATCACTTCTTTCTCCTATTACTCAAAATTGGAGTTTGCTTCTCTTTAGAGGCCTCCTATTGAGTTTCTTATCTTCCTAAAACACAAGTAAGTGTTCTTCCTTAGTCTGTTTATTTATTTTAGCTTATTTTGAGCTAAAAGTAAAAAATTTTAACTTTCTATTTCACTTTCAGTTATGACCTTAATAGGTCAAGTCAAAGTTCAATTGAACTTTGCAACGTGATCGTAATCACGAAGGTTATAATCCCTTGCGATTACACCTTGTGATAAAATGGTTTATTAGTCGAAGTGAGGAGTCAAAGTTTGGTTCAAAGATGCACATTATGTGCATTTTACGATGAAACCGTTTTCAAGTATCAAAACACTAAGTTTTGATACCAAATCAGTTTTGCAACTTAGTTAGACATGTCTAACTCGTCACTTCTAGTTTAGTGCTTATTTAGGGTCGTAAGTCGAGCGGTCTTAACCACCGCTTTAACTTTCGAATCCGACCCGTTTGGTCGATCTTAGGATCCGACCAAACACATATTATTTACCATAATTGTATAGGGAATAACCTAGTGAGGTTATACATTATGGTCACGTCGTTTGGTTAGTGTTATAATAAGTCGTTGTTATATTCTTAAAAATGACCAAAATGCCCTTGTTGTGCATAAATCCATTTTAAGCATATGTAACCAAATTTTTGACACATAAACTAATGTTGCAACATTATTATACATGTTTTGGCATGTAAGACTTATCATAAGACTTGTTTGACCATCCGATCATACTTTTACGCAAATGACACGTTAAAGTAGCGTAAACTACCTTAACGAGTCATAACGGGTCAAAAACACTTAGGATCCTTTCCAAGTCAGAATGTTAAGTTTGTTAGACCATATCATATGAGTTCCAACACTCATTTGGTTTATAAAACTTCATTTTATCTAAATCCACCGATTAAAGTCTCGACACACTAACACAAACTATCCGACACATTAGGACACGTTTGAGCTTTGTTATTTCCATTGATTCAAGGACGCTTACACAATCCCAAGTGAGTACATAGTCCCCTCTTTTACGTTTCTAAATGTTTTGGGGTGATTCATATGTGCATACTCACTATTTTCATGATTTCAAAGCTATATGATTCTACATACATAGTACTTTATCCTTTAACGATTTGAAACCATTACCTATGGCTTAAATAACGATTTCAAAGTTTGTAAGACTATTGTTGGCGCGTATTTGTATTCATGCCTAAAATACATTCATTAACAATGATCAATCCGACTGGTAGTATGATATAGCGCTATAGGACTTGACACCCCATTGTCGCTTCCTAGATTTGTTTGGAAGTTTGATTAAGGAATGTCAGAAACCAAGTTTACACCCAATAGATTTGCCTTCGTGGTAAATCTATAATGTCACCCAAGTATAGTTTGATATACTAAGGTTTGAATGTATTACCAAACGACCACAATGTGTTGATTCAAAGTTTTTCCAATTAAGCCATAAAAATTTATCTTTTATTGATGACCAAAACCAAAGTATAGTTTGATATATTACCAAATCACAAACCAAAGTATAGTTTTATATACTACCAAAGCATAGTTTGATATGCTACCAATGTGATATTGTTTACCAATGTATAGTTTGATATACTACCGATTTTGTTGTTCAAAACCAAAGTATATTTTGATATACTATCAAATCTCTAATTCGAAAACCAAAGTATTTTTTGATATACTACCTATCCTATTATTCCAAAACCATAGTATATTTTGTATACACTACATATCTTTTCGTATCAAAAAGCAAAGTATTTTAAATACCAAATTTTATCAAGGATTCATGACTATCTTTGAAAACGTATTATCTTTTTCTTATAATATCCAAGCCATGAATCTAAATCACAAAACCTATGTTACTCACAGGCATTTTTATGCAGACGTTTTATTTTCACATATGTTTTAGGTTCTATTATGTGATGATTGTTGACGCATGCTACACAAGGATGGACTCGGGCCTTAGTGACTTTAAAACTTGAAAGATAATTACTTTTATTTATATAAAAATGATGTAACACATTAATTCAATAAAACAAAACTTTAAATACCATGTGTTTTGAAATAATTTTCTGTAACGTGACTCCTCGATTTTTCCGTCGCGGTTTGTTATATTACGCGATTGGGGTGTTACAGAGATTGGTATCAGAGCCATGGTTATAGGGAATTAGGTTATTAGTAATACTTTTGACCTAGTCTATAACCTTCCTAGGACCTAACGCGAGTTTTTCTTGCGTTTAGATTCTTAATAAAATACCATCACCTATCCTTGGGTGATTACCAAAACAATTACACAAATTCCGAATCTGTTTTGAAAATCAATCATCTATTCTTAGATGATTTGTTCTGAGGCTTCAAGCCTTTAAAGTTTTCAAAATCCCGTCAAGGTTTGGGCTTTAATAATGTGAACATGTGCAATCCAGAAGGGTGGATGCCTGTACCCTGAGTTTTCTATCTAAGGCTAGAGTGTTCATACAAATCCGCATATCTGGACCAGTCACTCTTACATGGGAAGTCTTGGGGTGAGTGTCCACTTATAGGCTAAAGCATGTCTTCGCACTACATTATAAAGACCCATTTACTTTGATTAGTCACTGTGTCGTTTGTTTGTTTTAGGTAACTTACAAATGATCACAATCCTTATGTTTCGTCGATACTTTCAACATTCAGTTTTTGACTATCCTTTATCAATCTAATTCGTTTCCCCTCATAGTTCCTTCTCTTTTAGAATGTCTCCTCGTCGCAACGCTAATCAGGATGCCAATATGGTGGCAATGATCGCTCAGCAGATAGCTGCTGTACTCCCAAACCTTGTGGCTGAACTTGGTCAAGCTTACAACAACATTAACAACAATAATGCACCTACTCCGTGCAACTTTAAACAATTCAATAGCGCTATATCATTCATCACTTCTTTCTCCTATTACTCAAAATTGGAGTTTGCTTCTCTTTACAAGCCTCCTACTGAGTTTCTTATCTTCCTAGAACACAAGTAAGTGTTCTTCCTTAGTCTATTTATTTATTTTAGCTTATTTGGAGCTAAAAGTCAAAAAGTTTTACTTTCTATTTCACTTTCGGTTCTGACCTTAATTGGTCAAGTCAAAGTTCAATTGAACTTTGCAACGTGATCATAATCACGAAGGTTATAATCCATTGCGATTACACCTTCTGATTACATGGTTTACTAGTCGAAGTGACGAGTCAAAGTTTCGGTCAAAGATGCACATTGATACCAAATCAGTTTTGCAACTTAGTTAGACATGTCTAACTCGTCACTTCTAGTTTAGTGCTTATTTAGGGTCGTAAGTCGAGCGGACTTAACCACCGCTTTAACTTTCGAATCCGACCCGTTTGGTCGATCTTAGGATTCGACCAAACACATATTTTTAACCATAATTGTATAGGTAATAACCTAGTGAGGTTAAACCTTATGGTCACGTCTTTTGGTTAGTGTTGACAAGTCGTTGCTATATTCTTAAAAATGACCAAAATGCCCTTTTGCGCATAAATCCATTTTAAGCATATGTAACCAAATTTTTGACACATAAACTAATGTTGCAACATTATTAATAATGTTTTGGCATGTAAGACTTATCATAAGACTTGTTTGACCATCCGATCATACTTTACAGAAATGACACGTTAAAGTAGCGTAAACTACCTTAACGAGTCATAACGGGTCAAAAACACTTAGGATCCTTTCCAAGTCAGAATGTTAAGTTTGTTAGACCATATCATATGACTTCCAACACTCATTTGGTTTATAAAACTTCATTCTATCTGAATCCTCTGATTTAAGTCTTGACACACTAACATAAACTATCAGACACATTAGGACACGTTTGAGCTTTCTTATTTCCATTGATTCAAGGACGCTTACACAATCCCAAGTGAGTACATAGTCCCCTTTTTTACGTTTCTAAATGTTTTGGGGTGATTCATATGTGCTTACTCACAATTTTCATGATTTCAAAGCTATATGATTCTACATACATAGTACTTTATCCTTTAACGATTTGAAACCATTACCTATGGCTTAAATAACACTTTCAAAGTTTGTAAGAATATTGTTGGCGCGTATTTGTATTCATGCCTAAAATACATTGATTAACAATGATCAAGCCGAGTATGATATAGCGTTATAAGACTTGACACCCCATTACCGCTTCCTAGATTGTTTGGAAGTTTGATTAGGGAATGTCAGAAACCAGGTTTACACCAAATAGATTTGCCTTCGTGGTAAATCTATAATGTCACCAAAGTATAGTTTGATATACTAAGGTTTGAATGTATTACCAAACGATCACAATGTGTTGATTCAATTTTTTTCCAATTAAGCCATAAAAATTTATCTTTTATTGATGACCAAAACCAAAGTATAGTTTGATATACTACCAAATGACAAACCAAAGTATAGTTTGATATACTACCAAAGCATAGTTTGATATGCTACCAATGTGATATTGATTACCAATGTATAGTTTGATATACTACCGATTTTGTTGTTCAAAACCAAAGTATATTTTGATATACTATCAAATCTCTTATTCGAAAACCAAAGTATATTTTGGTATACTACCTATCCTATTATTTCAAAACCAAAGTATAATTTGATATACTATCTAACCTTTTATTTCAAAGCCAAAGTATATTTTGTATATACTACAAATCTTTTCGTATCAAAAAGCAAAATATTTTAAATACCAAAATTTTATCAAGGATTCATGACTATCTTTGAAAACATATTATCTTTTTTTCTTATAATATCCAAGCCATGAATCTAAATCACAAAACCTATGTTACTCATAGGCATTTTTATGCTGACGTTTTATTTTCACATATGTTTCAGGTTCTATTATGTGATGATTGTTGACGCATGCTACACAAGGATGGACTCGAGCCTTAGTGACTTTAAAACTTGAAAGATAATTACTTTTATTTATTTGATTTATATCAAAACAATGTATCACATTAATTCAATAAAACAAAACTTTAAATACCATGTGTTGTGAAATAATTTCCTGTAACGTGACTCCCCGATTTTTCCGCCGTGGTTTGTTGTATTACGCAATCGGGGTGTTATAGAGATTGGTATCAGAGCCATGGTTATAGGGAATTAGGTTATTAGTAATACTTTTGACCTAGTCTATAACCTTCCTAGGACCCTAACGCGAGTTTTTCTTGCGTTTTGATTCTTAATACAATATCATCACCTATCCTTAGGTGATTACCAAAACAAGTACACAAATTTCGAATCCGTTTTGAAAATCAATCATCTATTCTTAGATGATTTGTTCTAAGGCTTCAAGCCTTTAAAGTTTTCAAAATCCCGTCAAAGTTTGGGCATTAATAATGTGAACATGTGCAATCCAGAAGGGTGGATGCCTATACCCTGATTTTTCTGTCTAAGACTAGAGTGTTCGTATAAATCCGCATATCTGGACCAGTCACTCTTACATGGGAACTCTTGGGGTGAGTGTCCACTTATAGGCTAAAGAATGTCTTCGCTCTACATTATAAAGACCCATTTACTTTGATTAGTTACTGTGTTGTTTGTTTGTTTTAGGCAACTTACAAATGATCACAATCCTTATGCTTCGTCGATACTTTTAACATTCAGTTTTTAACTATCCTTTATGAATCTAATTCGTTTTCCCTCATATTACCTTCTCTTTTAGAATGTCTCCTCATCGCAACGCTAATCAGGACGCCGATATGGTGGCAATGATCGCTCAGCAGATAGCTGCTGTACTCCCAAACCTTGTGGCTAAACTTGGTCAAGCTTACAACAACATTAACAACAATAATGCACCTACTCTGTGCAACTTTAAACAATTCAATTCAGCCAAACTACTCAACTTTAGTGGATCTGAGGGAGGTACTGGGCTCCTACAATGGTTTAAGAGTATCGAAAGCATTTTCCGCCATGTTCAGTGTCCGAACGAGCGCAAAGTAGAGTTTGCTTCGAGTGTTTTCCAAAAGAGAGCACTCACGTGGTGGAGCGGGATTATGAGGGATAGAGGTGTTGGTCTAACTCGCCACTTCTAGTTTAGTGCTTATTTAGGGTTGTAAGTCGAGCGGTCTTGACCACCGCTTTGAATTTCGAATCTGACCCGTTTGGTCGATCTTAGGATCCGACCAAACGCATATTTTTGACCATAATTGTATAGGGAATAACCTACTATGGTTATACCTTATGGTCACGTCGTTTGGTTAGTGATATGATAAGTGTTGCTATATTCTTAAAAATGATCAAAATGCCCTTTTTGTGCATAAATCCATTTTAGACATATGTAACCAAAATTTTGACACATAAACTAATGTTGCAACATTATTAAACCTGTTTTGGCATGTGAGACTTATCATAAGACTTGTTTGACCATCCAATCATACTTTTACGCAAATGACACATTAAAGTAGCGTAAACTACCTTGACAAGTCATAACAGAGTCAAAATCACTTAGGATCCTTTCCAAGTCAGAATGTTATATTTATTAAACCATATCATATGAGTTCCAACACTCATTTGGTTTATAAAACTTCATTCTATCCGAATCCTCTGATTTAAGTCTCGACACACTAACATAAACTATCTGACACATTATGACACGTTTGAACTTTGTTATTTCCATTGATTCAAGGACGCTTACAGAATCCCAAGTGAGTACATAGTCCCTCTTTTACAATTCTAAATGTTTTTGGGTGATTCATATGTGCCTATTCACCATTTTCATGATTTCAAAGCTATATGATTCTACATACATAGTACTTTATCCTTTAACGATTTGGAACCATTACCTATGGCTTAAATAATGATTTTCAAAGTTTGTAAGACTATTGTTGGTGCGTATTTGTATTTATGCCTAAAATACAATCATTAACAATGATCAAGCCGATTGGTATTATGATATAGCGCTGTAGGACTTGACACCCAATTCCCGCTTCCTGGATTTGTTTGGAAGTTTGATTAGGGGATGTCAGAAACCAAGTTTACACCAAATAGATTTGCCTTCTTTGTAAAGCTATAATGTCACCGAAGTATAGTTTGATATACTAAGGTTTGAATGTATTACCAAACGACCACAATGTGTTGTTACAAAGTTATTTCAATTAGGCCATAAAAATTTATCTTTTATTGATGACCAAAACCAAAATATAGTTTGATATACTACAAAATCACAAACCAAAGTATAGTTTGATATACTACCAAAGCATAGTTTGATATGCTACCAATGTGATATTGTTTACCAAAATATAGTTTGATATACTGCCGATTTTGTTGTTCAGAACCAAAGTATATTTTGATATACTATCAAATCTCTTATTGAAACCAAAGTATATTTTGATATACTACATATCCTATTATTTCAAAACCAAAGTATATTTTGATATACTACCTATCCTATTATTTCAAAACCAAAGTATATTTTGTATATACTACAAATCTTTTCGTATCAAAAAGCAAAGTATTTTAAATACCAAAATTTTATTAAGGATTCATGGCTATTTTTTATAACATATAATCTTTTTCTTATAATATTCAAGCCATGAATCTAAATTACAAAACCTATGTTACTCACAGGCCTTTTTATGCTGACGTTTTTTTTCACATATGTTTCAGCTTCTATTATGTGATGATTGTTGATGCATGCTACACATAGGATGGACTCGGGCCTTAGTAACTTTAAAACTTGAAAGATAATTACTTGTATTTTTTTTATTTATATCAAAACGATGTAACACATTAATTCAATAAAACAAAACTTTAAATACTATGTGTTGTGAAACAATTTCCTGTAACGTGACTCCCCGATGTTTCTGTCGCGGTTTGTTGTATTACGCGATCGGGGTGTTACATAATTTAAAGAAGTTTTATGATTCAGTTAAAGACAACTGCAAGGACATTAACCTTATCTACCTCATTATATCATCTTAGGTGTAGTTAAACTTATGGTAGCTTTTTTAATATATGTTTTCCCAGTTGCATCTGGCCGATGGAAACTTAGCGAATTATCCAAATGTCAACAAAGTCGTCTTTTCGCTGCAACACGTGGGGTAAAATATTAGTTATCTATATTTGAAAAAAAGCAAAATCTTCAATTAGTAACCAAGGTGAAGACAAAAATTTTAGATTTGAATTTTGACATGCATTAGAAGAATATTTACACGAGAATGATAATATAATGGACAAACTTTATTCTTTCCAATAAATAATGAAAAGAAATAATTTCTAAGTAGTTCATCACCACATGTATTTTGCACTATATATTTCATTAATACGGTTGTAATATTTCTAGAAACTTTACAAAAACAAAGGTAAACTTAATAAAGTGGAACTAAGAATTCTTACAAAAAGAATTATTAAATAATAACATATTTTAGTTTTATCCCAAGGTAGTACATGAGATTATTTTAATCCATCTATGGTATATAAACTTTCAAGTACTATTAACCCATATATATTTTTTTGTTTACTTGATAAATCTTACAAAGGGTGATGTGACTTTGCATAACCCTAAAAGGCTAGGTCAAATAAGACCTTAACATTGCATAAAAAAAGGAAACTAGGAATTTTGGTAACTAACATGGCCCATAGACCATTCCAACTAATAAATAAGTTGGATGACTCTTGAATACATTTCCATATATGAGGTTATTTAAATCCATAGGGTTTTGGTTTTACTCTATAAATTGCCACTCAAAAATATAAATAAATAAATAATACATGTGGTGCTATGAGTTAAAATCCTATCAACTTGGTGGGCTGAGGGTTCGACAGATGAAGCTAATTTTGTGTCACACCCGTCTATTTGTGGAAGCGTGCGGTGTGAACTTGATTAGTTTTCATTGCATACGATAATAGTAAACAACTACATGATTAAAACAAGCGATGTTCATCCATTCATACGTTTAGAATATTACAACCCATAAGTTGTTTAAGTTACAAACCACATAAGTTTTAAGTTAAAGCTACACACCAACATAAGTTTAAAGTTCCATAAAAGGACTAGTTTTACAAAAGATTAAAGTATGAGGCTTTGCATCCTATATCACATCGAAGATGTGATATATGGACCGGACCCTCCAAAAAGGATGACATCGAAGACTTGAAACCCAAAAGCTTGATACTAACGCCAGCACCAAGATCCATCTAATTTCTTGAAATACATGTAAGTTTGAAAACATCAACAAAAGTTGAGTGAGTTCATGTGTTTTACGTTTATGCGCATCAAATGAATCTAAAAAACATTTGAAAGTTCAAGTGTTGTAAGTTGGTATGTAAAGCGTCTATGAATATGTTGATCATTAATGTTTTGCAAGGACATTAATATGTGTGACGACATAGGAAGCACTCAACCCAGTAGATGACTTAAGTGTCGATTAACCTCGACAGGGACACAACAGCACTCTAAGTGGCCGCAAAAGGACCGTGACTGGGGCTCATCCGTACCCATTAGATCTAACATTTGTTCCATGGTCCTTAAAAGGATTAATGGTGCCTAAGTTAACGCCTATTCTCACGTGATCTAAGAATTCATTCCATAGCTTAATCATACCCTTGTTAACATGTATTTCCCCGCGAGAGTTGTAAGCCGAAAATGTTAAAAGAAAAGGGGGACATGAACTCACTGTTTTACGTCCGTAACAGTGCGTACTCAAGTTCGGTTTCCTCGGTTCGTTTGGCAACCTACAAACGTGCTAGGTTTTGTTAGACCCTTCGGTCTTGTAACGGTTCTTAGTCTTAAAGATATACATTGAGACTTGTTTTTTAATTGTTTTTGTTTTGAGTTGCACTTTCAGTGTATGATGCCTTTATATAATTTTTCGTAATTATATAATATTCCAAGTTCGCCGTATTAGTTAAAATATTATATTTTAACTTATATTATTTGTTTGCATTGTTTTATGTACCATTTGCGATTACGATGGGTTCGTTAAAAATAACACATTTTTAACTTGTTTTGGTGTATATTATTTCCATATTCATGTGTTTATAATGTACATGACCGCTGATACCATTTGTTAAGTATTATATACATGTAAGTATTCCCAAGTATAGGCATACTTGTATTATGAGTATGTTGCGTATTTTATTTTGTATTCTCATAATTAAGTATAATACTTGTATAAGGGTATTTTTACCAAGTGTTGGTAGTATATGTTAGCATGTATTTGTACGTATAGGAATACGTATATTCTTGTATTTGTTTAAGTATTTCATACATAATATATGCTTAACTTTTTCGGAATATTATTCTTGCATAATTCTAATCACAATTCTTGTATTCTTAAAATATACATTTTAAGATATGTTTATAGAAAATATCCATAGCTTAGGCTTGGTAAATACAAGTGTTTCCATATATCTTATAAATAGTTTATTTTTAAGATCAAGTCTAGAAAAATATATATTTTTAGTTTCCACCAAAATAATATATTTTTAAGATGTTTGTGAAAAATATATTTTATCCACCTCAAAATTTATATATTTTTGTGATTGACAAAATATAGTGTATTTTTGTATACTTGTAAAATACATACTTTTTCATTTGTTCGGTTTGGAAAATATCGTTTACCAAGCTTTGTTATAATAGAATTTTAATTCCGGGATATTTATATAATTTGTCCAACAAGTCCATTTGTCCAATATTTGTGTCCAAGATATATATATATAGGGAGAAGATCAAGCGAGAACCACCTCTTATTGCGAGAACCGCGAGAACCAATGTGAACACAACCAAAAATGCCTAAAAATAGCTAAAAATCACACAAAAAAAAATTTTTTGAATTTTTTAATATTTTTTATAAAAAAATCGCTACTTTTCGAAGCCAAAATTTTTTTTTTTTTTTTTTTGGCTTCGAAAAGTAGCGATTTTAACATAAAAAATTCAAAAAAAAAATTTTAGATTTTTTTTTTATTTTTTTAGATTTTTTTAGGTTTTTTGGGGGTTTAGTTTTTAGCATTTTAGCTTGGGTGGGGGGGGGTTTAGGTTTTTGGGGGGTGGGGGAGGGGGGTTTAGGTTTTTTTTGGGGGGGGGAGGGGGGTTTAGGTTTTTTTTTAGGTTTTTTTTAGGTTTTTTTTAGCTTGGGGGGGGGGGTTAGGTTTTTTTTTTTGGGGGGGGGGGGGTTTAGGTTTTTGGGGGGGGGGGGGGTTAGGGTTTTTTTAGGTTTTTTTAGCTATTTTAGGTTGTGTTCACATTGGTTCTCGCGGTTCTCACAATAAAGGTGGTTCTCGCATGAGCTCCTCCCTATATATATATATATATTCTTGTAATTCTTTAATTACGATTTCTTGTATTTGTTTAGGTATATTATTTCAAGTCCCTAATTTTAATATAACTAATACAAATAATATACACATAGCACATAGTTTATGTGATCTCTAAATATATATTTATAAACATTTTTATTTTTGAAAAAACAAACCTCCTTTACTTATATTTTTATTCAAAAATTATGGTAATTTTTATATTTAAATTCTCTAAACAAGTTTACTTGTAAAAACTTGTTAAAAATATATTTTCTAAGTGTTTAAATCTTGTAAAAATTTCGCCATAGTTTCCTTTGAAAAATGGAGGTTTCCCATGTTTTTAAAACATGTGTTTAAGCTTTTCAAAATTCATCCAATCATCCACAACAATTTTATAAATCTAATTTATGCATAAAATGCGTTTTTCATAAGGTGATGAACTCCAAAGTTTGTAAAAACATGTAGTCTTTTAACATTATGTTTAACATGTTCATTCATCTTTAAACATGGATTATTCTTAATTTACACAAACTTTGTAGAAAACCATTTTTAACAACCTGTCATCCATTTTTGCAAAAGTTTATTTATTTCAACCTCTCATGTTCTAAATACTTCAACAAGTTCATTTTTACATATGTAACAAGTTCATTAATTTTTAAGAAATAAAGCCATGCTTAGTATGTTGTAATCTCTACACTTTAAAACTTTAAACTTTCAAATTCTTTCATTTTTCAAGAACCACATTTTGTAGAAAACAATTTCTACACTTTAACATATTTATTTTGTCAAGTTCATCATCTCATACAATATGTGCACATGGATCTTTTCAACATCCTTATGTACACTTGTTAGATCATCTTTCTAATCATCATCTAACAAGCCTTTATGTGATGTTCATCATCATAACACATCATAAACAACTTGTTTTCTTGTGATTATTGGTTTGATTAAAGTGTTCATCATCTTGGTTTTGTAAGATCCTTTAGATTTTGAGTTATACATATGTTATATCTACTTAAACACGAAGAAAAATGGGTGCACAAGAAACTTACTACTAGCACAAGGCTAGGGAAGAAACAAGTAGATGAAGATGAAGAAAAATGGTGGTTAATAGCTCCAAAGAGTGGTCCTTGAGCTTTCAAGCCTTGAACCTTCCTTAGAATGCCTTGAAACACCCTTGTATAAACTTAGAATTACTTGAAAGTTGTTTGAAAATGGAGATTGGGGGGGGGGGGTTATGGTTTCGGCCAAAGGTTAGAGGGGGAGAGGAAGAGAGTGTTTGTGATTTGTGTTATTTTGATAATGAGAAGAAAATGATCTAGATAAGGTCTTTAACATGTTGGTTATTAGTTTCCCTCCATCCTTTTAACCTTAGGATTACCATTAAGCATCTTTGACTAACTATGTGGATTAGTCAACACATGGAGGTGGGTGGGTCCCCTTGGGGGACAGTCATGAAAAAGGGTGGGGGGGTCTTGTTTGGTTAAAATTTTACTAAGTGTTTAAAAGATGATGAAATGTATCATTAGTTAGGGTGATTTGGTGTTTAGGGGTTTTTAATGTAATTCATGATGTATAGTGAAGTTCACTAGCTTAATGTTGCTAGACTATGTTAAATAGTTTGTATTTTGCGTCAAGATAGTTGTCAGGTGCTCGTTTAGTTATTGGATCGCTAAAAGATCAATATTGGTAACTTGTATAGCATAATATGTTATTATAGGGGTGTTCAAAAAAATCCGGATCCGAAACCGAATCCGAAATATCCGAAAATCCGTATCCGAAATATCCGAAATTTCGGATATCCGAAAATTCGGATATCCGAAAATCGGATAATCCGAATTTTCGGATTCGGATTCGGATATGAATTTCAAAAATTTCGGATAATCCGATTATCCGATATCCGAAAACTAGTTATTTTTTTTATAAATATATATAGTATATGAGCATTATATTTTGTTTGAAGTATTGTAAAAGTTAGTAAAAAAGTAGTAAATAATTATATTCGTGTGAATTTATGATTGTTTTTAGTTTTAAATGATGGAAATTTATAAAATCGAATATAAGTTTAGTTTTAATCAATACACGAAAGGGATTTTTTTATTTTTTTTTATGAATTCGGATATCCGTTTGGATATCCGAATCCGTATCCGTAATTTAGGATATCCGAAGATCGGATATCCGAAATTTCGGATACGGATTCAGATATCAATATTCACTATCCGAAATTTTTGGATATCCGGTTTTCGGATATCCGAAAACCGGATAATCCGATCTTGAACACCCCTATGTTATTATGTTGTGATAATGTTCCTGATACTTTTTAAGTTATTCTGGGCATTCAAGCATCATTTCTGACTATTACATAAGCTAGAAAATGCTGAATTTTGCTTAATTTGCCATTTATAGCTAGTTTCATGTAGTTTTTAGTGTTCGTTTATCTACCGGAAAGTATCAACATAATCCTTTATTTTCTCACATGGGTTTTAGTATAGTATTGATTCTGGGACTCAATTTGTGTCCTAAATATGTCGTTTATATGAGTACTGAACCCCTGTCAGCACTACTAGTTTATCTGATAAGTGTACTAGTTAATTCTGAGCACTGTCTAAACTGTTTCAAGTCACGTCCAATAAAATGAATAACATGCATCATAAAATGTTTTTGTGAGTTATGTAAATGTATGTCGTGAAATTATGCACTTCAGATGATCAAAACACATAACCACATAATATTAAACACTGTTCACATAGTACGGAAATTACCTGAAAATTGCCAGTTGTCACATTCTCCCCCCGTTAAAAGAATTTCATCCCGAAATTCAAGCTGCGTTATCGGTTGCAGGGAATTTTGAAACAAATGAGGGTACTTGGACTTGATTTGGTCTTCACGTTCCCATGTAAATTCGGGACCGTGACGTGAGTTCCAACGAACTTTGACTAGCTTTATACGACTTCTCCGTGTCTTGTGGACCTTCCAGTCCGTAACCTCAACAGGTTCTTCGATAAATTGGAGTTTGTCGTTTACGTGAATCTCATCTGCTGGAATAACGACAGTTTCTTGAGTAGGACTTTTCTTGAGATTAGACACATGAAGCGTGTTGTGTACACTGCTAAGCTCTTTCGGTATCTTTAAGTTATACGCAACTGTTCCGATCTTCTCTAGAATTTCGAAAGGTCCAATGTAACGCGGGTTCAACTTTCCATGCTTACCAAATCTTAATATCGCCCTTCCAATGCGAGACTTTCAACAAGACCATGTCTCCGACCTCGAAAGCTAATGGTTTGTGTCGTTTGTCAGCGTAGCTCTTTTGCCTATCACGAGCTGCCTTGATACGGTCTCGTATCTTAACAATCTTGTCAGCGGTTTCCTGGACCAATTCCGGACCAATGAGTTGTTTATCCCCGGACTCCGCCCAACACAGCGAGGACCGACACTTTCGCCCATAAAAAGCTTCAAACGGGGCGGCTTGGATGCTAGTGTGATAGCTATTATTGTAGGAGAACTCCACTAAAGGCAAGTGAGTATCCCAGTTTCCACCCAAGTCCATCACACAAGCATGTAACTTGTCCTCCAAGGTTTGTATCGTCCGCTCACTTTGGCCGTCCGTTTGTGGGTGAAAGGCCGTACTAAGATTCAGTTGGGATCCAAAGAGCTTCTGAAATGTTTGCCATATCCTTGACACGAATCGACCATCTCGGTTCGATATAATGGAAACAGGCACTCCATCACGTGCTACAATCTATTTGAGATAAGTTTCGGCCAGTTTCTTAGTGCTATCCTTCTCACTGATCGGTAGAAAATGAGCGGACTTTGTAAGTCGGTCAACAATTACCCAAATCATATCATTGCCTCTTTGGGTTCTGGGTAACTTAGTAATGAAGTCCATCGAGATTTGTTCCCATTTCCATACAGGAATCTCAGGTTGTTGCAGCAACCCTGAAGGCTTCTGATATTCCACCTTAACATTGGCGCATGTAAGGCAGTTACCCACATAAGTAGCAATATCGGCTTTGATCTGAGGCCACCAATAGAACTCCTTTAAGTCTTGGTACATTTTATCTGATCCCAGATGTATAGAGTACATTGACTTATGAGATTCGTCCAAAATAATCGTGCATAGGTTGCCGAAGAATGGAACCCAAATTCGCCCCATGAAGTACAATGTTCCATCTTCCTTTGGCACTGTAAATGCATATGCCTGTAGCTTTCATATGTATTTAGTCTATATAAACCTGGTTGTTGTCTTTGTATAGTTTTGTATATGTTTTATATATAATCCGGGACGAAAGGAAGTTATAACATTTTGTAAAGTCCATCCGGACAGATGGAGTTCATCCGGTCGGATGGACACAGTCATCCGGACGGATGATCATCCGAACGGTATGTGGTTTCTACCGGATGGAGCGCGCCTATAAATAGAGGATGTTGGTTCTCATTTGAGATATCTGTTTTGACACCTCTGGCGGAGCTCTTGCAAAATATCTCTAGAACCTTGTACGATTCAACTATTTCATTAAGAGTGTATGCTTTGAACGGTGTCTACGTTGTTGATCTTACTCCTACATCAAAATTGGATTCCGCACAATCGTGGTGATCGCAGATCTGACCTGAGCGAAAGCCAAATTCCTGGTCCTCACAAGTGGTATCAGAGCTTGGAGGTCGAATTCAGAGAAGATCTACAGCAAATTGACAGAGATTCGACCGATTTCAGAGATTTACAGCCGATTCTACTCGAGATTTCATCATTTCTCTCATCTATTTCTCTGATTTCATCTTATTTCAGACTTTTCTCATCTTAAACTTCTTAAATCCAAAATTAACAGAGATTTTACGGATAAAATGGCCTAAAATTCACACATACTGTGTGCGATACACTTTAGAACAATCTTACAAAGTTTTAAAGCTTAATTCAAACAAAATCGTATCAAAATCTATCAAAAACCATGAATTTTCAAATGAACTGTGCTGACGTCATCGCCCATCCGATCGGATAGCCATCCGACCGGATTGAGTTGTTATTGTTTGAAGTTTGAGACTTGTTGTTCTTCGATTGTCCATTCGATCGGATAGCCATCCGATCGGATAGCCATCCGACAGGTTACCCATCCGACACTTGACCGTTCGACACATTTCATTCGGATAGCCATCCGAACGAAATCCCATCCAGAAAACTGACCATCCAGACGATTGGTCATTCGGACGACTATGTTTGTGTTCATTCAATCAAGTTTAACCGTGTTTGATCTTTTTCAGGATATTGCAATCAAGAGTGACAAATTTCTAAACCCATGCGGTTACATTTTCGCATACAACAGCACCGGAGCCACATCTTCAGATGCTAATCCAAAAACAGCGACAAAAGCGATATCAGGCTCGCTTAGTATGGACAATGCTTACGGGACATATAATAAACCACCTAAGCATATGGCAATGAAAGACTATAACCGATGGGCTAAACGATTCGATAATTGGTTAAGAGCGTTTGCTTTTGAGAGTTGGAAGTGTATTAAAACCGAATACAAGAATACCAGAACTGATTTTGAAAATTTACAAGATGATGAGCAAGAAGAATTCGTGGCTGAGCAAAAGGCTATTGCATTGTTACACCAATCTGTAAGGGATGATATTATTTCCCTGATCGATTATGAAAATGCAAAAGAATTGTGGATTGCGTTAGAGAAAAAATGCACAGGAGGTGAAGAGATCGTTAAGAGCAAGAAATCGTTGTTGAAAAAGGAGTTTGATCTGTTTGTTTGTATGAAAAATGAAACTGTTCGTCAGATGATAGAAAGGTTTTGCCACTTGAAAGCTGAATTGGATAGATTTGGCATTAAAATGGATCAAGAGGAAATAGTTGATAAATTGTTTGAAGCATTACCAAACGAACACGACTGGCCATATTTCTCAATGGTACTAAAGAACACAAAGCCCATGAAAGATATTATCAATTGGTTGATAGAGAAGCTAGAAGGGCACGAACTGG
The DNA here is from genome assembly GCA_030545235.1 of Helianthus tuberosus. Classification (NCBI taxonomy): domain Eukaryota; kingdom Viridiplantae; phylum Streptophyta; class Magnoliopsida; order Asterales; family Asteraceae; genus Helianthus; species Helianthus tuberosus. The sequence continues at coordinate 99,853,404 of CM060394.1, forward strand.
AGATCAAGAAGCAGAGCAAAGTGAATAATGCAAACTATCAACAGAACGTGGAGTTATACTACCGGGGAAGCATGATTTTCAAAGCCTCATCGCCAAAGACAACCTTCAGTGCAGAAAGTTCAAACATTACTGCTAAAGAAAATATAGGAAGTGGATCGTCTGGGTCAAGCGGTTATGGTTATCATGGTACCAGATCGAGCTCACCAGCATCATCTACTTCAAACAGTCAACCGAATCAAAATGTTCCGAATGCTAACGTTTTTCAATGCAACATTGCCGTCAACCTCAACAACGCCCAAAACTTCAACGAGGAGACTGCAAAACAACATATGGTTTTTCTTGCATCAATCTTAGAGTCATATGAGAGCCTTGCAGCGGGGAAAATCGGAAACACGAATCTTACAAAAGAAGACTATGATCAGATCAACCCGGAGGAAATGGAACTCATTGACATCAGATGGTGTATGACAAGTGTTATCCGTCGGGCGCAACGATTCATGAAAATCACTGGGCGACAGTCTATTGGGGGGCCGTCGACGAAATTGGGATTTGACAAGTCAAAGTTGACTTGTTTCTAATGTAAACAAAAAGGTCATTCAAGAGAGAGTGCAGAAACTCGGCCACTGATGAAACTGCAAACCCATTTCACGATGACTACTACCGAAAAGCAGTTTATCACAGAAACCGTGAAGAACTGCCAAAGATGAAGGAAATCAAATGTGACAACTCGTAGTTTGCGGAGTCTTTTGCTATGTACTAGTTCTTTTTATGAGTGTCTTGCATTGTAACTACGTGTGCGTTATATGAATTGAGCATGGTGTTGATTATATTTGAATGATTGTGAGTTTGGTAATGTGTAATGTGAATTACCTGAAACCGAAACCCGAAACCGAAATATTGTGTTACGCTAATTTACGAAACGAAACATTGTAGTATATTACCTTGCGAAACGGAACATCTTGATTAATTATTTCATGAAACTCTTGAAGCCGCTACCTTATAAACCCAAACCAAACCCACCCCCTGGCCCAGAAACGAACAAGCCCAACCCCACCCCATGTCCCCTATGCGAAACTATAAGCCCAACCCACACCTTCTTGTTCTTGCAGCCCATTAAGCCCAAACCCCTCCATGTTTTAATTATACTTCGCTCCAAGGTTAGTGTTCTTGGTTTAGATTGCGGTTCATGGTGTGTTTTTGTGTAGACATGGCTGTGATCTTGAGTTGTTATGATAGGTTTTTCTTATTGCATGATTAGTTTTGGGTGATTACGCTATTGTTTGAGTTAATTGATGATACGTATGCATACATGATCATTGGCTGAGTTTTTGCGAAAATTATGATGTTTTATATCTAGGGTTACGTGATTATCGATATGGTTAGGTGATAATTGATGGTTAATCTGCTGTTAGTTGTTATTAGGAAGTGTCGTGATCATTTACATGCGTTTTGGTATCGTTTTAATGAAAAACAGAATGCTTACAGTAGATGGGCACGGATGTTGTCGTAAATTTCCAACTGGACTTTCATCAATCGGGCTGACGATGAATTTTAAATGAATTTTTCCGTGGACTGCAGTCAGAAAGTGACGAATCTGACTGCAGCCCGATAAATGATTTTTAATAAATAATCGGTAATGAATTAGGTCTTGAGATTTTTACACAAGGTCACGTGGACCGTTTAGAACGTTCTGTAACTTATCTAGAATTTTTGGAATAAGATAACTATTTTATACAAATACTCGAAAACAGTGCACTTCTGGATGTTAAAGCTGAAGCATAATAAGTTGTTATTTGCGTGTCTAGATGTCGGTATTGCTATCTGAGATTGATCACACTTGTTTAATGTCAACGAAAGTGTTATGTGAATTATTGTGTGCATAATCATGAGTAATTATATGTGGAATATGTGTATGTACGTAAGTTGTCAAAGTGAGTGCATGGTACGTGTTAGATACGTGTAGGAGCTTTGTGTCATACTTAAACATACTAATAAATTAAATGGTAATCGTATTAGGACGTGATTGACCTACCTTGACTTCTAACCATTTTAAGAGACCAACCGAGCAATCAAAGGTGAGTTCACACTTTTCGTCAAAGCATGGGATTCCCGGTGGTTTGGGAATGGGTTAAGCAACTATAACTATCCCCCTTAGCTGGGATACAACCTGCGTATTCTCCTTGGGTAGAATACGTACCTCCACCCTCCTTGGGAAGGGTGACAACCATTATAATACATGTCTTAAGCATACTAGACAACAACTCTATCTTAAGTCCTCCATTTTTGTATCGACTTAATTGTCGGGCCAATGGCGAACGGGTTATTAGTTAAATAGCGCTATTAGGTTTGACAAGCCTCACACTGTGCCGCAGAGGACGGGCGTGGACTAATATACTTGGGCACTTAGTCAATGACGATAGACATTGACACGGGGCACTAAACATAACTACAGTCAGTAGTCGGTACGGTAACGGGTCTAGTGGTTTAAAACAGTGGGGTAGCTCCCCATGACATGTTTTTATAAAGAAAAAGAAACTTAATAACTTTTGGGTTTTTGGAACAACATTAAAATGAACAACCAACTGTGAACTTGCCAACTTTTTGTTGACACCCTACTGCATGCTTTGCAGGTCTTTAGGTATATGGATGGAGCTTGCACGAGGAGTGGACATTGTGGCAAGGAACCAACTGCTGGGTTCCTCACATTAAACTTTATGCTTTTAAATTAATAATGGGTTTTAGACTTTATGCTTCCGCTACTCTTAAACTTCGTTTTGGACTTTGGTTTTGTGAACACTAAACGTTTTGTTTGCGATGATTTTGCTTTACTTTACTTAATGTTCAGTATGATTGGTGGTATGATCCTGGTCAGTCACACCCCTCGCGGTAATACTCCGCTTGTGGATTTTGGGGGTGTGACAGATTGATATCAAAGCCATTGGTTATAATGAACTTGGTTTTATAAAGGGAAAATCTTTTTGACAAAAACCAGACTATAACCTGTTCAGTGCTCAACGATCCACAATGACACTTCGCTCCACGTGCAAGACTCAACACTCTAGGTGGTATGATTTATGTTTGTATTGCCTACTTGCTAGATTACTTTTTGCATGGTGTGCTATTTATGGTATGTTTAGGTAGGGTAGTAGCATGTTGTCTATTAGCCCTAATGCGTTTTTGTGACACTCAACTGTTTACTCGAAACTTGGCAAGTAGTGATCAAATTCTTTTTCCTGTTTTCTCGTCACCCTGCTACGAAAACCGTTTTATGCGTTCTATCTATTCATGCGATTGTCTCGACATGACGTTACCGTTACAGCTAGAATTTAGATCTGACCCTCTGTACATTCGGTTGGCACGACAACATTCACGTAGACCAGAGCCGGAACAAACGAACTGGAGATTTAGGAGAACAGTATACCCACGCGTCCATGTCAACAAACCCCATCATCTCCACTAGTCGTCGTCACCAAAAATGAAGCAGTCACAGTTACACGCGTTTGTCGTTGTACAATTCGAAACCCTATTATCCAAATTCTGTTTTGGACCAATGATATACTCACGTGACCATGATGCAACGAACTTTCCTTTCGTGTCGTTGCCACCATCCACCATTACTAGAACTGCCTCTGGAGAACAAAATAGTTTACGGGATTCTTCGGTTATTTGTTGGATTTTGTTTTTGCTTAATTCTTCGTATGAACATCACCAACCCCCTGCAGAGACGCTAACACGAACTCACCCTAGTATAGAGAATTTTGAAGGCTCGACTTTCGATCATTGGTGATCACATCTTGAAACCCTGGGGATAGTAAGGTGTTGTTGATACAATCATACCCTCTTGAACATGTTTTTGCGTCCTTTCTTTGAAACCGCATGACTACACAGACGTATTTCAGATTCATTCACACGACCTAAGGAAACTCCTATGAATTTGGTTGCTTACCGACTCGATAAATCGCAAAGTCATCTAAGTTCATGGATCCAGGTGAATTATTCCTCCTTCGCGTGTGGGCGAGCCCGACAACTTAGACGGAAGTTTCAGTGAACCATAACACTACAAACTCGTGCAACAACTATTCTTCTATGGTAAATTCTTGTTATGATTGATACTAACGTGACACCTCTATTCGGCAAACATCGTTCTTCATTTTAACCTCATGCAACTTGTGTACGACTAGCTATACCCCTGACATCAAGTAAACCCCTGTTATGGATCCTTACATGCTTACGCATCGATTGCGACTACCCTTTTTGCATGTTCCCACATCCATTCATGATATACTTCTCAAATTTTATGATCCTTATCTTAACAACATTCTTCGCGAACTCTCAGTTGGACGAGTTACTCTCTACGAACGTTACTCGAGGAGCAAGCCATAAATTTCATAGATATGATGATATCACAAGCACTGTCCTTGGAACTCGGTATAACCAATATAGATTCTCAGTTATTGTGTGCATGATCATGAGTAATTATATGTGGAATATGTGTGTGTACGTAAGTTGTCAAAGTGAGTGCATGGTACGTGTTAGATACATGTAGGAGCTTTGTGTCGTACTTGAATATACTAATAAATTAAATGGTAATCGTATTAGGACGTGATTGACCTACCTTAACTCCTAACCATTTTAAGGGACCAACCAAGCAATCAAAGGTGAGTTCACACTGATGTGCACAAAATGCAACATATAAATTACATCAATTGTGGCATAAAACTAACCCTTTTTAGTACTAATGTTGGAAAAAGTGTGTTTTCATCTTCCTTTTGTATTTTCAGTATTAAATGAGCTCAAATGAACAAAAGAAGCAAAAAGGCAGCTAAATCTAACATAAATACAAGAAAAGGAACAAACGTGGCATGCCCGACCTCCCCGACTGCATCTTCCCAAGCAAAACAAGAGAACAGAAGGCTGAACACGCCCTGTGCTCAATGAGCACGGGGGCGTGCCCAAGAGTCCGTAGAAAAGACAAAGCTGTAGAAGCTTCTATTGCCCACCACGGGGCCGTGTTCAGCGGACACAGGGCCGTGGTCAACTATAAGATTCGCAAAATCCAGGCAAATCTTGATAGTACAGATACGCTTCTGCACACGGGGTCGTGCCCAGCGGACACGAGGGCGTGGTCAACTAATTCAGACAAACTGCAATTAATGAAGACAGAGAAGAAGGTGGACACGGGGCCGTGCCCAATGGACACGGGGCCGTGCCCGGGCTGCTGTTCAGGCTATAAATAGGGGTGCTTGGCTCATTTGCAAACCATCCCTTGGCACACCACCTCTCTCACACTTCACCCACCACCCACCACCTCATAACACCATCATCCACCACCATCATCCATTGTCCATCGTAGAGTGTGTGAGTCGTCTCGGGATCCAAGATTGATCGTAAGAGTTCTTGACAACCAAAGGCCATGTTTGCCTAAGTCTCTTACATCACTTGGTGAAGACAAGTGTCTAGTGTAATACTTTTTATTTTTAATATTTTCGCACTTTTTACTTGGTTATGTATTAATGTCTTTAATAACTAGTTTCTTATGTTGAAGGTGATTCTTCCTTATCGTTTGTCTGTGGTGTCATGGCATTATTTTACTGTCTATATAAAATAAAGGATTTTCACCATTCATATCTCCACAGTCTATATGGAGATATGTTAGCTACCTGGTCGGGGGTTAAGGGAACGGTTTGGTAAGAGTCTTGCCTTGTTCAGTGTATAGATCCTGCAAGGACCTAGGTCAAATTTAGTAGGACCTCCTTCAATACCGACCGGTATTGGATGGCGGGGGTCCAAACTCTTTGATCCCTTCATATGTAAGCTACTATTAATACTTTAATCCGACTATTTAGGACTGTATCCCTGCTGACTCAGACTACTTAGCCGAGGGTAACGTCACCTCCAAAAGAGAGGCCTACCATAATATGCATTAATAACTTAATTAATTATCTTTCAATAATCCGACCCTTTAGGATTGTATCCTTGCTGACTCAAACTACTGGGTTGAGGGTAACGTCACCTTCAAAAGAGGGGCCTACTACAATAACTAAGATAATCTCTTAAAAAGTGCAAAAGTGCGGAAATAATCAAAGGTTTCACTAAACACGAGTCGGAGCCAAGTGATTCATCTTGTCTATCTATTTTTATTTTTATTTTATTTTTCAGCATTTTAGTTAGTTTTTATTTTTCTAGTTTAAAAACCTTTTTTCTAACTTTTGATTTGATTAGACGTTGAGCATAAACCGGTACTAAAAGCTCTTGTGTGCTTGGACGACCTCGGTATCTTGCCAATACTATACTACGCTCACGATGGGTGCACTTGCCCATATGTGTGTTTAGTGTTAGTAAAATATCGTGTTTTATAAATTTAAAACTTGGCTAAAAGTGTTAAAAAGGGCTTAACATATACATTAAAAACTAATTACACTCATGCACATCAAGTTTTTTTTGGCGCCGTTGCAGGGGACACAAGGATTTTAAGAAAGTTAGGAATCAGCGGCCTAATCGTTTTTTCTAATTTTTCTGTTTTTTTTTTTTTAGGATTTTCTTAGTTTTTCAGTTTCTGCAGAGCTCAGCACGGGTCGTGCCTGGTCGGACACGGGCCGTGCCTAGCATTGTTACTAGCAGTTTTTATTTTCCGAGTTACAGGGAGCTGAGCACGAGGCCGTGTCGGTGCAACACGGGGCCGTGTCGAACTCCCCAGTAACAGGGATCAGGAAAACAATCACTGTATCTCCGACCACGGGCCGTGTTCATCTGAGCACGGGGCCGTGGTGAAGCTTCTGACCAACGTTCTTTTCTGTTTTTATTGCAGGACTTGGAACCCAGGCGCCACATCTGAACTTTCTACGTAGTGTATGAGCTCCAGTTCTAGTAGAGACATAAAAGAACCTCTTGAAGAACCCGAACGCTTTCTCAGAAAAAGACTTAAAGCTAAAAACCAAGAGAAAGTTTCGGGGGACCCACTTCCAATGGCGGACCAACGTACCCTCATGGATTACCTACGACCCACTATAGGTAATCTCGGCGCCGCTATCAATGCACCGAATGTCGAAGCCAACATCTTTGAACTTCGACCGCATTTGATACAAATGCTCCAAAACTCCGCAACCTTTCATGGGCTTGCGGACGAGGATCCCCATCTACATTTTACTAATTTCTTAGAAATATGTGATACTTTTCGGATCAATGGAGCATCAAACGACGCCATCCGCCTTTGAATGTTTCCATTTTCACTAAAAGACCGAGCTAAGGCTTAGCTTAATACCCTCCCAGTTGGCTCGGTAAACACCTGGGATGAACTAGCCCAAAAGTTTCTATATAAGTATTTCCCTCCTGCTAAAACGGCTAAATTAATGACTGAAATTAATACATATTCACAAGAGGATGGGGAATCCTTATATGAAACTTGGGAAAGGTTCAAAGAGCTACTAAGAAAGTGTCCTCATCACGGTCTTGCGGTATGGCAACAAGTATCTACTTTCTACAATGGGTTGTTGCCACACACAAGACAAACACTTGATTCTAGCTCCGGGGGACTTTTAGGTAATCGTCGCCCAAATGAAATATATAATCAAATTGAGGAAATTGCTCAAACCAATTTTCAGTGGCATACTCCCCGAGGCAATAAATCTATTGCCCCGGGAGCCCATAAGGTTGATGAAAGAACTTCTTTACAAGCTCAAATCGAGGCCCTTTCTTCAAAAATCAAAAAGTTAGATATGGCAAAAACGGTATCGGTTATGGCTTGTGAGGGGTGTGGTGGGCCACATGAAAATTGAAGTTGTATGAAAGAATTAGATGATCAAACAGAAACGGTAAACTACATTGATAATAGGGCTAGGCCGTCGGGTCCTCCAACGGGTACCTACAACCAAGGATGGCGTAACCACCCCAACCTCGGTTGGAGAGAACCCGGAAATAGTAGTAACCAACAAAATCTAAACCAACGAACAAACTTTCAACAACCACAAAATTTCTCTCAACAACAAGGTGGACGAGAAAGGCTTGAAGACACTGTATCTCGCCTCATCTCCGACACCGAAAAGAAAAACTCGGATCAATTTCAACAATTGGAATCGTATTTTAGAAATCAACAAGCTAGCATTCAAAACAATGAAAAACAATTAAATCAAATAGCTCAAAATTTCTCCGAGAGACCACAAGGCGCGTTACCAAGTAATACCGAAACCAACCCAAATGCGCAAGTACATCTCATAACATTGAGAAACCGTATCGTGGGTCCCGAGGAGGCTCCACTTCCACCAACTGAAAGAAGCCAATCTAGCCAAACCACAACTCCACCCGCGCCCCAACAAGAGAAGGCTTCTCCACCAGTTCAAGAGCCTACTAAAACTCCTCCGGTTCCATACCTCGGTCGGTTAATTCGTCAAAAGACTGATGAGCAATTCGCAAAGTTCGAAAATTTACTAAAACAGTTGCATGTTAATATTCCATTTATCGAAGTCCTAACTCAAATGCCTAAATATTCAAAATTTATAAGGGACTTCCTCACTCATAAAAGGAAAATTGAATCATTGCAATTTGTTAACTTAGGCGAAGAATGCTCCGCCTTACTACTCAACAAACTCCCGCAAAAGAAGCTTGACCCCGGAAGCTTCACAATTCCTTGCTCGATTGGGGAATCCCCCATTCGTAATGCACTAACCGATCTCGGGGCAAGCATCAACCTCATGCCCTCATCAATGTTCAACCGACTCGGCTTGGGGGAAACAAGCCCTACAAAAATAAGCATACAACTTGCCGATAGATCCGTCAAATATCCACAAGGTGTCGCTGAAAATCTATTGGTCAAAGTCGGCGAATTTGTCTTTCCAGCCGACTTTGTCATACTAGATATGGAGGAAGATACCGAAGTACCACTCATCCTAGGGAGGCCATTCCTATCTACGGCCCAAGCAGTGGTAGATATGAATGACGGAACACTAACATTGAGGGTTGGGGACGAGGAAGTAAAGTTTGGAGTTGGAAAAAGAGTAGAAGACGAAGACCCGGTCAACTACATGAAGGTCATTGACTCAAGTTTGGATGATGCTCTCCGACGGTGTAGCATGGGATGCAAAACATCCCACTTGGGTAACATATGACCATGCTTTGGGTCTAGCCAAGGACCCTTATAAACGTGGCGCACCACGGAGGCATTCCGCGAAACTATCCTTAGTTTAGTTTAGACTAATTTTTATGTTTTCTAGTTTAGTTTTAATTTTCAGGAATAAAACACACTCGGGATGGTGAAGGATACCAAGGGAACTTGAACCAGCACCCCATGCATGAAAACAGGGCTACCCGACAAATTTTTCTTCATTACAGCAAGTTCAGCACGGAACGTGCCCGCCCAACACGGCCCCGTGCTGCACAATCTGCAGGAAATGCCCAGTTCAGGTAACTGGACACGGGGCGTGCTCACTGAACACGCCCCCGTGCCCAGGCTTCTGTTTCTTTCTAACAATTTCTATTACTGGCGATCTGAACACGGGGCCATGCCCGGACACCACGGGGCCGTGTCCAGACGCTTAGTAACATTAATTTTTGCTTTTTCACACCTTTTTACACATTCAATCAACCTAAAAACTTATTTTTGGGACACATTGAGGACAATGTGTAATTTAAGTGGGGGGGGGGGAAGTTAAAACCTTGAATCTTGCAAGTCCTAAATACAAGCCTTACACAAAACTCTATTGGAACCGCTAATCACCCCAAATTTTTTCAAAAATTTTCATTTTTTTTTTACTTGTCTAGGTTTAATTTGGGAATTTCAAGTTCTAAAAAAAAAGTTATATTTTTACAAATTTATAACCGATAACGTCGTGATAAGAAGAACCAACATAAGAAAATTATAAAACGGCATGACAAGCTTAATTAAAATTTGATTATATATACTTGATCACATAAAAACCCATTCCCACAAAAAGTGAGTTTTGAGCCTTTATAGAGCATACAAATATATATCTTTAAACTAAATGCTCATTTTTCGTTTCTTGTGTGAATAGCCGCTTGGTTCTTACGACTCTAGAACTTGCCACGACGATACATTCCCGGTCCTTACCAACTTAAACCCGAGTAAGTAAATGACAGAGGCATTAGGACTAACCCTTTTTATTTTCTACACCATTATTTTTCTTTTTTTTTTTACCGCCTACCCAAAATCCCCCTAGTTAACCCCTTTGAGCCTAAACCTTTTCATTTCATAACCCCAAAAACAAACACCCTTTCACCCACCAAAACCTTTTTATTTTTAAACCCTTTGTTTTAGTAATAAGCTCGGTTTTTCTTATGACTTTAAAAAAAAAATATTGATGATGAGGCAAAAGAAAAATAAACAAACAAGTTTATCAAAAATAACTTTGTTTGAATAATGGCTTCAACAAAATAAAAATTTCAAAAAATAAAAAGTCTTACGAAAACCGACGCTTTTTACGCCTTTCGCCCTTTTTACTAACCACTAACCCAACCACCTACCTTTAACCCAAGCCTAACCCTTCACCCCAAAAGTCCTCTTGATATTTACAAAGGTTTATAGTTAAAAAGGAAGAGGATTGATTGCTTGGCAAGCTTATGGTAGGAATAAGTTCCATGCCGCTCTCGAGTGATCCACTAAAATACATCTTCGGCTGAGTGTTGAGTGATCCCCCATGAGGTATGTGAACTTGTATATAAATGGAATTTTAAAAATGACATGTTATGCCCTAATAAGTAATTTATCTTATGTAATGTTTTAAATAAATCATGACGTATAGGATTGTAAATAAATAAAAATAAAACTTAATAAAGAATCTTGGAAATCTCGACACTCTACGACAAGCCAAAAAAAAAAACCTTCTCTTCTACCCATTCCATTTGGGAGTGTGAAGCCACATTATAAATAGTTTTGCTTGAGGACAAGCAAAGATTCAAGTGTGGGGGTATTTTATGTGCACAAAATGCAACATATAAATTACATCAACTGTGGCATAAAACTAACCCTTTTTTAGTACTAATGTTGGAAAAAATGTGTTTTTGTCTTCCTTTTTATTTTCAGGATTAAATGAGCTCAAATGAACAAAAGAAGCACGGTCTATATAAAATAAAGGATTTTCACCATTCATATCTCCACGGTCTATATGGAGATATGTTGGCTACCTGGTCGGGGGTTAAGGGAACGGTTTGGTAAGAGTCTTGCCTTGTTCAGTGTATAGATCCTGCAAGGACCTGGGTCAAATTTAGTAGGACCTCCTTCAATACCCACCGGTATTGGATGGTGGGGGTCCAAACTCTTTGATCCCCTCATATGTAAGCTACTATTAATACTTTAATCCAGCTATTTAGGACTGTATCCCTGCTGACTCAGACTACTTAGCCGAGGGTAACGTCACCTCCAAAAGAGGGGCCTGCCATAATATGCATTAATAACTTAATTAATTATCTTTCAATAATCCGACCCTTTAGGATTGTATCCTTGCTGACTCAAACTACTGGGTTGAGGGTAACGTCACCTTCAAAAGAGGGGCCTGCTACAATAACTAAGATAATCTCTTAAAAAGTACAAAAGTGCGGAAATAATCAAAGGTTACACTAAACACGAGTCGGAGCCAAGTGATTCATCTTATCTATCTGTTTTTACTTTTATTTTATTTTTTAGCATTTTAGTTAGTTTTTATTTTTCTAGTTTAAAAACATTTTTTCTAACTTTTGATTTGATTAGACATTGAGGATAAACCGGTACTAAAAGCTCTTGTGTCCTTGGACGACCTCGGTATCTTGCCAACACTATACTACGCTCACAATGGGTGCACTTGCCCATATGTGTGTTTAGTGTTAGTAAAATATCGTGTTTTATAAATTTAAAACTTGGCTAAAGAGTGTTAAAAAGGGCTTAACATATACATTAAAAACTAATAACACTCACGCACATCAACACTTTTCGTCAAAGCATGAGATTCCCGGTGGTTTGGGAATGGGTTAAGCAACATAACTATCCCCCGTAGGTGGGATACAACCTGCGTATTCTCCTTGGGTAGAATATGTACCTCCACCCTCCTTGGGAAGGGTGACAACCATTATAATACATGTCTTAAGCATAATAGACAACAACTCTATCTTAAGTCCTCCATTTTTGTATCGACTTAATTGTCGGGCCAATGGCGAACAGGTTATTAGTTAAATAGCGCTATTAGGTTTGACAAGCCTCACACTGTGCCGCAGAGGACGGGCGTGGACTAATATACTTGGGCACTTAGTCAATGACGATAGACATTGACACGGGGCACTAAACATAACTACAGTCAGTAGTCGGTAAGGTAACGGGTCTAGTGGTTTAAAACAGTGGGGTAGCTCCCCATGACATGTTTTTATAAAGAACAAGAAACTTAAAAACTTTTGGGTTTTTGGAACAACATTAAAACGAACAACCAACTGTGAACTTGCCAACTTTTTGTTGACACCCTAATGCATGCTTTGCAGGTCTTTAGGTATATGGATTGAGCTTGCACGAGGAGTGGACGTTGTGGCAAGGAACCAACTGTTGGGTTCCTCACATTAAACTTTATGCTTTTAAATTAATAATGGGTTTTAGACTTTATGCTTCCGCTACTCTTAAACTTGGTTTTGGACTTTGGTTTTGTGAACACTAAACGTTTTGTTTGCGATGATTTTGCTTTACTTTACTTAATGTTCAGTATGATTGGTGGTATGATCCTGGTCAGTCACACGCCTCGCAGTAATACTCCGCTTGTGGATTTTGGGGGTGTGACAGTCAACGCGGCGATTTGGTTGTACAATTTGACCGGTTCCGACGAGTAGGTGAGGGTTTTGCTCGGAATCTGGTCGCTACAAAACTCAAAGTCAGCGAGTAAGGTAAACCTGTCCATTTCAAGCTTTGTTCTTTTCAAGTGATGTTCAATTTTGTTGATGATGATGATGATTTGTAGGGGTTGTATAGATGAAATCTCACCACATACAACCCACAAATGTTATAAGAGGTGAACAGTGGTTGGTGACTGGGGTGGTAGGTGGTTGTGGGGATGTTGGGTGTCGGTGGTGAGCGGCCTAGATATGGTAAGATCGATGAATCCTAGCTTCACCGCCTTACCACCGTCACCATCACCATTACAGCCACCACGCCTCAAACCCCCCTTGTTGTAGGAAATCATGTTGGTCAGCCAAAATGCGGTGAGAAAGTGGTGGTAAATCTTCATTATGATCGAGTAGTATTACAAAAATGAAATAATATTGTTCAATTTTGTAATCATTTAATTTAATTCATGAAATTTCTTACCAGAAACAAGTGGAAGTGGTTTGAGATGTTGATACAAGAAGACTTGAAGGAGCCGACTTGAAGAAGAAGAAGAAGAAGAAGAGGTAAATCAATCACTAGGCATGTATTTTTGTTCTAAACAATTGTTGAAAGCATGAGTCGTGAATGTGGTCTAGGATTCGTCGTATCATCGACCCCATAACACCCAGCCAAACTACCACTGTTCTTCAACCTTCCATGGATTAACGCATATATGCTATGTAGCACGGGAACGGGTATGGAGTGGGGTACGGGGAACGACAGAACTCAAAAATCCAATATACTCAAAAATCCAAGATACGAGTACATTTTCTGCTGGCAACCCCCCTTTCAAAAGGAATGCGCTGTGATGGAAAAGACAGGAAGCTACTGACATTGTGAATGCCCGAAGAGCCAATAAGTGCCTCACTTTACAGAATAGGTTGTGTTGGTTTAATATAGGAATGGTGTATAATCTATATCTCTGTCCCTTGGGTGTGGTGAGTGTTGTTGAGTGATAAGTTGTTTTTGTTTTGAATGTTTTTTTTCTTGGAAATGGTTTTGATTTTTTTTTTTTTTTTTTTTTTTTGGTGTAGCCTCTTTTCATTGTGTTCCTTTGGATGTTGATGGACGTAGCTATACTTGGGTCGGAATGAGGTAAGTTGGTTACGTTTGTTGTTGAATGCTGAGATTGTGTTGCCAAGGTTTAATTTTTGTTGTTTATAGTTCATATTTTTGTTGTAAATTTATGGGTGGGTGCAGAAGGGGCATCTTGGACATCGTGATCAGATTCAACGCGATAGGCCAACAGTGGTATCTATACTTGGTTTGTGAGGTTTTTTTTGGGATTTGGCTGATTTTTATGATTTGTATTGTTCTTTTTTTTTTTTTTTTTTTGGTTTATGGGTTTTGTTTGTGAGATTAAGTTTGACTCTTTCTATTATTTGACGCGTGGATTTGTATGCGAATTATAGGGCGATACCAGCACACGCTATAACCAACATGTGTCTTTCCTTTCTTCCTTAAAGTCACTGCCTTGGTTTTATCATCTTTTACTTGTATTAACAATAAATCTATTGTAAATGTCGATTTTGAGGATAGCCCTGATCTGATCTGTATGCCTTTCCTAAGTCGAAGTCTTTTGGAACACTGATGAAGGGTGAAGTCAACTTTTGTGGGTCTGCATAGAAGGTGTGCAACTGTAGGATCGTTTTCAGACCCGAACGAGTCGATCAGAAGATTTTTTCTCAATACGAAAGGCGGAAACAGACGTATCGAGTTCAATTCAGCAAGAATATCACTTTAAACTATCTTTTGATTGATAACAGATCGATTACAATGCTGTAGACACTTCGGCAGAGCTTCGCTACCGGAATCAGAATCATTACAAATGACAAGACACATGAGGTATTTATAGGCTGCTAATTCCGCTTGAAACTGGCTCAAACGAAATCAGATTCCGCACGGAATCACTTCAGAAGGAATTATCATGTTGATTTCGTTTGAAGTGACCATGTGTCATTTCAAGTGAAATTACCCATAAACACACATTCTCGTTTTTCGTGCCCTGATCTATCTATTACAATACAAGACTCGATACAAGACGAAGTCGATAAACGCATGCACCAACAGCAATGCAGACGCACAGATATAATATCTTTTGTACAAGTTATTCAACTAACACACAAGATGTTACTTGCATAACTTGCAAACACACTTTTTAGGTTTACCATTTTGTCTAGGTGATTTGTAAATGCGACTTTGAGGAAAACACTTATGTAACAAATACTCGACTTCCAGCTATGTACCCAGCCGCAACGCGACGGGTGCTTTTTCTAGTTTTATTATATTTTTCATAATAACATGTCCTTAATTCTTACTTAGCACATAAAGTAAGAACCACGCATACAATATACTTTCAGTCATCAACTGCTTCAATACTCACATAATCAATTTGCTATGTAAGCATAATTTAAAAGGATTTCATCCTACAATTAACCTCCTAGCAGAGGCGGAACCAATGTAATGAGCCGTAGCACGTGTGACAACTGGCACAAAACCGGTAATATCCGTACAATTTAATTAATACTTAATGACTGCAATTATGTGCTTAAATGTCAACATTGTTTGATTACATGATATACTTGTGAATCCATGCACATTTTATACTACAAGAAATTGCTTTATTGCATTAATAATAGCGTTGCGTCAGAAATATTAGTAAACTCATCGGTAAGACACATTGTGTCAACAATTCTGCAGAAAGCAGTCAGACAATAAAATTGGATCGTAGGTGTAGGTCCAACGTCAAGAATACATTAAAACCCAAGAGTATATACAAGGGTTAACATATAGACTTTCCGGAAGCTAGAATATGCACTAAAAAGCACCCGAAACGCACTTTAAATGCAGAATTCTGCACAAATCAGCTATAATCAGCTTTTTAACACATAAATATTATGCAGAATTCATATTTATTTATCCAGAATACCCTCCTAAGTGTTGGGAATTAAAAGGGTCACAAAAGGATACTTAAAGGACACTAAACGGTGCAATTTAGCACTTTAACGAACCGGTATTTAACCGAACAACCGAACATTACCCGGAACATCAAAATATTACTAGAAGCATTGTTTTAATATTTCTGAGCTAGTTATGGTCCCCGAACACCATAACACCCCTTATAACATAATAACACAACAAGTCCCTAAAAATTACACATGAAAGTTAACTTGTTTATAAATTAGAAATGGGAAGTTACACTTTGCCCCCCCCCCCTTCATAGTGGACGGTCACTATGGGGTGGCCCCACCAAATATTTGCCAAGATATATTTAGATCTTGCTTGATCTCAAGAGATATGATACAATCTTACAAGATATTATTTGACTGCACAAGATATGAATGGTTATAAAGATCTTGAACTCTCATTCATCACATCACCACAACCCACCTCCTCCTCTATCCTCCCACCTATGGACGTGAGCCACCCCCACACCACCACCATCTTCATCTCAAGTTCATCCATTCCAAGTTCTTCATAAGGTGCTAGAAGGTGTTTAAGAAGGTTTAGAGCTTGTAGATCTTGAAGAACCTTCTCCATTTGCTTTTACCCAACCCATTTGTCATCTTCATCTTCAAGTGTTCTTCCCTAGCCCTTGTGCTAGTAGTAAGCTCCTTGTAACTTGTTACTTCATATATTGTTGAATAAAAGATGATGAACAATGATAAATTTGAAGAACACAAAAGAACATGATCATGATACTTTCACATAAGCTTAAAAATATAAGAATACATGTTGAATATGTTGATTTGCTTTTTGTTGATTGATGATTTGTGTTAGTAATGTTAGACATCATAAGAAACCTACTAGATTGTGATTAAACACATGATCTAGTAAGTTAAAGTGGTGATCTTGTGAAAGACCAAGATCTTCATGCTTTATGTCTTCATGAACTTGAATAATGAAATGGGTTTTCTTATGTAAAGATGGTTTAAACAAAATACAAATCTTGTAAATAGATGATTACAAAAAGAATTTTCTCAAGAAACCAAGATTATTTACAAGACTTACAAAGTCATGGTTTCTAAGTAAACTAATAATATTTTTAGTGTTTAAACAAGAATAGAAACATGTTTGTAACAAGAAAAATACAAGAGAAGTATTTTTAGAAAAAAATCATCTTACAAGTTGTAAATGACTAGATCTTTTAATAAAGTAATTTACAAACGAATAACCTTGTTTTAAGGGTAACTAAACCTACTAAATAACATGCTAAGTTACTACAAGTTTTTACAAAGCTTCAAGTTCATGATATAGTGTAATATACTTGATTGTGACACTCGGTAAGTGTTGAATAAGTTGTTGATTGTCATGATGATTTTAAAAGAAAATAAACACATGTTTTGAAAACATGGGAAACCTCCATTTTTAGGGGAAACTCTGTCAAAATTTCTATAAATTTTGACACTTAGAAAATATAAGTTTTGGTGAAACTTATTCCTTAAAAATATTTACCAAGGTTTCCCTAATTTTTATGTAAACTTCAAGTTAAGATATGATGATTTCTTCAAGATGAAAATTGATATTAAGTATGTATATTTTTGAGGAAAATATATATATTTATTGATCACCAAATTGTGTGCTAAGTGTATGTAGTATGTATTATACGTGATAGTGTATTAGGACTTGAAAATACACTAAATACTCCTAAGGAGTGAAAGTACAAAAATACACATACAATATGCTTAGACAAATACAAGAGAATATATTTATGAAAATATATTTCTTAATAGATTAAATAACTTGAACAAGTTATGAACATGAAATGAATTTTTGGACAAAATACATAATTCGGGTGAAAAATACAAGATACTTATATTTATTTGTGAGAAAATAATATAAGTAAGATACATAGTTAAAAATATAAATTATTTTTAACACACAAAGAACAAATACATAAAAGATGGTGACTTGTACTTGTGCGATACAAGTCTAGTGACTAACGTAAGTAAAACACGTATAGGTCACGACGCTATATAAGCAAAACCCGGCGAAGTTTACGGCGCAAGAAACGCAAAGTTGTGAGTTCATGCTCCCCCTTTTCTTTTAACTGTTTTCAGTTTTATAACTTCGGGGGTGAAATACATGTTACAAATGTTACAGTGTTTACAAATGATATGATGAATACAAAAACAAGAAGCACTCTTGGTGATAACTAGTACCAAGTATGATACAAGAAATGAGGAATGATACGAGAAATCGTGTCACGAATAGGGTACCATAAGCACCATTAATCGTGTACATACTAAGACCGCAGAACAAAAGGTTAGATCTAATGGGTTTTCGGGCAGCCACACTCTTGGTGAAAACTAGTACCGAGTAGTGCTTTTGTGTCTCCGTCGTGAATCGACAACTAGAAAAATGCCTATGGTTTGGATTGCTTCCTATGTCGTGTCACATGTTAATGGCCTTGCAACCCATTAACAACTTGATACATACAGAAATACTTGATTTATACAAGATACATACCATGTTTTTCATATAAAGTATACAAACGTTCAATACAAGAACTGCATGAATTCACACCAACATTATGTTGACGTTTTTCCAAAAACTCACATGTATTTCAGGTAACTAAAGTGGATGTGCGCGCGGTCATACTCTTGCTCTTGGATGTTGTTTATGTTGATCTTTGAATAAAGTTGTAATCTTTTCAGACAAAATGTTGTCTTGTGATGTAAACACTTGAATTATGTTTTCAGTTATGTAATGTCAATGGTATTTGAAGTTATTTTTACAAGCATGTAGTATGTTTACCATTCGTATGCAATGAGAACCTTTCATGATCACACCTCGTGCTTCCGCCTAAGAAAGGGGTGTGACAGATTGGTATCAGAGTTGCGATTGTAGTGAACCAGGATTCCTTCTCGAGTCTTGACTACAATCTCTAGGGTCCTTTCACGAAAACAAGTTTTCAAAAAGTTTTCATTGCATAAAACTTTCCGCGACATCCACTACCTGAAACTGTTTACAAAAGAGTCAAGAAAAGACACTACGAGACTTTGGGTGCAATGGAGTAGCACTTGTCTTTGACTAGAAATTACTTGCAATTATGTGAAATAATTGATATATACATATACTAGAAATAGAATATCTCAGGTACTCGTGACTTTACCTGAAAACAATGGCCTATCTGAAGGAAGTAATACGGGGATGAAACGAACTGTGCGGACTGTGCAAGGAGTTACGTAATTATGGATGCATACATAATTATGGAATTCAGTGCACAGAAACCACAGCAAGTCTTGTCACGTATCATAAGAGATTCGTTCAATTCAAAGAGAAGGTCAAACGTGGACACCCTTCCCCCAGCCTATTAAATACTCTTTTGGAGTAATCATTTAGGGTATAAAGACATGAACTGCCAATGTGAAGTAAGATATTTGTCCTTTACATATA
This sequence comes from Helianthus tuberosus, assembly GCA_030545235.1. Classification (NCBI taxonomy): domain Eukaryota; kingdom Viridiplantae; phylum Streptophyta; class Magnoliopsida; order Asterales; family Asteraceae; genus Helianthus; species Helianthus tuberosus. Next base: position 99,872,629 of record CM060394.1, read on the forward strand.
TAGGTATAATACCTTAGGGAGATGTAACCCTCATTCATTTTGCAAATAATGACTAACAAGTTGCCCTGATATGTGTAAAGACATCGGTGAATATCTTATGATGCATCAGTATTTATCTAACTATGCATGCTTGTTGCTGTATGAATTGATTTATACATTTGGCGGATTGTTTGATGTCACTTATGTGGTATATGCCTGTGTATGTATACTACTACTGTCTCATGTGACGATATCAAACAAATGTCTAACCCTGATGTGTTATGTTCCGACAGGACATGGCACCTAGGATAATTGTGAACAATCGAGATTCTGATCAACCTCGTCCTCCTCCACTGCCAAGAACTGCTGAAGAGTTGAACGCCCTACTGGAAGAAAGGATCTCCGCAGCTATCGCTCAGTATGAGGCGAACCGCACCGAACAAAGTGGAGGACCCAACAATGCCAGGCGTAATGGGAATGGAGATTCATCTGGAGGAAACGCAGCTCAGGGCTGCACTTTCAAGCAGTTTCTTGACTGCAAACCACTGAACTACGATGGCACTGGAGATGCAGTGGCGTTTGTACGCTAGACAGAAAAGATGGATGCCACTATCCGTATGAGCAAGTGTACCACGGATCAGCAAGTCACTTTTGCTACTGGGTTGTTTGTTAATGAAGCTTTGACTTGGTGGAATTTGCAAGTCCAGACTCTGGGTGATGATGTTGCGTATGGCATGACGTGGGATGCGCTAAAGGAACGTATGAGAGAAAAGTATTGCTCTCGTGCTGAACTCCAAAGGTTGGAGACTGAGTTCTGACACTTGACCATGGAAGGTGCTGACATTACTGGTTATACCCGAAGGTTCCACGATCTGTCGAGAGTGATCCCCTACATGGTGACTCCCGAATTTAAGCGCGTTGAACGCTACATTTGGGGATTGGCCTCAGAATTTCGCAGCATGGTAACTTCGGCCAAACCTCAAATGATCACTGAGGCTGTAACTCTGGCTGTCAGCCTTACTGAAGATGCTGTTCGTATGAAAAAGTTATCGCTGAACCCTACTGAGAAGACTGAGACGCATGCTGAGTCGTCTGGTGACAAGAAAAGAAAGCATGCGAACCTGAATCAAGCGACACGTAACAACAAGGGTTCCAAAAACAAGAAACGAGATGCCAACCCGCCTCAGGAGGCAAAAACTCTTGCAAACATGAATGACGCACCTGCCAAAAGGTACTTGGGCACTCTGCCCACCTGCAACCAGTGCAAGCATCATCATGAAGGAGTTTGTCGCATTCCAAAATGCGACAAGTGTGGAAAACTGGGTCACCATACTGAGGATTGTTGGGGAAAAGGAAGGAACGGGAATGGAAACCGCAACGGTGCCGGTAATAGAAACAATGGTGGAAATGGAAATGGCAATGGCAACCGGAATGGTAATGGAGCTGGGCAGAACCAAGGATGCTTTGGTTGTGGAAGCAAGGATCATTTCATAAAAGATTGCCCAAGGGGAAACAATGCTCAGGCTCGAGCATTTGTGATTGGAGCAAAGAATGCACGTGAGGACCCTAATGTGGTCACCGGTACGTTTCTCGTTAACAATCACTTTGCATCCATACTATTTGACACTGGTGCCGATTTTAGCTTCATGTCTGTGGAATTTAAACGTATGCTTGGAATAGAATCTAGTAGATTAAGTATTCCTTATTCCATAGAACTAGCCAATGGTAAACTTGTTGAATCGAGCGAAGTCGCTAGAGGTTGCACATTAGAACTTGGTGAGCAAAGATTTAGCATCGACCTCTTACCTATTCAATTGGGTAGCTTCGATGTAGTGGTCGGAATGGACTGGCTGTCCAAGAACAAAGTTGAAGTTGTTTGTCACGAGAAAATCATTCGCATCCCTCTGACGAATGGTGAAACTCTCATCGTACATGGAGAAAAACAAGACACACCTCTGTGAATCATTAGCTGTATGAAGGCACAGAAGTGCTTAAGGAAAGGATGTGTTGCCTTCCTGGCGCACGTTGTAGATAAGAAGGCTGAGGAGCCGAAACTCGAAGACATTCCTGTGGTGAAGGAATTCCCTGATGTTTTTCTCGAAGATCTACCAGGACTACCTCCGCAATGACAAGTCGAATTCCATATAGACTTGGTTCCAGGAGCCGCTCCTGTAGCCAAGGCACCCTATCGGCTTGCACCATCCGAGATGCAGGAATTATCTACACAACTCCAGGAGTTGTTGGATAAAGGATTCATAAGGCCAAGCTTCTCACCTTGGGGAGCTCCAGTATTGTTCGTAAAGAAGAAGGATTGAACACTGCGGATGTGTATCGATTACAGAGAACTAAACAAGCTCACAATCAAGAATCAGTACCCACTACTGAGGATTGATGACTTATTTGATAAATTACAAGGCTCAAGCTACTATTCCAATATCGATCTTCGATCTGTATACCATCAGTTAAGAATCCAAGAGGAAAGCGTACCAAAGACTGCCTTCAGAACACGCTATGGGCATTACGAGTTTCTTGTGATGCCATTCGGACTGACGAACGCACCAGCGGTCTTCATGGATCTGATGAACCGCGTTTGCAAACCATATCTCGATAAATTCGTGATTGTATTTATCGATGATATCCTGATTTACTCACGAATGAAAGAAGAGCACGAGCAACATCTCAGAACCATTTTGGAACTACTGAAGAAAGAGAAACTTTATGCAAAGTTTTCAAAGTGCGAATTTTGGATTCGCGAAGTACAGTTCCTTGGTCACGTTGTGAACGAGAAGGGCATTCATGTAGACCCAGCCAAGATAGAAGCCATAAAGAATTGGGAAGCTCCCAAAACCCCGACTAAAGTTCGACAATTTTTGGGCTTAGCGGGCTATTACCGACGGTTTATTGAGAATTTCTCCAAAATAGCTCAACCGCTGACGACCCTTACGCAGAAAGACAAGAAGTACGATTGGGGTGATAAGCAGGACGAAGCCTTTCAACTGCTCAAAAATAAGCTATGCGATGCACCGATACTATCCTTACCCGAAGGCACTGAAGACTTCGTGGTATACTGCGACGCTTCGCGTCAAGGTTTGGGTTGTGTGCTCATGCAACGCCAAAAAGTCATCACTTACGCTTCAAGACAGTTGAAAATACATGAAAGAAATTATACCACGCATGACTTGGAACTGGGCGCGGTGGTATTCGCCTTGAAGATCTGGCGACATTATTTATATGGTACTCGATGTACAATCTTCACAGATCACAAAAGCCTACAACACATATTTGATCAGAATGAATTAAATATGCGTCAACGACGTTGGGTTGAGTTGCTAAACGATTATGACTGTGAAATTAAGTACCATCCTGGAAAGGCAAACGTTGTAGCAGATGCGTTAAGCCGAAAAAAAAGGGTTAAGACCCTAAGGGTTCGAGCGTTGGAAATGACTATTCAAACGAACCTCACTGCACACATTCATGACGCACAACAAGAAGCCCTTAAGATGGAGAATCGTAGAGCTTAATACCTTCGAGGTGTGCTGAAGAATTTGGTGCCAAACAAGGAGGGAACCTTGTACTTTAAAGGGCGCATTTGGGTTAAGCTCTATGGCGGTATTCGAGAAGTCATCCTTAATGAAGCTCATAAGTCGAGATACTCGATCCATCCAGGATCGGACAAAATGTATCAAGACTTGAAAGATTACTATTGGTGGCCGAGACTTAAAAGCGATGTTGCTATCTATGTTGGAAAGTGCCTAACCTGTGCTAAGGTTAAGGCTGAATATCAGAAACCATCTGGGCTACTGCAACAACCAGAGATACCCATGTGGAAGTGGGAGCAAATCTTGATGGACTTCATAACGAAATTACCCAGGACCCCGAGAGGGCACGATATGATATGGGTGATAGTTGATCGATTGACGAAATCTGCGCATTTCCTACCGATCCGAGAAAAAGACAGCACTAGAAAGCTTGCTGAGTTATACTTGAAAGAAATCGTGGCACGTCATGGAGTGTCTATCTCAATTATTTCAGATAGAGATGGACGTTTTGTCTCAAGGATCTGGCAATCCTTCCAGGAAGCCTTTGGATCTCAATTAGATCTGAGCACGGCCTTCCATCCACAAACAGACGGTCAGAGCGAACGGACCATACAAACATTAGAAGATATGCTTCGCGCATGTGTTATGGACTTAGGCGGCAGCTGGGATACTCACCTACCTTTAGTTGAGTTTTCCTACAATAACAGTTATCATACGAGCATAAAAGCTGCACCGTTCGAAGCTCTGTATGGCCGCAAGTGCCGATCGCCATTATGTTGGGCACACGCTGGAGACAAACGCATGGTTGGTCCTGAACTTGTACAAGAGACAACCGACAAGATTATGCAGATCCAAGAACGCATTAAGGTGGCTCGAGATCGACAAAAGAGCTACGCTGATCGAAGACGAAAACCATTAGAGTTCGAGGTGGGAGACAAAGTTTTGTTGAAGGTCTCACCTTGGAAGGGCGTAGTAAGATTCGAAATTTGTGGGAAGCTGAGTCCCCGATATATCGGACCATTCAAGATCTTGGAAAAATTGGTACCGTGGCTTACAAGTTGGAATTACCGGAAGAACTTAATGGAGTACATGATACGTTTCATGTATCCAATCTCAAGAAGAGTCCAACACAAGAAACAGTGATCATCCCTGCGGATGAAGTGCATATTGACGACACCCTCCGATTTACAGAACAACCCATTGAGGTTACTGACTGGAAAGTCAACAAGACCCGAAGGAGTAGTGTCAAGCTTGTCAAAGTACGTTGGAACTCTAAGCACGGACCCGAGTACACGTGGGAACGTGAAGACCAGTTTAAAGAAAAGTACCCCCACCTGTTCAAGAAAACTCCTGCGAGAGATAGATCAGCCTGAATTTCGGGACGAAATTCTTTTAACGGGGGGAGACTGTGACAACTGGCACAAAACCGGTATTTTCCGTGCAATTTAATTAATACTTAATGACTGCAATTATGTGCTTAAATGTCAACATTGTTTGATTACATGATATACTTGTGAATTCATGCACGTTTTATACTACAAGAAATTGCTTTATTGCATTAATAATAGCGTTACGTCAGAAATACTAGTAAACTCACCGGTAAGACACATTGTGTCAACAATTCTATAGAAAGCAGTCAGACAATAAAATTGGAGCCTAGGTGTAGGTCCAACGTCAAGAATACATTAAAACCCAAGAGTATATACAAGGGTTAACATATAGACTTTCCGGAAGCTAGAATATGCACTAAAAAGCACCCGAAACGCACTTTAAATGCAGAATTCTGCAAAAATCAGCTATAATCAGCTTTTTAACACATAAATATTATGCAGAATTCATGTTTATTTATCCAGAATACCCTCCTAAGTGTTGGTAATTAAAAGGGTCACAAAAGGATACTTAAAGGACACTAAACGGTGCAATTTAGCATTTTAACGAACCGGTATTTAACCGAACAACCGGACATTACCCGGAACATCAAAATATTACTAGAAGCATTGTTTTAATATTTCTGAGCTAGTATAATAGACGAAGTTTTGTATAAGTTACGTGTTAGAGGTGTTAGCATTGACTCTTAGAAGTCGGGATGATGACGGGCTATGACCCGAACAATAATTTAAGTAGGGGCGGGAATGGTAAGTTTGGTAAGAAATATTGAAACGATGTAATAAGGTCCTTGCAAATAAACATGAATAGAAGGAAGTACAAGCGTGTACTTCAGTTGGCGAAATGATTAATAGAATGAAAGGATTGCATGTAAGAAATAGAATGTGTGGTACGTTATGGTAGGTATGTAGGAAATTGCAGAAGAGTATAGGTGGGTAATCACCTAGTGTAATGAATGTTAGAATGACATATGCTAGCCGCCGATGTTGTTGATGATAATGTTGGGATCATTGAGGTGATGAAACAAAACGTATTGGTGAAAGGATGTACACGAGCGAAAACTCATTACACGGATGAATGAAACCTGGCCTATTATGGCTAGTACTCGAGGAGAAGATGATCGATCTGGGTTACGGATCGTTGGTTGGCGAAATGAAAAGAGGTTAGTAAAAATGTTTAACTCATGATTGGATAGATATGAACTAGTATGACACATGTATATGTGTAAACTAAGTAATGCATGAAGTAAAAGTAATAGTAATGTGAAATGAAAGAAATGAATTAAAGGTAATGTAAAGGTATGCAAGGTACAAAATAACAGTAGAAAATGTGGAATGATGTTAACGTTAGAGTTAAACACGTAGGTGTGATTATGTAATAGTAGTTTTGTTGTGGTAACAAAACAAAAGTAAAATGTTATACAGTGCATGTAGAAAAAAAAAATGTGTCATTTTTAAGAGATGAGGTGAAGATAATAGATCCATTAAGAACGGATCATACAAATGTAAGTATGACTACAGGTTGTGGGAGTATGTGTACTGACCCGTTATTGACAGGTCGAGGAAATGAAATATGATATGTGAAAGTATGATAAGGAAGGTATGGAAATGTTAGGAAGAAGTAAATTATATGAATAATGCTATGGATGAGTATGTACAAATTCCAAAGTAAGATCGCATAGTCGATAAAAATGATATGAATAATGAAATAAACATAAAGGAATGTTAGTAATGGGAAGTTGCAAATGTTTCAAGCAAACAAAATGATGAATGAACCGCTAGCTACAAAGCGCGTTAGTAGCAAGCATTATTTAAGTGAAAGAAACATTATTAAGAACTCTGTGATGGGTTCTTGAAAATGGAGGATAGTCATTGTGATGATGATCGTGTCGAGGGGACGTAGAGAAGGAATAATTAGTGTTAAATAAAGGTAAGAAAGGTTTCGGGGACGAAACCTCATTTAAGGTGGGTAGACTTGTAACGCCCCAAAATCTGAACGTTAATATTTGTCGTGTGTTCCTATATGACACGTCATGAAATTAATAACTAGGCTATTTAACCTAGTCAAGGGTATGGTCAAAAGTATTAAATGATGAAGGTAGTGTCGGTTATGTTTTAAAGGCAAACCCGAGGGGTTAAAGTGGAACAAGATGGAAGTTGAGTTATTAAAATGAAAGATCAACACACACAAACACACACTTCGTGTGTGTTCATGAATGTTCAGGAGCTCCAAGAGCTCCAAAACCCTAACTCAACTAAATCACCAAATTAAAGGGTGAATCGAGGCTCAAATTCAAGAAGGAACACGGATTAATGATCACCTTTACGAGGGGATCATAAGGTATGTCTTAAATCTAAGATTTGTGATCATGTGTAAAGTGGGTTATGTTCTAATCCATGAGTTTAAGTGGAATTGAGCATGAGTATGTGTTATAATCATCATATAGAACATGAATTATGAATGGTTTGTGCTAATTTGATGTTTAGATGATAAACCCATTAGTTATGGTGATGAAGATGACTAGACTCATCACCTATGTCCAATTATTGTTGAAAGAATGATGTATTATGTGGGTATGATGAATTCTTGTTAGATGAATTAGGAGAAAAATGATGATGATATGATTGATGTTTATTTGGGAATGATCCATGATGGTTAGTAGTAGGTTTTGATGGGTTATGTAAGAGTTTAGAAGATTTATGCATGAATAAGTTGTACGTTATGCTTAAAGGGTAGTACTTACATCAAGTGAATGATAAAATGTATATAGTGTCGTCCGTATAGTCGACTATGATGATTACGAGTATATGATGATAAGTCGATGGTTAAATATGGTTAATAGTTGACTTTCAAAAGTCAACTAAGTATAATAAACATGATTTGAATTGTTGTCGTAAAGGTAGGATTATAGGATGTCGTATGATACATGTTATAGCAATCCGCGTTAACTGTAATGATATGATGAGTTACATGAGTTTAAAAGAATATGGATATGATTATATGAGTTATGTTTGTTAGAAATGACTAATGAAATCTAAGTGTGAAATATGCGGTTAATATGATTGTTAACATGTACAAATGAGCGTGCTAATAAGAATGTGATTGTGATGGAATGAAAGTATAGGAATCACGTCGAGGCGGGCTCAAGCATGAGGTGTTAACGGGTCAAGAAGAGGCAAGGAATCGGATACGGGCACGGACGCATAAGGTAAGTGATTTCTGTAATCACTTCGTAGTTCGTTTAAGTAATAAAGTGTTTTAATTAATTAAACACGATGTTTGAGGTCAAACATGTGTTAAAGTCCTTCGTCGTAAATGATGGGATTAAAGATGACCAAAATTCCCTTGATGGGTATTTTGGGGCAAACGATCTTAAAAGTAGCTTAGAAACAAGTTATTCGATTAGTATGATGTTTTGGACAAGTATGGAAGGGGGGATTATGGTTTGGTTAGTCGTAGACCAATTAATGCGCGAATACCCTTAACGGGTCAAAAATAAGCATATGAACGATAAGGTGTTAAGAGGATGCAAGACATCCAAGAATTTAGTAATTTATGATAGACATCACTGGTATATATTAGGGTTATAAGAGGTTATGTTAAAACGAACAAGTTATGTTGATGTATGCATGAACGGGTCGAAGTGTGGTAAAAGGGTAATAAGCCGAAGAGTTAAAAGTCTGAAATTTTGTTAAGTCGGATGTTGGAATTTAGTTTCATTAGATGGAGAATTAAATTACGGACGTGTAGGAAAAAGAATCGGGTAAAACAGAGCAAAAACGAGAGAGTTATGCTCGTTTCCGTAAAACCGGATCGTGCTGAAAATATGCAGCAACCAGCTGCGATGTTTCTGTGAATTTAGGGGGGTCGCGTAGCGCGACGGCCCGTCGCGTCGCGCGACGGGTCATGTTTCTCCGGAAATTGTTTTCGTGCCTCGTTTTGCCTTGGGAACTCGTTTAAACGCGTTTTAAGTTGCGTATGACTAATTTAAATTATGTTTTATGACTATTAGGGTAAGTGCACATGTAGATAGGTATGTATGTAGGCTTGTATATCCCTATTCACGTATGTAGAAATGTATGAAATCATGTATGTACCTACGGGGGTATGTTTATAAGTATGTGAGCAAGAATAAGAGGATATATGATGGTAGGTATGAGAGTAGGCATGTATGAGTTTGGTATAATGCACGTAGGGTTGTGTGTATGTAAATATGTATAATGTCATGAGTGTACTTAATGATGTTGGTATGTGTACATGTAGATACGTATATGATGATATAGATGTGTATATGTTAGTATGCAGGTAGAAATGTATGCATGTGTGTATGTATGTATATATATATATGGAGACAATATGTATGAAGTTTAGGTATGCATGTAAGTCTTTTGGTATGATTAAGTGTTTACATTGTTTATATGTGTACCTGGATTTATAAGTAAAGTGCAGGAATAGCAAAGAAGTATCACCACGGATGGTATGACAGGATGGAAAAGCTGGGATGTAAAGAATTAATGAAACGAGAAGTAAACGTGAACAAACCTTGTATGTTTATAATGCGTACTAATGTTGTGAATTTTATGTGGTGAACGCAGGTAGTGCCAGTCATGAGGATATCCAAGGATTGGAGATCGAGGATCGAGTCACAAGATAGATTGTACGGGAGTGTTGAGTACGTAATTGGGTGAAGCTAGGTTATGGTTTCTTAATGAAAATTTGTATAATAAATGTAGTTATTGTGAAAGTATAAATCTTAAAATGAATTTAAGTGCGTTAAGGTGTTTGTAACGAAAGAAATTTTTATGGTACGATTTTTCCGATGCGACTTTTGTCTAATACGTTTTAGGGTGTAATAAAGATGGTTTAAACAAAATACAAATCTTGTAAATAGATTATTACAAAAAGAATTTTCTCAAGAAACCAAGATTATTTACAAGACTTACAAAGTCATGGTTTCTAAGTAAACTAATAATATTTTTAGTGTTTAAACAAGAATAGAAACATGTTTGTAACAAGAAAAATACAAGAGAAGTATTTTTAGAAAAATATCTTACAAGTTGTAAATGACTAGATCTTTTAATAAAGTAATTTACAAACGAATAACCATGTTTTTAAGGGTAACTAAACCTACTAAATAACATGGTAAGTTACTACAAGTTTTTACAAAGCTTCAAGTTCATGATATAGTGTAATATACTTGATTATGACACTCGGTAAGTGTTGAATAAGTTGTTGATTGTCGTGATGATTTTAAAAGAAAATAAACACATGTTTTGAAAAAATGGGAAACCTCCATTTTTAGGGGAAACTCTGTCAAAATTTCTATAAATTTTGACACTTAGAAAATATAAGTTTTGGTGAAACTTATTCCTTAAAAATATTTACCAAGGTTTCCCTAATTTTTATGTAAACTTCAAGTTAAGAAATGATGATTTCTTCAAGATGAAAATTGATATTAAGTATGCATATTTTTGAGGAAAAATATATATGTTTATTGATCATCAAATTGTATGCTAAGTGTATGTAGTATGTATTATACGTGATAGTGTATTAGGACTTGAAAATACACTAAATACTCATAAGGAGTGAAAGTACAAAAATGCACATACAATATGCTTAGACAAATACAAGAGAATATATTTATGAAAATATATTTCTTAATAGATTAAATAACTTGAACAAGTTATGAACATGAAATGAAGTTTTAGACAAAATACATAATTCGGGTGAAAAATACAAGATACTTATATTTATTTGTGAGAAAATAATATAAGTAAGATACATAGTTAAAAATATAAATTATTTTTAACACACAAAGAACAAATACATAAAAGATGGTGACTTGTACTTGTGCGATACAAGTCTAGTGACTAACGTAAGTAAAACACGTATAGGTCACGACGCTATATAAGCAAAACCCGGCGAAGTTTACGGCGCAAGAAACGCAAAGTTGTGAGTTCATGCTCCCCCTTTTCTTTTAACTGTTTTCAGTTTTATAACTTCGGGGGTGAAATACATGTTACAAATGTTACAGTGTTTACAAATGATATGATGAATACAAAAACAAGAAGCACTCTTGGTGATAACTAGTACCAAGTATGATACAAGAAATGAGGAATGATACGAGAAATCGTGTCACGAATAGGGTACCATAAGCACCATTAATCGTGTACATACTAAGACCGCAGAACAAAAGGTTAGATCTAATGGGTTTTCGGGCAGCCACACTCTTGGTGAAAACTAGTACCGAGTAGTGCTTTTGTGTCTCCGTCGTGAATCGACAACTAGAAAAATGCCTATGGTTTGGATTGCTTCCTATGTCGTGTCACATGTTAATGGCCTTGCAACCCATTAACAACTTGATACATACAGAAATACTTGATTTATACAAGATACATACCATGTTTTAATACAAAATATACAAACGTTCAATACAAGAACTGCATGAATTCACACCAACATTATGTTGACGTTTTTCCAAAAACTCACATGTATTTCAGGTAACTAAAGTGGATGTGCGCGCGGTCATACTCTTGCTCTTGGATGTTGTTTATGTTAATCTTTGAATAAAGTTGTAATCTTTTCAGACAAAATGATGTCTTGTGATGTAAACACTTAAAATATGTTTTCAGTTATGTAATGTCAATGGTATTTGAAGTTATTTTTACAAGCATGTAGTATATTTACCGTTCGTATGCAATGAGAACATTTCATGATCACACCTCGTGCTTCCGCCTAAGAAAGGGGTGTGACAGCACGGGCTACGGCTCAACCTCGTATTCGTATTTGTAGTGTAATTTTTTTCGGTTTTATACATAGCGATATACGATGATACCCCTAAGAGAAAATTATGAAACTTGATATTATTCACTAAGCCCGAAACATATTTAGTAACAAAGCCCAAATAATTAGTTTATGATAATTAAGCCCAAATTGTAATAACTAATAAAGCTCATATAATAGAATAAGTGATATTACACGTGTTATGGTTGAAATGGGAATACATAGGTCTTGTCCTTTGCTTTATCGGGTAATGAAGCTAGCTTTGGTTTTACCGGTCGCAACCGCAACCGTTGAAAGATGTTTTTCGAAATTGAAGATTATCAAGACGGATTTACGCAATTGAATGGGCCTGGAATTTTTTAACAATGTCATGTTTGTGCGGTTGAAAATGATATTTTTTCATAAAATAAAAGACGACGATGTGATGGAACGATTTCAAGCAATGAAAAAAAGAAGAGACCAAATCTATTAGATATTTGTTTACTTTATTTATTTATTGTCTTTTTTAATATTGCATGATTGCACGGTAAAAAAAATTAGGATACCCCTGATTTAATAGGCTAACTCCGCCACTGCCTCCTAGTTCACAATATTACTTACATTACACATGTAAGTTGCAAATTCAAGATGTTAAGAACTTGACACTACAATCCATCCATATCAACATGCATTTACTATATCTCACATAAAATCAAGGTCTGTAAGCAGTTTAAGGTGAGATATCACCAAATTTTCGAGATAGAGGTGAACCCCCAACATATTGCATAGACCAAAATCACTTACAAGATAGAGGTTCCCAACTTGATCTTGATCTCCAATTTGTGACTTCTATCCTTCACCCCATTCAATTCGGGTTTCAATTTGAAGAATTTGAAGGTTGAAGTAAAAACCATTTATGGGTGGGTGTTGTCTGCGATCTCCCCATGAGGAAGATCCAGACCATTTTGTTTTTATAAAATATTTTCACTTCAGTCCCTCAATTCTCATCCCCTTTCACTTTTTAACCAAACTAGCAAATAAATTAGTTTGGCCTTTAAACTAACTTGGCTAATTATCAAGTGAACTTGTTAATTCAACTTACTTAGTTCGGGGATGTTATAACCCGGCTTGAAATAAGCCCCGATAGCCCAGGCCTTTTATAAACTTTATTTTATGAAAATGTTTATTCATCTTTTATTTAATCATTAGGTTCCTTTATTTAAATCCTAATGTTTATCAGGTTAACTTTTACCACTAATGGTATTTTACCCGCTCATCCCTTGTTAATGTGGTTTAATTACCAAATCCGTTTTGGGGGTGTTACAAAAAAAAAATTATATCTTAAAAAAACTAACGGATAAACTCGATACACGATGAATATAATGATTGCGGAGATGATTTTTGAAAAGAAGATACCTTACTTTATATATAGTTTACATATAGATTTATAAAATGATATTTATTTTTTACACTACGTTGCATTTGATATACACCTATTTAAAACTGATATTTATTTTTTACACTCCACTGCATTTGATGATTTTAACGTTTGGATTACGACATCAGGTATGGTTTTGAGATCTACTTTCCTAAATTTCACAAAACGAATTTCTAAAATATTATTACCTTTTTCTCCGAATACATTATAAAAGGGTCTACATATTTACACACCCTATTGCCTATTTGGACACCCTTCAAGACGCCTCGTATAGACCTATACGAGGCGTATAGCCTTTTTCAATTTCCAAGAGAATCTCTGATTATGTCATATTTTGTCTTATTTGCCACGTATACGCCTCGTATAGGCCTATACTGGGCGTCTAGGAGAAAAAGACCATTTAGCCCCTGATTTAGGCCTATACTGGGGGTAAATTGGTCTTTTTTGCCTCTCTTATATGCCTAGTATAGGCCTATACTAGGCGTATATAAGGGGTTTTTTTTTATTTTTATTTTTTATTTTTTTAACAAACATTTTATACAATATTAATCGTTTTAGCAAACTTTTATACAAAAACAAGTTTTTTTATTTTAAATAATTAATATTAGGACCCCTCGTTGGTTTTTTTTGAGTTGAAAAATGGATGTTTTGGTAGCGTAATTTGATTGTTTTTGGAGGGTGATGTTTTTTGAGTAAAAAAATGGGTATTTTGGTGGGGTAATTTGAGTTGTTTTTTAAGAAAAGTTTTATATTAATTATTTAAAATAAAAAAACTTGTTTTTGTATAAAAGTTTGCTAAAACGATTAATATTGTATAAAATGTTTGTTAAAAAAAAAAAAAAAAAAAAAAACCCTTCAAGACGCCCAGTATAGGCCTATACGAGGCATATAAGGGGCAAAAGACCATTAAACCCCTGAATTAGGCCTATACTAGGGGCAAAACAGGGCTATAATGGTCTTTTGGACCCCTCGTATACGCTCAGTACAGGCCTATACGAGGCGTCTATTTTTTTTTTTTCTCTTTTTAATATTTAAAAAAAGAAAACAAAAAAAAATAATAATAGACGCCCAGTATAGAGCTATACTGGGGCTATACGAAGGGTCCAAAAGACCATTAAACCCCTGAATTACCCCCAGTATAGGCCTAATTCAGGGCTATAATGGTCTTTTGGACCCCTCGTATACGCCTAGTATAGCCCTATACTGGGCGTCTATTATTATTTTTTTTTGTTTTCTTTTTTTAATATTTAAAAAGAAAAAACAAAAAAAAAAATAAAAATAGACGCCTCGTATAGGCCTGTACTGGGCGTATACGAGGGGTCCAAAAGACCATTATAGCCCTGTTTTGCCCCTAGTATAGGCCTAATTCAAGGGTATAATGGTCTTTTGGTCCACATAGACGCCCAGTATAGCCCTATACTGGGCGTCTTGAAGGGTTTTTTTTGTTTTCTCTTTTTAAATATCAATAACACTAATATTAATTATAAAAAAACTCATATTAATTATAATAACACTAATATTAATTATAGAAAACTCATATTAATTATAATAACACTAATATTAATTATAAAAAAACTCATATTAATTATAATAACACTAATATTAATTATAAAAAACTCATATTAATTATAATAACACTCATATTAATTATAATAACACTAATATTAATTATAAAAAACTCATATTAATTATAATAAAACTCATATTAATATCAATAACACTAATATTAATTATAAAAAACTCATATTAATTATAATAACACTAATATTAATTATAAAAAAAACTCATATTAATTATAATAACACTCATATTAATTATAATAACACTAATATTAATTATAAAAAACTCATATTAATTATAATAACACTAATATTAATTATAAAAAACTCATATTAATTATAATAACACTCATATTAATTATAATAACACTAATATTAATTATAAAAAACTCATATTAATTATAATAACACTAATATTAATTATACGATGCCTATACGAGACTTATACTATACTATACGATACGATACAACACGATAGGCTTATACAAGACCTATACGAGACTTATACTACACTATACTATACGATACGATACGATGCGATACAACACGATACTATAGGATACGATACCACATCCATAGGCCCATACAATGCCTATACGAGATTTATACTACACTATACTATACGATACGATATGATACGATACAATACAATACGATACTAGACTATTGGATAAGATACAACACTCGTATAGGACTATAGTGTATAGTATAAGTCTCGTATAGGTCCCATATAGGTCTATACGAGAGCTATACGAGACTTATACTACACTATACGATACAATACGATACGATACTATAGGATATGATACAACACCCGTATACGTCGATAGGCCTATACAAGACATATAAGGGACCTATACTATACACTATACGATACGATACAACACCCGTATACGTCGATAGGCCTATACAAGACCTATAAGGGACCTATACTACACTATATGATACGATAGTATCGTATTGTATCGTATAGTATGGTATCGTATTAAAAACAATGTAATATTTCTACGATCGAATATTTTTAAAGGCCGATCTTGAAAACGGTAAAATATTTTCATAAAAAAATAAAACTTTTCTTAAAAAACAACTCAAATTACCCCACCAAAACACCTATTTTTTTTACTCAAAAACATCACCCTCAAAAAACAATCAAATTACCCTACCAAAACATCCATTTTTCAACTAAAAAAAAAAAACAACGCGGGGTCCTAATATTAATTATTTAAAATAAAAAAACTTGTTTTTGTATAAAAGTTTGCTAAAACGATTAATATTGTATAAAATGTTTGTTTAAAAAAAAAAAAAAAACCCCTTCAAGACGCCCAGTATAGGCCTATACGAGGCATATAAGGGGCAAAGGGTCGTATATGAGGCCTATACGAAGGGTCCTATACGCCCAGTATAGGCCTATACGAGGCGTCTTGAAGGGGTCAAACCAGAAGTGACATGAGTCAGACACTGATTTTGATGTAACCCTATACGCCTCGTATAGGCCTATACGAGGCCTATACGAGGCAAAGGGTGTCCAAATAGGCAGATAAGGTGTCCAAATAGATTGACCCTTATAAAAACTCATGCATAATATGTAAGTTGTTTCAAATGAAAATAAGTACTATTTGAAATGAAAATAGGTACTAAAAGAAATAAAGAAAAATGCCGTACAATTTAATGATTTAATTGTACTAGTGTTTTTCAATGACGCGCGTTGCGCGAAAGGCATTGATGTTTTCGACTGACATCATCCTGCAACTCTTCTTTTAACTGCTTCACTTCTTGCAAAGACTGAACGTAGACCCTAACTCTTATTTCACCACTTAATCACTGTAAAAATTACAGGATTCATGTTTGGGGCATGGGTTGACACGTGGACTTCGAGCCTCCCCGCTGGTGAGTGGCGTGTTGGGTCGGTTAAGACAAAAAAAGCCTAAAGCGTTAGGTAGATTTCGAACAGCTCCTTGCCCCGGAACTCGATGTTGGCCACCGCCACCCGGTTTTCGTGACTTATATCACCACCCGGGACGCTATCGTAGTAAGCTTTAAAACGGTCGAGCTTCGGTTGTAGCTCGCGCCACTTGTGTTGGCACGCGTTTAAATTGTGCCGGTCGTTCCCCACGTTGTGCCGATAGCTAGCGAAAGCTTCCGGCTAGTAACGGGTCTCACCGGGTTGGCGGCCCTTCATCGCGTTGTGCCGGTATCAAGTATGGGTAGCGGGTTCGGGTAGGTGGAGTGAAGGGTTGGGGTAGCGATGTGGACAGGAGGTAGGGTTGGGGGTTATTTTTTAAAATTTTAACCTAGCCGCTATGGCCTAGCCAACCAAGCCAATGAGAGCCGGCCACGGAGGACCTAGCGCCAAACGGTTATTTTTTAAAATTTAAACCTAGCCGCTATGGCCTAGCCAACCCAGCCAATGAGAGCCGGCCACGGAGGACCGCTAGGCATGCCCAACGCCCGGGCTGAAACTCCCGCCCAAGGGGCGACGCCGAAACCCAAACCCACCCGGGGTGGTGACTTGGGCATTTGTACCCAAATCATGGCCCAACCCTCGCCCCATACCTCATAGTCTAATAAATGAATATAAGGTATATCACATAATAAATAAATAAAGAATTAAAAAATGAAAACTGAATGATACTGTTCATTCAGTTTTCATTTTATCATATACTAATTGTATAGATTTTTCCATATCTGATGTTTTTTCCATTTTAGAGTTAAATGTCATTTTAGTCCTTGTGGTTATTTTGTGAGTTTAGTCCAAATATTTCAATTTTAGTTTAGTCCAAAGATTTCAATTTTAGCCTGTGTGTCCAAAAAGGTTTCACCATTGTCATTATAGTCCACTGGTTAACTTCATCCGTTTTTTATATTAACGAAAAGGGTAATTCGGTCATTTTATATGTAATTTTGTTAACTAGAAGGGCAATTCGGCCATATAAAATGACCATATTGCCCTTCTCGTTGACAGAAAAAACGGATGAAGTTAACCTAGTGGACTAAAATGACAATGCTAAAACATTTTTGGACCCACAGGCTAAAAATAAAACATTTGGACTAAACTGGAAAATAACCCAAACCACAGGAACTAAAATGACATTTAACTCTTCATTTTATATAACCTACATTCATCAACAAACGATAGTGCCTAGTTTATAGTTTTTGTTTATTATACTAGTATTGGACCAGTGCTTGGTGACGGAGTCGTCGGAGGATCTTGGCGAAGATGTATTTGCTACATGATATATTAATGGATTATTATAGACAATGCATGCTTTAACATAGACGAGGGTAATAATAAGCATAAACCATGCACATTTTAACATAAACAACGGTACAATAAGCAATCAACACGGTTACATTAACATGTTTAGAATTAAAGTTAGCTTTAACTATTAATAAGGTAAATAAAAAAAATAATTAAATTTGTTACTTGATATATTGAAAGGTTAATATAGACCATGCCCACTTTAATCTATACGATAGCCATGATTACGTAAACATGTGTAGAGTTAACAGTTAGTTTTAATTATAATAAATTAAATAATAATAAGTAAAGTTTGAAAGAATTAAACTTATAAAAGAGATAAAAGAACACATATTTTTTAAAAATTAAAAAAAAATAACTTTATTAAACTTCAAATACCGTATGATAGCTCTATTAATGTTCGGGGGTCAAAACAAAAATCGTTTAGAGAAAGATAATTATTATTAAGCTTCCATAATTCTTTTAGTATTGAAGTATAAACGGACGTAAATATTATATAAAAAAATTATTAGAGTTTAGAGGTCGTGTAATAACTCTATTAAAGACATTATTTAAAAAATAAGAAAACTCAAGTTAAATAACTATAAAATTAGTAAATAAATAATAAGCTGATTATATTATATTATCATTCAATAATGAAAAAAAGTAAATAATTAATTGTAAGAACTTAAATTTGAAAAGAAAATATTGAAATGAAATAATAAAGTAATATTTCATAACTACCAGGTAATTTTAATCTGAATGAAACATAAAAAAAAAAAAATTAAAAAAGATATATGAATAGAACACTTATCCAATTCTATCATTTAGGGTTTTAGTTAGGGGTGGAAATGAGCTGAGCCGAGCCCGAGCTCGACCAGGCTCTAAAGCTCAAGCTCGGCTCGAAGGTAATTTTTCAAGCTTGAGCTCATCTCGGGCTCGACTCGTTTAGTATTTATTAATTAATTTATATTAATTATAATTATTATTATACATATAATTAAGTTATTTTTATATATTTATATAAATGGTAATTACTATTGTATAAATATATGTTTAATATATTAATAAAAAAATATATAAACAAAAAGCCGTTTAGGCTCGCGAGCCGGCTCGAGCTCGATAAGCAAAGCTCGGGCTCGGGCTCGTTTACTAAACGAGCTTGTTTTGTAGGCTCAGGCTCGGGCTCGAGCTCGTTTAAGCTCAGCTCGTTCGAACTTTTTTTCGAGCCAAGCTCGAGTAGCTCGGCTCGTTTGCACCCCTAGTTTTAGTCACTACACCACATTGTCTAATAAAAAAAATATTACTGTTTAACAATTGAAATTGAATTGTTATTTATAAAATATCGTGGGCTCATCCGCTCACTTCCCAATTGTACCAATCGCCCTACCTACTTGAATTCATTGCTATTTAGTCAACGTTCGTGAACCTTTGTTTATTACGTTAGATTTTTTTTAGAGTTAATTATTGTTTTCGTTTTCGTGGTTTGTCAAAAAATCACTATTTCAGTGCATTAGTTTAAAAATTGCGATTTCAGTCCCTGTGATTTCACTTTCGTAACAATTTCAATCCCTGTGGTTTCACTTTCGTAACCATTTCAGTCCATTATTCTGTTAAGTACAGGGACTGAAATGGTTACGAGGTGAACTGAAATGGTTACGAAAGTGAAACCACAGGGACTAAAATCGCAAATTTTAAACTAATTCACTGAAATAATAATTTTTGACAAACCACATGAATGAAAACAGTAATTAACTCCTTTCTTATATAGATAGCTTCTAATCATATAAGAGATGTGACATCTTTCTTCTTTTATTATATAAACTAGCCTAAGACCCCGCGACTTTCGCGGGTGGCTAAACACCAACTAAACACATAAAATAATTTAAACGTAGAACCATTAAACTTTGATTGTTAAACCTAATATTTTGAGACACTTGAGCACGTCCCAAAAGTACATCGACATAATATTCGTTACACATTAAGTTTTTGTAAACAAAACATATATAGTAATAATTGTTCCAAAACTGTTACCACACATACGACATGCTTGGTAACGATATTAATTGTTTACTTCTGACGCCATTTGTCAATGGATACATCACCTAGGGGTTCGGATTAAGAATTCGCAACGTGTTTTGATCCCTATAATATCGCAGCAAGAACTGAGCTCCATTTTCCAACCCAGCCTGGAGCATGAAGTTCTGCCATCCTCTGAAAGCATACCGAGGTCTCCCACGTGCCGTTTCTTGCCGGATCTCTAGTGTCATTGAAAACCCGTCTTCAGTTTGAACTACCATCTCATCAAGGACAGACAAATCTACATTTGCTGCAAATGCCTTTGGGAACCGCTGCATTACAGTCCGATAAAATAAACAAATTAAAAAACTAATAAAAACATACAAACTTAAAAGCGTTACATAATATTAAAATAAAGCATTTAAAGTATGAAAAACTTACAAAACGAAAAGATAGACACCATGTTAGTTCGTATTGGTTGGCTTGATGAACAACGGCCGGAATCTGTGGAACGTCAACAAAGTCTGGTTCCAACACAGGATCTGCTTCAATGACTGGCACATCATGTTCAACGTCTACAATGTCATCTTCCATGTCTTGATTTTCCCCGTCTAATAACAAATCTTCACTAACATCCATTTGTTCTGTGTCTTCCTCTTCTTCAACACCAACACTATTGGCAACCTTGGGAACAACAGACTGAATTCCATTAGGACGGAAAAGCAGAATGTTGAAAATATGTCTCGCAACCAACTCAAAAACGATTACATCACCTGATATGAGATGAAGTTCTTTGGTGATTTGTGAGAAATCTTGAATGAAGTAGTTCGATCCCCAGAGCCTATTCACTTTGACATTCCACATGTATGTACCTCCAAAACGAATTGTAAAGTTATCGTCCAAAGTGTCAGTTTTGAAATACGTGTTCATAAACTCTTTCGGCAACCACTAAATAAAGAATAAATGCAATCGTCAATAAAAAGGTCAGTTGGTTCTTCATCCTAAGTAGTAAAGTATAAATTACCAAGTTAGCGTTCTCAGGAAATAACATCTCTACAAAAAACTTGTTTTTAACACCGAAAAGACAATCAGCCTTAAAATGAGTGAACTTTAGCATCTGAGCATCAACAACATGGAAAACAATAACATCTTTATCCTCCAGACCAACATCACGAACCATAGCAGACCAACCATTCGAGAAACAATACCCAGTGGCAGTAGATTTCACCAAAACAGTCCACTCATTGCCCTCTTCATTTGTAATAACTACAGGACCAATTGGATAGCCGTTCAAGTTGTCAAACTTATTATACCATAAAGGGAGAGACTGTAAATTACAAACAGGGATTACATTAGTTGATGCTCAGACGCTCGACATATTACAAATAGCACTTCATTAAAAAACCATTACCTCTTCGGTTTTTGAGGAGTCCGCAATAACAATATAAAATCCTCGGTCTAAAAGAAAACCTTGCACCTCATTCTTAATGGATTCCACCACTGGTACGGCAAGGTCCGGACTAAGCGACCGAAGACCATTAGGACGGAACAGTTTAATCCTAAAAACATAATCATCAACCAACTCGAAAACAATAACATCGCTAGTTATTAAACATAGATCATTGGAAACTTGAGTAAAATCAACAAAGAAATGGTTCATATCCCAGAGTCTTCTCATAGTAACAGTCCACGTGTGGTTTTTGTCAAAAACAATAAGAAAATTGTCAAACAGATTATCACCGTTGAAATGGTCTTGCATGAACTCTCTGGGTAACCACTGCAGTTGATTAAAAAACCATTGAATAAGTACAAAATGTAAATCTTTACTGAACATAAAAAAAACTGTTTAAAGCATACCAGATTCCGGTTCTCGGGGTGTAATATAACAATGTGGAACTTTGAACCTTGAACCATGTTTGGATAACTCTTAAAATGAGTTATTCTAAACGTCAATGCATCCATAAGTTCAAATACAACATAGTCTCCATTGTCTACTTCAAGCACATGTATAAGAGTTGACCAACCGTTTGAAAGACAATAACCGTCCATAGACTCCTTGATTGTAACATTAAATATTGATTTATCATTAGTGATTAACAAAACAGTTCCAATGGGATATCCATCTAAGTCATTCAGCTTGTTATACCAAGCTGGTAAAGGCTGCAAATATCATTTAAGTCATTAAATAATAAAAACACAAAAAAAAAAATGCTAATTACACATTTCTTAACGGTTAGGTTGTCACTTAACAATATAATAATATATAAGACGTTATAAACAAACGTATTACCTGTTCTTCTAATTTCCTGTCCTCGATGTAAACAAAAAAAACCACAATCCATATCCGTCAAGAAATTTATAAACAACATTAATATAAATAGAATAAGGTTATAAATCCACGACAACCGAAAATAAAAAGGAAAAAAATCATATAAAGGTAGGATCTTGAACACTATTCCAAAAAATGCAAATTTATTAAAACGTCAAGTAATCGTAAAGTATATTAAAAGTTCTTTTAATCTAATACACATAACCTTAACTGATATCATACAATGTTTAAAACGTCAAGTAATCGTAAAGTATACTTTTAACAGATCCAGTGACAAATGTTAAAACACTTAAGTGGTTGCAAAAACAGGTAATAAAGTACAATCAATACAACCAAATGCAGAGTATACAAAGATATCATCCTAATTGGAAAAAAAAAACATCATCAACTAAAGTCTTAGAACACCAGGTATAGAAAAACAGAAAGATACATCTTATTGTTCATTTATTGTTCAAGAACTCAAAAATTAAGTCTTTTAATATAAAAAACTGTTTCAAAAATCCCCCGGAAAATAACATTATCATAATCATACAACAATTTAAACAAACATAACATTAAAGATGAGCATATCAACAGAAAGTAATGGCGAAGATATCGGTTTTAATAATCGACATGCAAAAACATAATCATAGCAATCGGTTTAAAATTTTGAGTAAAACAACAATAATAAATGTATACAAACTTAGAATAAACATTATCACCTAAAAAATAAAGTATCGATGAGGTTAGGGTTCATACAGTTAATCGGAAATGAGTTAAAATCATTTACTAAATGAACAATCATAGGTTCGAAAAATAGAAATCGATGCATGAATAAACTTACCTGAACCAAAATCGCCGAAGAAACGTGTGACGATGATGAAGATGATGGTAGAAAGATCTTCGATTGAGAGAGGGATGATGAATGACGGTATGAAAATAGTGTTGGTGCAGTTGTCTATCGACTTCATCTTCGTTCGAGTTTTGGACTTGTTGCGGTTCGGTTCGAGCATGAAGTCATCGTCAAGAATGATGACATCACAAGTGACATCATCTTTATGATATCACAAGTGACATCATCATTAAAAGTCAAATTCACAAAACAAATTCCATGTTCGGTCAAATATGTCATGTTCGCTTGAATTGGATTTATATTGAGTTCGCTTGAAGACAAAATAGAAGGTAGTTCGCTTGAAATCAAAGTAGGTGTGTTCGCTTGAACTTGGTCATGTATATTTCAAGCGAACTAGCATGTAGTATAAATAGATGTCTTGTGTGTCATTTCAAACGGACAGGATAGGAGAATTGAAAAGTATACCGAAGTGTTGCCGGTATATTTTGTGGTTGTAATCTTTGTTATTTCAATACAAAAGAAGATTAAAGTGATATTCAAGCTGTTTTGGAGTCGGTTTCTTATTTTCCGCACCTGAAACTGATAAAATCTCTTCTGAACAACTCATTTGGGTCAGAAACCGATCCTACAAATAGAAAAATGTCTTCATATTAAATATTTTGGAAACATCGACCTTTGTAAATTTAGAATGACTGATGTGATTAGCTATAGATTGGAGAGATGCAATGATAATTTGGAGGAAAAAAGAGGAAAGAGGGGAATTGTAAGCGTGATTTTTTTTAAATTGATTTCAAAAGAATAAAGGGATGTGAGGATGAAGATGAAGTTATGAAAGAGGAAATGGGAAGTAAGGTTTTCGCGATATATAAAACTAAAAAAAAACCTGTTACACCTATTTGAAATAATAGGGGTAATAAGAAAACAAATGGCAAAACATGTTATTCTTTTCAAAATTTTTTATTATAAAAGTTAACACTCAGTAAATAATCCTGTTTAAAATATAGAGGCTAAGTATTAATGAAAAATCATAAGTCATTAAAGACTTCTTTATACACAACGTTAGTTGTTTTATTTGTAGGCTTCCCATCTTTGTCCAGTATTAGCAGTTTAACACCGTCTCTTGTTTTAACTCTATATAACGCGACATACAACTGACCATGCGTGAAAACCGGTTGTCTCAGGTACAGACCAACTCTAGAAAGTGATTGGCCTTGGCTTTTGTTGATAGTCATGGCAAAACAAACAACCAACGGAAATTGCCTTCTTTGAAATGAAAACGAAATCTTCTTGTCTGAATGTACTAAACTAATTCTCGGAATATAGGTTCGAGTACCAATATTAGCTCCAGATATTATTTCAGCCTCTATTACACGGTTATACAACTTTGTAACCTTGCCCCATTGCACAAACCATTTTTTTGGTCAATGTTACGTAACAACATGACTGGCACACCAATTTTTAGCACTAACTTGTGATTTGGTAAGCCTGAAACTTTAAGACCATTGAGAACATCCGGTGTGTATAATCTTTCTTGTATTGAACTAACATTTTCACTTGCACAAAGACGGTCGGAGCTTAGATACTCTCTTTCTTCACCGGGAAACAACGCTAACAACCTATCATTAATCTCGTTAACAACCTCATTCTTAGGCGCAAGTATAGCCCTATCACTAAAATAATTAGGACTGCCGAAGTTCTCAAGAATCGAAGGATAAACAAATTCGACCAGGCTCGAAATGGGATCGGAAGTATCATTAATTATAAGATTAGATGGCACTTCAATTGTCGCTTTTCCATCATTAGGACCACCAACATTTCCCTCTCCTATATCCAAAAGCCACTTAGCAAAACTATTTATTTCCTCAATCTCGGTTGGAGATCTTCCAACGGTTAACCTCATATTCCTTGACAACGTTAGCAACTTACATTTACTCCACAAATACGACGAACATAATGATGCGTTCACTGTCTCTTGTCTTCCACCATTTCGAACAACGGGAAGGACTTGTCTAAAATCTCCACCAAAAACAATAACCTTACCACCAAATGAGATTTCAGAATTTCTTGAGGTGTCGAAATTGAAAATGTCATTCATTGTTCGGTCCAATGCTTCAAACGCATGTTTATGGACCATAGGTGCTTCATCCCATATAATAAGTTTGGTCTGATGCAACAATTTAGCAACATCACTATCTGCTTTTATATGACATACCAAATTCTCATTAATTTTCAAAGGAATACAAAATCTGGAGTGTGCAGTCCTGCCGCCTGTCAATAACAGCGATGCAATTCCACTCGAAGCAACATTTAATACAATTTCTCTTTTTGATCGAAGTGCCGCAGACAACGTCTTCCATAAAAAGGTTTTCCCGGTGCCACCATATCCGTAAACAAAAAACATCCCTCCAGTGTTACCATCAACAGATTTCATTAACTCTTCAAACACCGACCTTTGGTCATCAGTTAAGATATTCAACAGATTAAGATATTCCTCTGCGAGACTTAATACGTCGTAAGTACGCTCCTCGTTAATCAGACGATTGTCGAGATCAGATAACGAAGAAGAATCTGGAAAAGGCATTGTTGAAAAGTTCCGTAGCGATGAGCTATTCATACCTAAAAACTTTTCAATTTCCAACAAAGCGTAATTTTTAAGTTCGTCGTCTGGAATTGATAAACCTGTTACATGTTTAAATACAGATACAATGAGTATGAAATTTTATTTAAACGATGTATGAAAAAAAATGGAAAAAGCAAAATGGCTATTCTAAAGTTTTATAATATAATATTTTATTTACATATTCATCATGGATAGGTGAGCGATATAAATATGTACCTTCAACACGATGTATTTTACTGTATCTGTAGATGAAATCATCTGTCATGTATTTCCACGTGCTTTCCCATACGATCTCCGGTCTTGACATAGTGTTGGACAATAGCATCATGCCAAATAAATTCGGACATAAGAAGCTGTTGCTGTTTCGTTTGCTTCTTTAATTGCTTCGATGTACTCTTTGTCATCATCTAAAAGACCAAGTGCAAAACACGCATCTCTAAATGTATCATGTACATGACCATTAACAGTTTTGATATCGTCATATGACTTAGGTCCTTTGACTTTATTAAGCAGGATTCTTAAAAAATAAGCTTCCCCAAGTGAGGGAGCAACATTATGAATTCTGCCAATTGAGTTACCTTTCTTCCGAGGTTGCCAACAACGGTTTTCAACCTTCCATACATACCAAGTTGGAAACTGAACATAAGTTAGTGTACGGGCCAAATGGTCATCCAGGTCTTTGTTACGTTCCATCCAAAACAGAAACATAGAACACTTGACAGATGGTCTGTTAAGAACATAATTGATGTCTTCGTCTGGTCCAAAGACAACCGGTTGTAGCCCTGGAAGATAGAATGGAAGCCTGATAACAGAAGGATATCTGTAATTTACATCGTAACTAAATATCCTCCATGATGCCTCACATGCTGAGATATACCTACAGTCATAATACTCTTTAATCTCATCTTTTTCAGGTTGTTCATTCTGATTATCGCAATGCAAAACAACAACTGTTGCTCTATCAGGCCCTTTGTTGATATACTTAAACAAATACTTAATTGACCCAGCTTGGTTGCACCACTCAACGTTTATATGTTCATGATACTTTTTCAATAACTTTTTGTTGTATGGTACAACACTTCTATTATCTAACTCAATCCGGTTATTGACAACTGTTGTCCATCATCTCTCCTTCTGTATAATGGGAAACCATTGGCGTCAATTGTGGTAGTATCTTAAAATCTTTTAGGAAAACCTTTTGAACACTTTTTATCAACCATACATGGACAGTTCATATTAGCATTACCACACGGTCCATGAATCATAAAATCCTTCACAAGCGTATACAACTCTGGGTCATCATCTCTCTTTGGAATTTTGGCACATATGAACGGATCAACTTGGTCAAGAGTGGGAAGTTTAGCTTCAGGTTCCATGAATAAGCACAAATGCGCATGAGGCAAGCCACGTTTTTGAAACTCGATTGTATAAATAACTGCATAAAAATTATTTAAAAACAATAAATGAAAATGTAACAAATATATTAAAAAAAACAAACAGGCTACATACTTGCTGCTGCTTTTCCCAACATATGACATTCCTTTAAATCTTTACAAATCGCATCCAGCTTCACTTTAAATAACCTTGATAGGATATCAGGCCTATCTTCTGGATTAAGAGTGGTGTCTTTAAGAAACCGTTTTACCTCTGGCCACTTAGGATTGCATGTAATGGCTATAAAAAAATCAGGATAACCGAACCATTTACATAAAGCCATAGCATCTAAATAGTTTTGCATCATATATCTAGCTCCACCGGTAAACGAAGAAGGCAATATAAGAGGTGTACCAACATTAGATATATCTTGCTGACCATTATTTCTCAATTTTCGGAGACTTTCATAAGTATCAGATCTTAGATTTTTTTGTTGAAAACGTATATAGTTAAGTCTCTCGCTCTCAATCATCGTATAAGCATCAACCAAAAATTGTTGGAAAAGTCTCCTTGAATTTAGAATCAGCGAAAAATGGTTTACTCTATCTTTAATACGAAACGAAAAGAACTCTCTCATCGTACAATTTGGACGCTTCTTGTTGGTTACATCTATCACATCTCTATGAGGGATGTCAACTCTGTAACCATCATCTCCATATGGGAACAGAATTGGGTATTGTAGAGCAAGGTAAGAAGGATGTAATTCACTTATTCGTTTAAGAGTCCCTAATTTAGTTTCAACAACAATATCTCTGTTCTCAATAGCGTTTTCAACATCTCCAACAATTAGAGCAGCAACCTCGCCACATATTGGTAAGTTATACATTAGACCATCCTTGTCCCTTTTTCCAATTAGACGTACCTTAAGACTAAGCTGAGGATCGTCATGAAAACAATCTCTAACCATCCTGTAAACTTTAACCAATACATTATCGGAGTCTAACACAGACTTTATATGTTGGATCAACTGACGATCAAGAGAAGCAGAAGAGGATGCAGGTGACTCCTTAGATCGACTGTTTGGACACATTGTTTATCAACAAAATATTAATAAATAATTTAGAAACAATTTAAACAAATTATATTGTACGATACTTACCTAAATATCGATTCTCTGTTTGAAACCTCGTTTTCTGTATCGTATATGTACAGCTGGCAAAACTTTGGTTTATTGGCATTCTCCGGCAACAGACTTCCAATACTATGATAGTTTTCACCGCTAATCCTGTAGCAAAATGGGCCATTACCTCTATTAACAATCGGATCCACCTTACCACCCATTGAGGTGAATGCGAACATAGAATTATAACGGCGAATGTTTTTCAAAAAATGCTTGCTTTCGTTATCCAAAGATGTAAAGAGTTTCTGGTAATTTGGTTGTGCATCTTTATAATCGGATAGCTCTACTTTGGCATAACCACAACATAAAAAATAACTTGTTTTCCCATTCTCGGTTCTGCCTCTCCCCGTTTCTACATCCCATAACTTTGCCAAGCATACTTGACACGTAATACACTGGTCACCATGATCTAAGTAATCTGTAGATTAAAATGGAAATAAAATAAATGAAATTAATCCATGTATTTAAAAATAAGACAATGTTATACAAAATAATGTCGAAAATATACTACTTAAGCGACTACCTGATGAAACACCTTTGTAAGGATCTTGATCTAACGCTGCCTCTGTAGTCAAATCAACCATTGGAATAGGAGATGTAATTCGTGGTCTGCCTAATAACTTAGATTTTCCAGGAGATAGCTTTGGAGACGTTTTGATTAAAATAGGAGTTGTAGTCGCTGATGTTATGTTTGGAGAAATAGAAAAGCAACGGATACTTGTTGAAGGAGTTTGGTTGTTTGAAGCAGAAGTGACATCACCTAAATAATACAACACAAATAACATAATTCATATGTTTTTTAGTTGTCGCTATTGATGAAAAATATGACTTTCAAAAGTGGGGTATAGTATTACTTGTAAGTATTAACAAAAGGATAGAATTACCATTTTGTGTGTTGTAGTGAAAGGATCTTGTATTAGAAGAGGATTGTAAAGTGTTTATAGCTATGGATTTGCCTCGTAAGATAGCAGATTTTTTACTATCTAAATAAAGTCTCTTTAATCTACGTCTCTCTTTAGTGTAACTTTCATAACTTTGCGTGAAAACAACTGATAAAAGAAACACGGTATATAAATATTTTTAGACATATATATGTATCAACATATTTAAGTATGCAAGTTTAAAAAGTATGAAAAGTTTAAAATAAATAAATAAATAAACCTGGCGAAATAGTAGACGCATATTGTGAAACAGTCGGAGTGTGCAACAAAATGGAAGACGAATTAGAAGTCGACGATTCTTTTGTTTTAGAAACCGGTAAGGCGTGTGATACATTAGATCTTTTACTATCCGAATACAATTTCCGTAGCTTAAGCCTCTCACTGCACTCGTCTTGTGTAACTGCTGGAGTTAAAACTGTATTAACATGAAAAACCAAAGAAATGATATAATAGCATTAGTTGTCTAAAAAAATTAGTAAAACTTAAATCCATTAGTACAATGAAAAGTTAGTTAATATTGTAAGATTATATAAATATGTTATGATATTTTATCTATGTAATTTAAGTAATAAAATAATAAGTTAATTGTAAACTTTGATACTAAAAGATCAATATCAATCAATAACAATATATAAAATAAAAAAATAAACCAAGAGGGACAAATCGGCGGCTAAGACTCAATCATATTGCATGGCATCTTGTCTTGAAAGCACTATTGTGATAGTGAAAGGTGTATCGAATAGTCAACATACACTAATTACTTGTCCATTATACTTCATCTCCTTTATATCTATCCTTCAATCAGATGATAACTTCATTTAGTGGATTTCAATAAGGGTTTCAAGATTGCTCTCACCTGCATTCCTAATTTGTCCATCATACGGTTCATAAGTCTATGAAAATCAGGTAAAATAATTCCTTTTTTTTCAATTTTGATGTTCATCTGCCATGTATTACTTGGATTTCTTTAATGAAAATGAAAAATAGATGATGTTCATTCAGTTGACAGATTTACCTTCATTCAGTTAGGTAACATACATGATATTCTTAGTGTATTTACTGCATACATGTCTTCGGGCATGAGAAAAACAGATTTAGGTAGTGATTTGAATACACTGACATGCTCGAAGACGTTAAGTATACGATGCACACCAGGTGTTCGAACAAATGACTGTATGAAAAATGTTCTACTTAACGAAAGTATCATTATGTTAAAGTAGAACAACAAATAATAATGAGGTGTTTATACGATTAGGTTGTAAAGTTAAGTTGTTTTCGTCTATCCATTTATTGGGTAAGATGAAATGCAACAACAAAGATTGTTAGGCTTACTTTTTTGTTTTAAAACTGTGTGTAGTAAATGAATTTAGTATGCTTGTCTAAAAGGAATTAATTTCTGTTATGAATGTCAACAGAAATGGGTTTGTGTAATTTAGATTGATTAAAAAGGCTTACAAATATAGGATATGTTTATGTAATAAAAGAAAGTTACTCAACTAACATCAACAGGAATTACCCTATTAAACATATGTATGTATGTTTGTTATTCCTTTAAACTACAACAAAAAGATTGCATTATATGTTATGAGTTGATGTTTTATTTAAAATGGGTCAACGTTTTAAATGATTCTTAGAATGGCTGGAGCTGAAAACGACGTTGTCATCATATCAGATTCTGAAGACTCTTTGGCTGAATCAGAGGAGTTTGATGATGATGAAACTGGTCCGCTGATATTTATTGTGCCATACACCAAACGCTTTGTAAGTTTCGACAAAATTATATGTTAATAGGCGTCTAATATGTTTACATAATTTGGTTAAGTTTTGTATTTTTTAAAATATTTGACATCATTAATGGAAATTATTATTATGTTTTGTAACTTATAGCGCATACCAGTTGGAGTAGCACGGATTACAGGAATTGACGAAACCTTGAAAGTTAAGATCGCCAACAGGCAGAATGTGGAGACAAAACATGATGTTAGGGCGGAGCCAAATAAAAACAGTATCAAGTGCGTTGTCAAAGGCTGGGTGAAATGGCTTAAAGATAACAACATAAAAGAAGGTGATCATTGCAAGTTCCAGTACTTTCTAGATATTGGTGTTTTGTTCCTTACGAATGTTTTCCACTAGTGGTGATGTTTGAAACTTTAAAACAGGGTTGAAGCATAACATATGATTGTTTTGGCTAATGAAGAAAGCTAGCGTAACTTATGTAGTATTAAAGGTGTTTTGTAGTAGCTTAACATGTTTGATAGTTACGATCTTTATGTAGTTTGGACGGCTACTATGTAACAGTGTTTATAAATATCTACATGTTCTAGTTTTAGTTTATATGTTATATTTAATACATAGTTTAGGACTTCAAATCAATTGACAACTACAAAATGAATATACATTTTTAACGGAAATTTAAATATTCAGAACATAAGTTGGTAAATGAGAGTAGTTCAATACCATTGGTAATGTCTGAAAAAAGGATTTCTTGAGATGCCAGCCGCAACATCTAAATAAAAGACACATAACATAAATATCGCATATCTAGATTGTTATTGTAGATACAAATTAGACTAACATCACAAGAATCCAAAAAGTGTTACCTGTTGAGTTGTTTATATTAAATGCATTATTGGACGTACATGAAGATCCACGCTTGGATTTTTTTGAAGTGACTATCATTGTAATAAAGAAAAAATGAATTACATTATAATTATAATCATATATAAACAAATAAACAATGTGAAAGATAAATAAAAACTCACAACCTGAAGTGTTTTCCAGGTTTGATTGATTTCCCAAAGAATTAGAATCATGCTTTGACCGTTTATACATTGCAGAATACGTTTTTGGAATAACAAAGTAATCGATTGTTCAAACTGGCTTACAATACCCTAGTAGTGAAAGGGATGTATTGGTTGAACTAAAAACTACAAATGAGATGAAATGAGATGAAGAGATTTATATGTTGTAAATTCTGTTTTTAAGGAAACACTAGTAATGTAAACATTTAAGTATATTCATTATGATATTAATGATTAATTTCTTAATATTGGAAAGTCAAAACTTTAAATAAAATTTTTTAATTTAAATTTAAAAAACCAAAAAAAGTTTCTATATATAAATGACTTTCCAACATTCCAACTTTAATATAAATATTATGCTTAATTTCAACATTGAAAAGATCTTATATTTTAGTATTTATCAAATTTAAAATTCGTTTATATGGCATCTTTTTTTTTTTTTGAATAATGGAAACGGATTAACATTTGAAATCAAACTTTAATATTCTAAGAATGTTATTAGGATAGTAGATTTAATAAAGTCGGAATAAGTAATACTAATATAAATATAACGTTATTTGTTGATTTAACAAAGGATAATTAACGAATATCTCTTTAGTGATATAAAGATAACAAACTACAATAAATATAAACGTACGTATATATAAAAAAAAGTTTTTTTTATACTATCATCTATTATTGATATATATATCACAGACCACAATAAAGTGATTAGTAATATCATCTTGAATTGATATAACAATGGAAAACCACAATAAACATAATACATAGTCGGTAAAAAAGTAAGATCATGTCATAACATAGAAAAAAAACCCAACATAAATTAAATAGAAATCGACATACATACAAATATAAAACATCTAATTAATAATGTCATCTCTTATTAATATAACGATAACAAAAATAAACCACCAAACATAGTGGGTAAAAAACCAACATCAAGTAATCCCATAAAAAGTTCTGAATATGATTAAACACAAAAAAACATAGAAAGGTTTTGTAAAACACTGAGATGACTATTAGATTTGGCACACTACTTTTCAAGCTTTGGCTTCAAAAGCCCCACATTCACATTCGAATCTTCATCTTTATCACCATCACTCTTATGCGGTTTAGTTGACGACTGCGAAGAACATGAATCCACATCATAGACGACATCCAAATTACGCTTAAGTTCATTCTCAACCATCTCCACAGAACAGTTCATCTCAGGTCCAAAGGGTGTGCTAAACATGCTTTTGTTCACATTAGACACCGGAGTGTCTTCATCACTAGTACGGGATACAAAATCCTGTAAATAAAAACTAAAAAGTTAAAAAAATTGATAAAATAAGGTGAATGACAAAATATTGAACCAATGGTGAATTCCATAATTTGTAAGACATACCTTAACATCAAAGTTAACAGTTGCATTTGAATCAGACGGAACAACATTTAAAGGTTCATCATTAGCAGGCTGTATTTATCTCATATATTTCAATAAACATTGTAATGTGCTATAAGTTTTTATAACAAAAAAGTACAAATAACGTATAGAAGGTATGTCGAACGTGGAAGTCATCAAAATGCCTATCAAGATCAGTGATGATTGAAGGATTTTCAGTCAACATCGACACCGAATAGCCATCTGATTTGTTTTTTATGTTAAACGAACCTATGGTTATCTTAAACGCAAACCGCCGATTTAACAATGCCTTCAGCTCCTTGGGAAAGTTACCATCGCTGGCTAACTGTTCGATAAACATTAACTGTGTCATATTGCATAACTTCGAGAGATAATTTATAAACATACCAGTTTAAAATATAAACATTAAAATGTATAAAGGAAGTAACGAAATGTTATTCCCGCGATATAACTTACCTTAATGTTTTTATCCAAAAGCTGGTTTATGTTAACCTTTAACAGTTTAACAACTTCACGTTCAAACAACGTCAAAGTGACAATCCCGGTACAATCCTGAACACGTATTAGAACTTTTATCTTGTCAAAATTTTAAATAAGATTTTGTTAACAATCATGTAATATGTTTAGGACAATAAATGAATCAAGTAAATTAACCTGGGAACAGACACAACGGTCCTTTTATTGCTACATCAGTTTGACATTCCAAGACAGTTACTTCATCATATCCTTCACTTCCATCTTGCTTTTCCTTGCAAATAGTGTTGGTAAGAACGTTTTTGTTGCAACTCTTACATGCATTGTAAAACCATGAGTCTTCTGAAGCAAAGCTCTTAATTGTTCCGAGGATAATAACAAACTTTTGCTGTATACATAGTAGATAATTTAGAACATTCTGAAAGGAAAAAATAATACGTATAAAAAATAAAACAATAAATAATTGTAACAATACTTTGGAGATTTTGCTTAATGCTCCAATTGTACTAAAGGAAACATCAGATATATATTCATGTCATTGACTTGATAGAAGAAGAACTCAATTCAGAATAATCGGAAGACGTTGAAGCAGTAAGCTGAGCAAGGAAACTGCACAGGAAAAATAATATATGTTACAAAAGTAATACGTATTCAAAAGATATTATAAAAAAAGGTAATAAGATTACAAACCTTTTCTTGAAATCCAAAATCTCTTTTACTTCAGAGTTTATGAAGACTCGAGTTACATTATACAAATTGGAGACAAACAAATTGCCTGTTTAATTATAGCAACATGTAATTAAAACGACAACTTGAATAAATTAAATATGCAGTTGAATGAAAAGTGAGAGTGTCGTTATAGAATATACCTCCCCAAAATCTGTACTTCCCAAACTGAACAACGACCACAACAATCTTTTCATCCTTATGGTTCTTCTCAAATTCTAAAATCTGATCAGCATAACAACCCCATAACGTCACGTAAATCTGATGATGTCTACAAAATAAAATTTAAATACGTAAGTTGGTAGTTGTAAAATATATAAAATGAGAGAAATATATAAGTAAATGTAGGTATATATAAGAATGTACTGCAAATCTTCCAAAATAAAGGTAGTCTTCTTCTCGTCTTTGCCGTTATTATATTCACTTTTATCCTCTGACGGAAGACACTTAACCACAAAACCAATAACATCTAAAAAATACAAAATAATGAAATTAAAATTACATAAAATATATAAAATAAAAATAATAAAATTGAAGAAAACATTTTTAAATAAAGTACCAATCGGGCTTTTGAAAGACTTGCCATCATCATCAGGGTCATCCACAACAGAATCAAATGGAGAAAAATCAAATCCCCATTCAGCACCAACAGGCTCGTTGCATTCTTCGACAATAGTGTTGTCATTTAGATTGATCTTCAACGAACTATGAACATATTTAACTTTCTGACGATTTTCACCCATCTAAGGGTTACAAATAGTTAAACATTGATTTTCTTTCAGCAAATGCTCATAAGCAGTAGTGGTTGTTTTTTTTTTTTTTTTTGTAAAACAAATGCCTGCATTTTGGTACCCTAAAAAAACAACGTTTTATAATTAATTATAAACAGTAACACATTAATTTGAAATAAAAAAAAACGTATGCACTGGCCTAAAAAAACCTCCTGGTCCATGAATATCATGTCGTAGCAATAAATCTTCCTAGGATTGTTGAAGGTAGGTCTTGTCCATAGCATGACTATGCGGATTCTGATAGTGTAATCATCAACATTAAGGTCAACATTATTAAGAAGTGTGATAGCAGCCTGTTCCATCTCTGCAATTCATAAAAAGAATTAAGATAAGTTACTTGAGGATGATATACAACAATCTATGAAGAAAAGTACATGAAAAACATCATATGTTAACTCAAGAATAAAATAACTATATGAATTACAATGAAATCCATAAAAATCATACCACAAGATATGTATATCGAAATATACAAAGTCAGTAGATGTGGTGTGTATGAAACATAACAAATTTAGTTATCTTTAATATTTTTTGCCTTTTTATTTTAAAAAAAGAGTAAACTTTTGTTTTACTCCTTGTGATTTGGTCGTTTTAAAGGTTTTGCCACAATCCTTTAAAAATAGCCATTTTACTCCCTGATCTTTTGGTTTTGTCGCCAGTTTGCTCCACGGCCTAAACTCCATCCATATTGTATGTTAACTGAAAGGGTATTTTGGTAATTTCAAGTATAAAATAAGGGAACTTTGGTAATTATATTATATAAAATAGATTATATTATATTATATTATATTATATTATATTATATTATATTATATTATATTATATTATATTATATTATATTATATTATATTATATTATATAAATTTGTAACATTTGCTGGCATAAGGAGTTGTAACTTCAGCTTATTTGGTGTTATGTGCTTTGTAATCTTGTACAAAGCCTGTTGTACAAATTGTTTATGCAACTTTTTGCCATTTGCTGCCACATTTCATTGTCACTTAGAAGGCACCTCCCTTTTTCTTCCTTTTGTTTTCATTTTACCCACACAACTCAAAACCCTAGAGAAAGATAAAGACAGAGTTAGAGAGAGAGAGAAGGGGGGGGGGGGAGATAGAAGTTTGATGATGAAGGTGGCCTTTGCCTTCGGCCGACCATTCTGCTCTGGCGAACGACCGAGATGCCACCCCAGTAGTGTGATTCTGTGGTCCTTTACGCGACTAGGGTTTCGACGGCGACACTCATTAATATTACCCATCTTCCCCTTCACTACCGTTCGATCGCCATTGCATTCATTGTGTTAAATCCCCAAATTTTGTTTCAGTGATGCTTCTTCCCTGATATTTGGGATTTCGGAGACCATGCTTCCTTAATCACATGGTAATTACTACTCATGTGTTTACTTATTACTGAAATTAGTTTGAAAAGTGTGTTTGTTTGTAGGTTTCTTAATGTTAACTTTTGATATTTGTGTGTTTATGATGTTGTGATATTGTTTCTGTGTGTGTTTGTATGGAAGATATTGTTATTGAAATTTGTGTTGTGTTGTGTTGTGTTGTGTTGTGTTGTGTTGTGTTGTGTTGTGTTGTGTTGTGTTGTGTTGTGTTGTGTTGTGTTGTGTTGTGTTGTGTTGTGTTGTGTTGTGTTGTGTTGTGTTGTGTTGTGTTGTGTTGTGTTGTGTTGTGTTGTGTCGTGTCGTGTCGTGTCGTGTCGTGTCGTGTCGTGTCGTGTCGTGTCGTGTCGTGTTGTGTTGTGTTGTGTTGTGTTGTGATGTTATGTTTAGTGAAGTTGTTGTGGATGATTGTATTGTTTATTGAAAATGAGGTTTTGTTAGGTGATGGAAGGGATGATGATGATGATACATCCAGCTGGTATCTTGCTTATGGTTACTAGCTTCATGCTTGGTTTTGAAGTTTTAAAAGCTGCAAGTGGTTAAGATTTTAGTACCTACTTAAGAGATGAAGTAGGAAGTTTTATTTAAGTTGATTGTATGCATATGTTGAAAAGCATGTCAATCTATTTGATTTAAGATGAATGTACACACATGCACTCTAGGATTTAAACTCCCAACATGTACAAAATTATAACAATGGAATGTACACAGCTGGGATCTTGCTTAAGTTGGAGTGTTTTTGGGATGTGGGTTTAGTAGGTGGAGAAAACAAGAAGGCGTATCGGTTTAAGCCTGGGACTCAGGAGCTACATGAGATTAGGCGTTTGCAAAAGACGGTTGATCTGCTCATTCCTGCTGCTCTGTTCATTTGAACTGTGAGATCTCTTTGTCTTGCTGGTTGTTTTGACTTTTTTGTATGACTGTTTTGCACATTGAATGGTGTTATGATGTTTATTGATCATGGGTTTAATCTAATTTTTGGTCAGTAGAAGGAGTTGCATTTGATTTGAAAATTAGCGTTTAATTTGTTGTCTTAGGGGAACCATGGAGTACAACAATATCTCATGATGCCCAAAGTTAAATACCTGGGAAGTATTTTAAATGCTTATGGGTCGCAGTTTTTATCTTCAATATTTGACACCTATCTAACGGTCTAAACTTCATGAATTAGTAATATAAAAATTGAAACAAAACACTATGCCTTGATGTATCCCCTAATTGACAAATGACAAGCATATAAAATAACTATTGGTATCTTGAATCTGGGTTAAAAAAGTTTATAGTTGAGATTTTCTCTCTTTTTATACTTCAGACTGAATGAAAAAATATTATAGGACAAAGCCTTTAAGAAAATTACTAATTGCTACAAATAGAAGTAAGATCATCACAGATTGGGTGGGTTGACTAATGGGTTGTTGTCATGTAAAAAAGGTTGCATATACATAAAACATGGCACATAAAAAGGGTTCAAAAATAACAAAGGGAGACAACGAAGAACCAATTCAAGTACAAGCGATAAGAAAGTGGGTATGTTTCAAAGAAATAATTTAATATCTAAAATAAATGGACTTTTATTTTTTGTGACATGGAGATGCAATAGAAGTATTTTTTCTTTCCTTTCAATCGTGTTATTTGAAACTGATGCCAAGACACTCAACTATTTGCAATGAACATCTTTGAAAAAGTGATGGTTTAGATTTTCCACTGAATTTTAGAAGCTTCTTTGATTTTTGACATTTGAAACTTAAATTACACAAGGTATGAGAGATAGTCACATAACAAGAGTAAGAGATTTGAGGTGGTGGAAATCACATATCCAAATATGAAAGGATCCAAAAGGTCAGTTTTCTTTTTTTTATATTATTTTGACGAAAGATGGTATTCTATTTGATTATTTAACAAAGAGTCATGGGTGACGAGTGTCTGACAATATAAAGTATAACTTTAAAAAGTTGTTTTTGGGAGTTATTAAGATCTAATGCTAGTAGTTTTCTTTTTAGTAAATCGAGTTCGTTCCTTTTGTTAGTGATGCGCTGGTTAAATTGAGTTGAATTTCCTACTGTTAGGCTTTTGCATGATGTGAATGTTGAGGAGTTTTTGTTATTTTTGGTTAAATGCGCTTGATATTAATCTCAATTCTCACAATCCAAAGGAAAAGATTAATCATGCTATGAAAGCCTGATTAGGTGTAATTGCTTAAATATTGCTATTGTTATTAACGTAATGGTGACACGTGGACAAGTAAAAAAGACGCACGAGTAAAAGAAGAAAAGAAAAACCATCCCAAGGGGTGTAAAGGGGTTTGTTATGTGATTGGTCCTGTGGAAAACAACATAAGAACCAACGCTGTGTTTTGCTGGTAAATGCTTTTGTTGGTAGTTCATCATAATCCTCTGAGGTCCACACTTACACTTTCTGTCATTCTTGCATTGCATTTTAGTATTTGAAAACCTCTCATAAATCTATCTTTAATTATTAAGTTATATCTTATATCGTTTTCAAATATGTCTTGAATCTTTTGGTGGGACTAAATCTTTTTTTGATGTTAATAAGTGTCTGGTACATGGGTTTTGCAGAAAGCATGGATGGTAAAGGAGGGTATGCAGAAAACATGGTTGATAAAGAGGTGTTGGAAGATGATCAAGCAATTGCTGGGAAAAGATAGATTTGAAAGAAGAAATCAAACAACTTAACTGAGAACTCACGTTACAAAAGGACACATCCGAGCGATTATGAATGGAAATCGTAGATCCATTACATCATGGATCGCGAAACAAATGGGATTCATAAGTTGTATAAATAATACATACGAAGAAAACGCCTCGCTCGCACTAAGTAAAATTTACAAGCCCCGCGGGGCAAAGCCCGCAGGTCTAAATTCTAGTTTATATTTAAATGTAAAGTATTAATATATATATACCACACAAATAACAAATACAGTATTTACTCTCTCCGCAAGATCTCCCTCTCTCTCTCTTCTACACCACCACCCACCACCTGACACCACCCCGACGCCACCACCCGACATCACCACCACCATTCACCACCTCCTCACCCGACATCATCACCACCATTCCCCCAAGCCTCTATTGCTTCAATTTATAGTCTCACTCTCCCCCTCTCTCACTTTATTTCTCTCTCATCCCAACTATCACCACCTGCCACATCGACACCACATGTCGTCTTTCTCTCTTTCCCTTTCTCTCTTTCCCTCTCTCTCTCTCTCACTCACAAGAGCACAACCATCTCAACCCGATCCGGCCACCGTATGGGTGTGTAGGGCCTAGATTTAGGGCTCTGATTACCGATTGTTAGGGTTTGCAATTGAACTCATATGCGTGTGTAAAGTTTGGGGATAAATAGGTTGTTTGTTTGGGGGTTATGGTCTGAAGGTTGGGCTATGGTCTGAAAATGCAGGAACTGAATCGGGTTAGGTCGGGTCGGGTAAGAAACATCAACAGAAAATCTAGGAGGTTCAATCATAGTAATAGGAGTAACAAAATAAGTAGTTTCAGAACTATTCACCTGGAACTAGCTGGGTAATTATGGCGGTGTTCGCCGCCGGCGAAGACGGTGGTTGTTGGGTGGTGGCTGTGTTACTATACTGTTAGTCACGACCGCCATTATTGTTAACTTTTAATGGAGAAATAGTTCATGAAAAAATATGGGTATTGTAAAAAATAATATTTTACGATGGGGAGAGGGACAGTGAGAGAGAGGCAGTGAGCAAGAGAGTCGTCGGTGGTGGTTGACAGGTGATGGTGGTGGTGGGTGGTTGGTGTCGACAGGTGGTGGCCGGTGATGTTGATGGTGAGGTTGTTGGTGGTGAGGGGGTGGTAATGGCGGATGCGACGGTGGTGGGAGCTGGTGGGGGGTGGTGATGGGGTGGTAATGGCGGGGGCTGGTGGTGGCGGTGTCTAGTGGTGTTATAGAAGATAGAGAGAGAGAGAGAGAGAGAGAGAGAGAAGGAGATATAGAGAGAGAAATTGGGTGATGAAATGAGGAAGAAAAGATCTAATTGATATTGTTATACATGTTTATATTTTTCATTTTTATATCAACAAAAAGACAAAACAAATGGATTTTAAAAATCAATTTAAATACATATTTATAGAATTACATAATACCCTTATCTTTAACAAACATTTTAGACAGAGTTAGGGGCGGGGAGTGAAATGAAGATAAGTTAAATAGATCAAGGAGTAAAATGGCTATTTTTAAAGGATTGAGGCAAAATCGTTAAAACGACTAAACCACAGGGAGCAAAACGGAAGTTTACTCCAAAAAAAATAATATATGGTACAATAAGGGTTAGGATGGTATTTTCTCCCTTGGTAGGGATGTCAATGGAACCCGAATCCTATGCATAAATCCAAAACCCGATATATTTGGGACGAGTTTGGGGTCAGTTAATCGGATTTGTGACGGGTTTGGGATTACTTTTTATTTTTTTGCGGGTTTGAATTGGTTTTGGGATTTGGCGATACACTTGTTTACCCAGACTCAAGTACCCGATAAAGTGTACCCATTTATCCGATTTATATATATACACACATCATGTGTGTTTTTATAATTATTTAAATGTTGATGACAATTTATAATTGTGTTAAATGATATAAAACTTTGAGGATAATAAGTTTAGTTCATTAAATTGAGAAAATGTAAATTTTCTTTATGTTTTGCTTTTTCATTGAATACTAGTAGTAAAACCCGTGTGCAAACACGGGTGGTTTTTAGAAAACCATGCATAATACATTTTAATAGAAAGTATAGATAGGTATATATATATTGTACCAAAACTCGTTATCTATTATAGATAATAGACAACTATAAATATAGATCATTAGTTAATATATCAGTTACATACGACTATTTCCATTCTCCTATCCAAAAAGGAGTACCTACCCATTGACAATGTAAACTGTTTATAGACATAACTACATATAAAACATGTCTACGAAGCTAAATCAGTACCACCG
The DNA here is from genome assembly GCA_030545235.1 of Helianthus tuberosus. Lineage (NCBI taxonomy): Eukaryota > Viridiplantae > Streptophyta > Magnoliopsida > Asterales > Asteraceae > Helianthus > Helianthus tuberosus. Next base: position 99,914,391 of record CM060394.1, read on the forward strand.
AGCAACCAAATGTACAACCACAAACAACCATCACATCAAACATTGTTTATAAACCTCCAATCAACACAACACTCATGAAGAGGGCTTAATCTTTGTCACGAAATGCACAATTTTTGTTAGCTTTAGCAACTGAGCAGACTTGTGAAATTCAAACAAAAGTTCACCACCAAAAACAATATTTTGGTTCTTCAGATAACCAGACCATCCAAAAATACCATAGCTGAATCAAGTATTGGTCTTTTGAGATCTTGTAAATAGTTCCTGGACTTCTCCTTTTAGATTTTGGATCTTAACAGCCTTAAGATTATCGGTATCCAGATCCAATGCAGATGATACATCTGATGGCAGATGCTAAAAAAACAGAAAATTGAATAATGAATTTTATAAAATATTGATTTATAACTGAAATTGTTGAAATAACGAAACAAAGTAAGAACTGCAAAAACTTACAAGCCTGTGTTCAGCTTGTGTGGTGAAGTGTAAAACTGGCTCTGAAGTGGATAATGCTAAATGAACATTTTGAACTTTACACTGTCTATCAACAGCTTGTTTATCCTATACAATGGTCTTGTCACGAAGATTACGCATCTTTTCAACCTAAGTAAATTAATTTATTCTATAACAACTCTGAATTCTTTAAAGGAAAAATTACAAGTTTTTTCCTTTATCTTTATACCACTTTTCAGGCGGTGTCCTTTTTAACGAATGTTGACAAGCGGTGTCCTTTACTAGGTATTTTGTTGCAAGTCTAGTCCTTTACACCCAACCAAGTTAAAAAAAACCCTGTTAATTGTTGGGTGTAAAGGACTAAACTTGCAACAAAATACCTAGGTAAAGGACTAAACTTCCAACAAAATACCTAGTAAAGGACACCGCCTGTCAACAATTAACAAGGTTTTTTAACTGGGTTGGGTGTAAAGAACTAAACTTGCAACAAAATACCTAGTAAAGGACACCGCCTGTCAACATTCGTTAAAAAGGACACCGCCTGAAAAGTGGTATAAAGATAAAGGACAAAACTTGTAATTTTTCCTTCTTTAAATTTTGTAACTTTCTTTATCAACACAAACTATCTTCTCAACTCAGATTTGAAGGTTAAGACTCATACAGAAGAATATCAACATATCGAGACTATAATAAAATGGGCAGTATAAAACTAATAAACGCTTACATTAGATACAACACTTAGAGAGGCAGGAATGTCATCAACAGAAAAATCTTTAGAGTGAAGTTGAGGATCATTAACATCAGCAGCTATTTTCACAGAATGATCATGAGGCTACAAAATTTTTTTAAAAAACCTTGTTATACTTATTGTACAATAAAATATATCAGCATATGTTTATATACAATAGATAAGAAAATTAAGAAAATTTAAACTTACAACACTTTTAACCTCTGACTCATCAACCAGAGCCGCTACCTTTGCATCGAATATGCCATCATCAACAGACTATATTTATAAGAATGATCATATATAAGAAACCATATTTTAAATCATAATAATAAGTAAACATTACATGTCTATATATAGATTAAAAATATCTTCAAAACTCGTAAACTGCGTAGAATTACCAACCGTAGCTCCAGTCTCAGCGTCATCAAAAGCAACTTCACCAGAATCCAGATCTTGTTTGTGTTTAGTTTACAATATGGCATTTCAATAGTTATTAGCATAATATAAAAAAACTTACTTATCAACGTCATGTTATCAAATAGATATATATTAACATTGATTTTTTATACCGCAGCCAATAAATCAAACCCATCATCTCCATAAACCGAATCATCCAAAACAACAACATCAGCTTTCTTGAAAGAAATTTAGTTCCAGTTTCAGGATGGAAAACAGAAAGCTCAAACGTTTTAGATGCAATCATGGTGAAATCCAACCAAGATTCAACTACTATAGGAACTTCTTCAATCACTTTTAACCATCCATTAGTAAAACCGCATCCATCGGTCCATCCTTTCATCATCACATTCCAAAACCTTTCGCCAACATAGATAGTTACCATCCCATGCTCGTAAATTTTTACCATAAAATTCTTTCTAGAATTTGTCAGCAATTAGCTATAGAAGAAGTAAAAAAATAATTAGTGCAAACTTACAAAATTGACATGAACTAATGATCAACAAAGGTTACAACGGGTTAGTCAACAGAAGTTAAAATGATGGTTAGTCAACAGGGGTTCCAGTATTTACACACAACCTAACCATTGTTGTCTATCGACTGTTACATACCTCTGTTGCTTTCCAACAGAGGTTTCCTAACAACTGTCATCCATTATCCCTAACAGAGGTTGCAACGTGAACAGATGTTAACTATTAGATGTTAGTCAACCGATGTTAAAAGAGTTAGTCAACAGAAGTTAAAAAGGTTAGTCAACAGATGTTAAAAGGATAAGGAAACAAACGTTAAAATGGCAAACAGATGTTAGCAAATTGTTGAGCTAGATGTTAGCAAGTTTTGCTTTTTCATCGAATATTTTAAATACAAGGCTAATATATCTTGGAGACTGAATAGTCACCTAAAATATCCCGCCAAATTTCCAATATGATTTTATTAGGCAACAACACTTTCTTAACTCTCTTCACGTTTCTCATTTCAGGAGTACGACATCTAAACCCGACAGGTTTAGGGTTGGGTATCCAACTTGAAAGTTTTTTTAATTTTACGGGTTTACCCGAAACCCACGAAAATACCCGATACCTGAGAAGTTTTTACCAGACAAAAAGCCGGGATTACCTAACCATCTCAAACCTGACCCATTGCCATCCCTATCCCATGGTCTGATGCTTTGCTTTTCCATAGACCTACCAGTTACCATCATTCCCATCACTTTATCCTCTTTCACATCTATATAAGACTATGGGGTCTGGAGGGGATTGGGTTGGAGACATTGCTCGACACGTGGCGTGGGTGGGATCCACAAGCTAAAACTAAAAAATTAGGGGTGTGGTGGGGCGTCCCTTAGCTGGGCGTAGCCATGTGTAAATATTTTTTTATTGAAACTAACTGTTTGGCAACGGCTACCCCAACGGCTACATTGAACCAGCCAACCAAAGCCCGGCATATCAACCCCCCCCCCCCCTCGCGCCAGGCACAATCCCCACGCCAAGCAGGCAACGCCATGCCCAACGCTTGGCCAGTGTGGTGTAGCCAGCATTAAAGCCAATCCACCGGCCCAACCCACACCCCATAGTCTAAACACAAACCGCCAGCACTCACATATTATTTACAGTAATGTTAACCTTAATTTACATTAGTGTAAACCTTAAAAATAGTTAGTATTGGACAACTACGTACATATAAATGTTAATATAGAAGATAATATAAAATAAAATGTAATTTTAATCTAAAATTATTACATTAATAAACAAAAGTACAAAAAACTATTTCCAACATATACAAACACAAGTTTGAAGATGTCGGCGGGAATAGGGAAAACAAGTGGTTGGCCAAAAGTGACGGCCAGCTTTATTTTTTTTTCCTTTGCACAAAATAGGTATTTATAAGTCCTGTCAAATTACGATTTTATCCTCTTTTTAAAATTACAATATTACCCCAGTTCGAATTAAATTTAATGGCAGGGAATAGTATCACCCTGCCATTGGTTCAAATGGGCGGCCGCCTCTCCCTCATTGGACCAACCAGTTTATTATTTTATATACACTTCAAAATTACGTTTTTGCCCTGCAATAGTGTTTCTCTCCCATTGGTTCAAATGTGCGGCGAACAATACCTATTGGAACACCCAGTTTATTATTTTATATCCACTTTAAAATTACGTTTTTGCCCCCAGTTAAAAAAAACGGTTTTGTCTCAACTTCAAAATACATTTACCCTTTTGTCCCGAGCTAAAAAATATGATTTCGCCCTTGGTAAAAAAATTACTCTTTTACCCCCAGCCAAAATTACGTTTTCACCCCAGTTCAAAATAAAATTTTGTTTTCCCCCCGGCTTAAAATTACGAATTTACACAAGTTTGTTATTTTATACCTACTTTAACATTACGGTTTTGTCCACAGTTTAAAATTACATATTTGCCCCCAGTTCAAAATAAATTTATACTTTTGCCCCCAGCTAAAAAATACGAATTTCCCCTCGGTTCAAAATTATGATATCACTCTCAATTCAAAATTACGTTTTTGCTCCCAGTGCAAAAATAAAATTATGGTTTTCCCCTAGCTAAAAAATAGGATTTTACCCACGGGAAAAATTTTGATTTTTCCCCCAAGTAAAAATAAAAATATGACTTTGTCCCCAGCTAAAAATCGTGTCAAAGAGCTGCCTAACACTGTTTTTACTTTTTATTTCTAGCAATACTATACTACTGTTTTTTTAATTGGCTGAGAATTATTCGGCAATCGTCTCGCAACACGGGCGGGGCATCACCTAGTTACATATTGTATTAAAAAGCATGGTCGGTGACCATAACTCTTATTTGTCAAAAAAAAAACCCTCTCAACTATTCTATGTGCTATGCAGACAAAATTCAATTAACAATTGACAATATGACCCCCTACTTTCTAACTTCACAAAAAAAGTCTCTATATCTTCTAACTTCTCTTTAACACTTATACCTTTGTCATGCAACCCATTCTACCCTCAAACTTTGTTATTATGTAAAAGGTAACCCTATAACTTTGTAAATGTCACTTTCTCACCCCTTCACGTTTTTAAAGTTTTACCATAATACTCATTTGTTACGTTTTTTTTATGGATGTGTGTGTAAATTCGAGTTCGTATACGCTTTAACATAGTTTTTGTTTGAAGATGAGTCGGGTCAATGGTAAAAATGTTTTCTTTTACGTACGTTTTAAGTGGACTATGTTTTGACGTAAGTTTAATATGTTTTGATCCGACGATATAAATTTGAGTTATTATACGTTTCTACGTAAATTTAGTTCAAAACCAAATCTGGTGGATTGTAGTCTATACGTTATCATTTTGCGTACAGCGCCGCCGCAACGCGCGGGGGTAAAAAACTAGTTGTAAACAAAAAGAAATTTAAAACCATCTTTTTCATTCTCTTGATCGTATCATCGTCATATTGAACACAAAAAGAACTAATATCTTCACTTCGAATGTTTCAGCGACAACTGAAATGCCGCATAATCTACGAGCGTTTTGAAGACCATATTCCTTTTGTTTCCTACAAACCGAAATCATTTACATCAGCGTAACTATCGTTTACAGCCACGTTAAAACCCCACATAAAAAAACCTACAAAATCACAACCTTTAAGGGGACCTGTAGAAACTGAGCCAAATTTACATTCTTTTGCAGCTCAATCTATTTTGTGGTCAAACTTGTTAAGAAAATACTTTAATAGAAAACTATAAGGCTAAAGGGTGTGTGAGTCATGGTTGGAACATGATTTGTCACGTAGGAAAGGAATATGAATGGAAGGCTACACCAACCCCTTGCATGATCCATCATGGTTTGCATGGATTAAACCATGACAACCGTGGTCCTCCTTTCCATTTTTTAAGAAATCATTTCTTTTTTCTTAATGAAAATAAATAAGGGGCTAATGGTTTGAGTCATGACCAGACCCATAGGGTATTGGTTTTGGATGATGGATTAGAGGTGAGTGACATAACACTGACGTGAATGGTCATGGTGGTCATGAGAGTCATGACCATACCATATAGCCTAAGAAAATACATTAATCGAAAACTATAATTTTTTTCTGTAACTATTTCAAACTTATAAAGAAAATACATCAACAGAAAAATTGTTTTTTTTTTTTTTATAATTTGTAACAAAGTCATCTTCTTGACTAAAACACATAAGGTTTGACTTTTGTGGTCAAACAAAATTTTCAACATTAAAATTGGCAATGATTCGTTAAATTCTTTTCTTTGAAACTATATAAAATAACTTAGTTTGTAACCAAATCATCTTCTTGATCTAGATTCTAGAATCTAGACACGGTGAGGTTTAGTTCAAATAGAACACTTTTTAACTTAAAAACTGACAAGGATTCATTTAAAGCTCGGGCTAATAGGTTAAAGTTTGGGGATGAGAACAGTTCGTTTTTCCATAAGACCATTACGATCAATTCAGTTTCCAACAGAATCAACGGATTGGTGTTCCAAAACAGATTGGTGACTGAACCGGTGGAGTTAAAGGAGGAGATTAGAGGTTGGTTTAAAAAGATTTTCGCTGAACCTATTAGACGAAGGCCGGACTTTGTTAAGGACGGGCTGCCTTGCATTCTAGTAGTTCTTTTCTATGTAACCGATTTTCAGAGCAGGAGATTCTTTTGGCCTTGAAAAGTTGTGATGGAAGTAAAGCTCCCGGCCCGGATGGCTTTTCGTTAAAGTTCTTCAAAGTTTTTTGGGATAAACTTAAAGTCAATATCTTGGAGGTCTTCAATGATTTTTATGACAACTGCTCGATTAGCATCGGATGTAACCCGTCCTTTGTTGCTCTTATCCCCAAAACAAAAGACCCGCAAGTCATTGCTAATTTCAGGCCTATTTCGTTGGTCGGATCGCTTTATAAAATTATTTCAAAGGTCTTGGCAAATAGACTTAAGTCTGTCATTGGAGAGATTTCTTCCCCTGTCCAATCTGCTTTTGTTGGAGGTAGAAATATCCTGGATAGCCCGCTTATTCTAAGTGAAACGGTGGCTTGGGCAAAAAAAATCTAAAACTAAGCTGCTTATCTTTAAAGTTGACTTCGAAAAAGCTTATGATTCCATTAATTGGAAATTTCTCTTCCGAATTATGGAGAAGATGGAGTTCCCGTCTAAGTGGATATCTTGGATCAAGGTTTGCTTAGTGTCCGGTACGGGTTCGGTCCATGTCAATGGTTCTCCTACAAAGGAATTTAAATTCAAGAGGGGTCTTAGACAAGGCGATCCTTTATCTCCGTTTTTTGTTCATAATAGCTATGGAGGTCATTAGTTTATTCATTAAGCGTCTTTGTAATTTGGGGAGCTTCCAAGGGTGTCAGCTTCCAAACGGTGGCCCTTTATTGACTCACCTACGCTACGCGGATGATGTGGTTTTTATTGGGTTGTGGTCGGAGGAGAACGCGTTAGCGTTAAACCGTTTGTTGAGATGGTTGGATCTAGTGACCGGGTTAAAAGTAAATCGCCGGAAAAGTAAATTATTTGGCATAGGTGTGGATGATTCTGAAGTGTCCCATTTAGCGGATATTGTTAAATGCGAAGTTGGTAAGTTCCCGTTCACTTACCTAGGTATTCCGATAGGAGCTAATATGAAGAAATCTAAATTTTGGAAACCAGTTCTGGATAGAGTCGCCTCTAGACTTTCTAAATGGAAATCTAGGTTCCTCTCCTTTGCGGGTCGGATGACCCTTGCCAAATCGGTGCTCGGGAGCCTGCCTTCGTATTTCCTTTCGTTATTCGCCGCCCTGAAATGTGTCATTAAAAAATTGGAGAAAATTAGGAGGGACTTTATATGGGGGAAAACGAACTCCGGGCATAAAATGAGGTGGATCCGTTGGGATTTGATTATTAAAGCTAGGAAGGCCGGTGGCATGGGTCTTGGAGGCATCCAAAGCTTCAATTGGGCTATGCTTTCTAAATGGTGGTGGCGGATCAAAGAAAATCTAAACCATCTTTGGGCGAAGGTGGTCTCGGTAGTCCATGGAGGTAATAATCTCGCCTCATCGGCTCAGTTTATCCTGCTAAAAAAGTCTATCACTGGGGTGTGGAAGGATGTCAGTTCGGTTGAATCGGCTCTAAATAAAATTGGCATAATAATAAAAAATAAGCTGGTTCTGGATGGAAATAAGTGGAAATGGGAGGGTGACCCTGATGGTTCTTATTCGGTTAAAAACGTCCGTCTCGAAATCGATATGGTAGCGGCTGAGGAAGTCCCGGGTAACAGTGCTTTTCGGTGGAATTCTTGGGCCACCCCCAAAGCTAATTACCTGCTTTGGAGGGCCTTGATGGGCCGCATTGCCTGTAAATCGGAGCTGATCCGGAGGGGTATCCTCCTCGGTGATAGTTTGTGTCCTTGGTGCGGGTTGGCGGACGAGGATATGGATCATTTATTCGTCAGATGTCTATGGGCTAAATGTGTGTGGTGGAACATCTTCGCTTGGTTACGGATTTGGTTCATTAACTTGAGTAAGCTAGAGGATCTTATCGGCTACATCATTCAGCAGCCGGGTGACAAGAGGTGGAGAAGGATCGTTTATATGGTGGCTCTCGCAACTGTTTGGAGATTGTGGAGCACTCGGAATGAAAAGGTCTTTAATGGGGTTTTCATTCACGTTAGTAAGACCGTTGATTGGATAAAGGAGGATGCATTTTCGTGGCTATGCAACAGATCTCAGCTCAAGAGTCCTAGATTGGATAAGTGGAAAGAGTTTGATATTTTAGACCTTTTGTAAGCTGTTTTTTTTTTTTGTTTTGTTTGTTTCGTTTTGGTTGTTGTTTCCAGTCTCTTGCTGGCCCTTTATATATATATATATATATATATATATATATATAAAGTGTGTTTGCCGTTCAAAAAAAAAAACTTCTTTCCACTAAAACCATATCCAACTTATTAAATAACTACAAAACCGAAACCCATGTGATTTTTTAAATCTGTAACAAATTCATCTTCTTGATCTAAACATACAAGATTTGACATATGACAACAAATAGAGTTATCTGTGACAACCCTCAAAATTCCATGTATTCCGTACAACTTATTAATGAAAATTAAAGTGCTTAATGACTGTGCTGAATCAATTAACTGCTTTCTGATATCTGTGTTATACTTACATGTGTATGTTAACATACTAGTAGTATACAGAAAAGTTACTAAATAGTCCGGTATGCTTTCCTGAGTGTTGAAAATTAAAAACGTTACAAAAATATATATGTAGGACACTTTACGAATTAATTAAGTACTTTAACGGAACAACACCGAACCGAACAACCGGACTTTACCCGGAACACAAAAATATTGTCAAACACATTGTTCTTATTTTTCTGAGCTAGTTAGGGTCCCCGAACACCCTAACACACTATATAATTAACCACACACCATAAACCACTAACTTAACACTTAACCTTCTAACTAAATTAGTAACCAACCATTGCTTCTCAACTAAACCAACCCCCCCCCCCAACCGGTTATGAAACATGGGGACTCACACATTTGACTTTCTTTGATTAATCAATGAATGCTATGTACTTAGGGAACATTTAGACTAATGGTCATTGCATGGTTGGAGGTTTTCCTTATAAACCAAGAGTTCTAGCTTCACATCAATTCCATCTTCAAACTTAACACACTTCCTTCTTCTTCTTCTCCCTTGTTTCGGCTGAATCCAAACCACCACACCATCACCATCACTTGGTCACTTACAAACATTCTACAAGCATACAAGGGTGCTACGGATCATACAACGAAGCTTGGTGCTCTCGGAAGTGGAAGGACATTCTCTATTCGGTTTTAACCATCACTTTTCTACACTCAAACTCCCCTAGCCTTGAGCTAGTGGTAAGAACTTAGATCCGTTCATTCTTTATGTTATTTAAGTGGTTAATAGATGTTTGATGATGAAAATCCATGAACACTAAAGAACCATGAACAAAGTCTTGCATATAAACTAACTTGTAATGAAATATTGTTGAAACATAATGAAGTGTTGTTAAATCGAAGTTGTCTTGATTATGTTGCTGATTACTTGCTGATCTACTTGTAATATTGATGTTTGATGTTGTTGTGGTCACTAAACATGTTAACGGAATCAATCGAACACAAGTTAGAAAGTTAAAGAATGAAAATAGAACCTGTCCAAGCTTTACAGCCAACTTCAGTTGGCTGTAAACAGGTCATACTCAACAAAAAACTGATATTTTAAGTCTATAACGTGTTATTATGAAATACGGTTCTAATGGCACCAGAACCATAATTTTTGGACTCCGTTTACTATTTTTAAAGCGTCATTTTGTAACAGCAGCTAGAGCTGCATTTTTCTGCTGAAAATATGCGTTTTGTTTTCTGTCATAACTTGAGTTATGTGTAGAGTTAGATCATGAAACTTGTACTGTAGATGACCACCGATGTATTTGTAATTATCTCACTGGAATTTCGTAAATCGGACTTAGGATGAATTTTAAATAAATTATTCCGTGGACTATGGTCAGAAAAAGATAAATCTGAGTTCAGTCCGGAAAATGAATTTTAATAAAATATTAGTAATGAACTGGACCCCAATATTTTTACACAATAAAATTTGGAACGTTTAAGACATTCTGTAAAAATTTGGGAATTTTTGGAATAAGTTAAATATTTTATTAAAATGTCCGAAAACAGCCCGGTTTTGAATATTTAAGCTGAAACGACATAAGTTGTAATTTGCATGTCTAAATGTCGAGTATGCTATCTGTGAATGATCTAACATGTTATATGTGTTATGTGCATTATCGTATGTTTGATTATGAATGGGGAATGGATGGGAAGTATATATGGGCATAAACAGTTAAAGTAATGCATGTTATGTGATAGATACGTATAGGAACTTTATGCTCTATTTAAAATCACTAAATGACTAACTGGTAATCATATTAGGACGTGATTGACCGACCTTGACTGTTAGCTATATTTGAGAATCTAACCGAGCAAACCGAGGTGATTTCACACTTTCTACAAGGCATGGGATTCCCGGTGGTTTGGGAATGGGTTAAAGGATTTAAAACTAAATCTACATATCCCCTTGGGAAGATATGTACGGCCATCCTCCATAGGTAGGATGCCATTATTAATCCTATGAATTCTCCTGGTGCAGAATACATACGTTCGTCCTCCTGGTGTAGGACAACAACCTTAAAAACTAGCTAGACAAAACTCTATCAATAAGTCCCTCTTCATTATATCGACTTAATCGCCGAGGCCAATGGCGAGCGGGTCATTAGTTAATAGCGCTATTAGGTTTAACAAACCTCACACCGTGCCGGTCGGACGGGCGTGTACTAATGGACTATGGCAGACTATCAGTGATGATAGACGCTGATATAGGGCACAACTTATTTGCGTAGTAGTCGATATCATACCGACTAGTAGTTCACATGGGGAAAGCCCCCACTAATTATGGTTATGGTTTGGGTAATGAAAAAGGAACTGGTTAAACATACTTTCAACTATGTGGTAACCCCCACGGCAATTAAGCCAACGAAATTCAAACCACGTTTTTCAGAAACAACTTAAAACTAAACAACCAAACGTGAACTCACTCAACTTTGTTGTTGACTCGTTGTTACATGCCTTACAGGTCGCTAAACGCTTGGAGCTTGCACGAGGAAGAAGTCGTTGTGGTGTACGGACTGTTATGTTCCGTGCTTATTACTTAAATCCTTATGAACTTATTAAACTTGCGTTTTGAACTTTAACTTATAAACTATGGACTTATGCTTTTGGATTTACTTTTATGCTTCCGCTGTTTAAACTAAACATGGTTAACTAGCTTTGGTCACCAATCGTATTGTGGTTGGTCTTATTTACTTAATTACGATGTTCAATATGATTGGTGGCTCGATCCTGGTCATGTCACGCCTCCAAGCGGTGATACTCCACATGGTGGATTTTGGGGGTGTGACAGATTGGTATCAGAGCCATTGGTTATAGTGAACTTGGTTTTAAAAAGGGGAAAAGCTTTTTGATAAAACCAGACTATAACCTGTACAGTGTTCAACAATCCACAACGACACTTCGCTCCACGTGCAAGACTCGACACCATAAGTGGTATGATTTATGTTATATTGTCGGTTAGATAGTTCTCACTGTGCATTAGATAATGTGATAATTACTACTTGAACTTTGTGTGCTTACTCTCTACTATCGTCCCACACTTACGCACTTTCGCGACACTTTTCTCACTTACGTTGCTTCATTATGAAGATCATGAGCGGACGCGGAGGATGTATCAACCTCACTCAAGCCCAGTTGACGGCTTTGATCAACGAACGAGTCGCTGAGGCACTCGCAGCTAATCCAGCAGGAGGTATAACCTGCCATATCAACCTATCTTAGGATGTTTAGATCCTACCTTCGCAAACCAACCCTCATGCTTAATCTTGTCTTTTATTCTCGCGCAACAGGTCAACATGCTCAACCTCCTGTGTGCATGTTCAAGACGTTCATGGACTGCCGACCAACTACTTTCAGTGGCACAGAAGGAGCGGTAGGCCTCCTACACTGGTTCGAGAAGCTTGAGTCTATTTTCGAGATGTGCGAATGCCTCGAAGATCGTAGGGTGAAATATGCTACTGGGACACTTGAAGGAGCTACGTTAACCTGGTGGAAGGCGCAGGTCCAACTACTAGGAGTGGCAGTTGCTAATGCCACCCCCTGGAATGGTTTCAAAGAGCTGATCAAGGAGGAGTACTGTAGTCGGGATGACATCCACAAGCTAGAGGTGGAATTTTACAATCTGAAGATGACGGAGTCTGAGATTGAGGCGTATACTAAGAGGTCAAACGAGCTGGCCATCTTGTGTCCAACCATGGTGGACCCTCCCATCAAACGAATTGAGCCGTATCTCAAGGGCCTTGTACCAGAGATTCAAAGTCACGTGACTTCGGCCAACCTGGGTACCATACAGCAAATCATCAAGTTGGCCCATCGACTCACTGACCAGGCGGTGGAGCAAAACAGGCTGCCCAAACGAATCAGTGCCACAGCTACTTCTGATACACCTACCGACAACAAGCGAAAATGGGATGGGAACTCCAGTAAGGGTTCTGCTTCAGTTCAGTCTCAGCAGCGAAAGACTGATGACTACCAGAGTCCTGGTCAGCAATCTTCCGATAATCAAGGACAGGGTGGATACCGAGGAAACCACCCCAAGTGCAACCGGTGCAACAAGCATCACAGCGGGCAGTGCAACAAAGGTCGATGTCAGAGATGTCACAAGCTGGGCCATGAAGCTAGGGATTGCAGGAGCCCGCGCCCTGCAAATCAGAATCGCCAACAACAAGCTCCATAGAACCACCATCAGCAGCAACAGCAGGGCAATAAAGGATGCTTTCAGTGTGGCGCTGAAGGCCACTTTAAGAGAAACTGTCCTCAGCTGAACCAGAATCAGAACAACAACAACCAAGGAAACGGGAACCACAATGGGAACAACAATGGAGGCGGAAATGGGGGAAACAACAATGGTAATGGGGCAAGGGGTCGTGTTTTCGTGCTAGGTCAGGGTGACGCGAGGAACGATCCCAACGTTGTGATGGGTAAGTTTATTCTGGATGACTTCTTTGTTACTGTTTTATTTGATTCGGGTGCCGATACTAGTTATGTGTCCTTAAAAGTTAGCCAAATGCTTAAGCGCACTCCAACACTTCTGAACACCAAACACACGATAGAGCTAGCAAATGGTAAAAGTCTTGAAGCCACACACGTAGTTAAAGGTTGTAACCTCGTCTTAGCTGGTCAGACTTTCTCTATCGATCTTATCCCTATCACACTGGGTAGTTTCGACGTCGTTATTTGGATGGATTGGCTATCTCATCATCAAGCGGAGATTGTTTGCAAGGAGAAAATCGTCCGCATTCCTCGTTCTGGTGAAGAACCTCTCGTGATTCAGGGTGACAAGAGTGGTGCTGTCGTAGGCATTATCTCTTTCCTTAAGGCCCAGAAGTGTTTGCGAAAGGGCCACACTGCCATTCTGGCACTCGTTACTGACACATCAACGGAAGAGAAGAGAATCGAAGACATCCCTATTGTGCGCGATTTTCCTGAGGTATTTCCTGAGGAATTACCTGGTCTTCCGCCTCATCGTCAAGTTGAATTTCAAATCGAGCTAGCTCCTGGAGCAGCACCCATAGCTCGAGCACCTTATCGTCTAGCTCCATCAGAACTTGAAGAACTGTCCACGCAATTACAAGAACTCTTGGAAAAGGGTTTCATACGTCCTAGCTCTTCGCCCTGGGGAGCTCCAGTCTTGTTTGTGAAAAAGAAAGATGGTACTTTCAAAATGTGTATTGATTACCGCGAACTCAACAAGGTGACCGTGAAGAATCGATATCCTCTTCCACGTATCGACGACTTGTTCGACCAGTTGCAAGGGTCGAGCTATTACTCTAAGATTGATTTGAGATCGGGATACCATCAGCTGAGAGTCTGAGAGGAGGACGTCTCCAAAACAGCATTCAGAACTCGTTACGGCCATTACGAGTTTCTGGTTATGCCTTTCGGATTGACGAATGCACCTGCGGTCTTCATGGATCTCATGAACCGAGTGTGCAAGCCTTACCTGGATAAGTTCGTTATTGTATTCATCGACGATATTCTGATCTATTCGAAGAGTCAGGAGGAACACGAGCAGCATCTACGACTTATGCTGGAACTTCTTCGAGCAGAGCAACTGTATGCTAAATTTTCGAAATGTGACTTCTGGCTTCGCGAAGTCCACTTTCTAGGCCATGTGGTAAACAAGGATGGAATTCATGTAGATCCATCCAAGGTTGAATCGATCAAGAACTGGCCTGCACCCCGTACACCCACAGAAATCCGCCAATTCTTGGGTTTGGCCGGATATTACAGAAGATTTATCAAAGATTTCTCCAAGATTGTGCAACCTCTCACTTCACTGACTCAGAAGGGTGTCACCTATTGTTGGGGTGAGTCTGCATTTCAGCACTTGAAGGATAGACTTTGTAGCGCACCTATCCTCTCATTGCCTGAAGGCACAGAAGATTTTGTGGTTTATTGCGACGCTTCCATCCAAGGACTTGGTTGCGTATTGATGCAACGTGACAAGGTCATTGCCTACGCATCGCGCCAACTTAAAGTTCACGAAAGGAACTACACTACGCATGACTTGGAGCTGGGAGCAGTTGTTTTCGCACTTAAGATATGGAGACATTACCTGTACGGTACCAAGTGCACCATTTACACCGATCACAGGAGTCTCGAGCATATCTTCAAGCAAAAGGAGTTAAACATGCGTCAACGCCGATGGGTTGAGCTCTTGAACGATTATGAATGCGCTATCAAATATCATCTGGGCAAGGCCAATGTTGTGGCCGACGCCCTCAGTCGAAAGGATACTATACCTAAGCGTGTACGTGCGTTACAACTTACCATTCACTCTAGCCTTCCCGCTCAGATTCGCGATGCTCAGGTTGAAGCGTTGAAAGCAGAAAACATCAGGGCTGAGTCCCTATGAGGATCGAGGCAACGGCTGGAACAAAAGGAAGACGGCGCCTACTATGTTAACGGACGCATCTGGATTCCACTTTATGGAGACCTACGCGAGCTTGTGATGGATGAAGCACACAAGTCTCGTTATTCGGTACATCCTGGTTCGGATAAAATGTACCACGACCTCAAGACTACGTATTGGTGGCCTGGCATGAAAGCCCACATAGCAACCTACGTCAGTAAGTGCTTGACTTGTGCGAGAGTCAAGACTGAATATCAGAAACCATCAGGCCTACTTCAACAACCGGAGATCCCGAAATGGAAATGGGAGCAAATTTCCATGGATTTCGTTACTAGTCTGCCTAGATCTCAACGTGAAAACGATACCATTTGGGTGATCGTAGATCGACTGACCAAGTCTGCACATTTTCTGGCTATCAAAGAAACGGATAAGTTTTCTACTCTTGCAGACATTTACCTAAAGGAAGTGGTATCAAGGCACGGAGTGCCAACCTCCATCATTTCTGATCGTGACGCGCATTTTACTTCTGAACTGTGGCAAGCAATGCACAAGTCCTTTGGCTCACGTTTAGATATGAGCACCGCTTATCACCCACAGACAGATGGGCAATCTGAACGCACCATCCAAACCCTTGAAGACATGCTTAGGGCATGTGTAATCGATTTTGGTAATGGCTGGGAAAAGCACCTCCCGCTGGTGGAGTTTTCGTATAACAACAGCTACCACACCAGCATCCAAGCCGCTCCATTCGAGGCATTGTACGGACGCAAATGCCGATCACCTCTTTGTTGGGAAGAAGTTGGTGACAGCCAAATCACTGGCCCAGAACTTGTGGTAGATACCACCGAGAGAATTGCTCAGATACGACAGCGAATGGCGGCAGCTCGTGACCGTCAGAAAAGCTATGCTGATAAGGGAAGAAAACCACTCGAGTTCTAGGTTGGGGATCGAGTGTTACTCAAAGTCTCGCCTTGGAAAGGCGTAGCTCGTTTTGGTAAACGAGGCAAGCTCAATCTGCGCTATGTCGGACCGTTCGAAATCATTGAGAAAATTGGCAAGGTCGCCTACAAATTGAATTTACCCGAAGAACTTAGCGGAGTTCACAACGTATTCCACGTGTCAAATCTGAAGAAGTGTCTGTCAGATGAGACCCTCATAGTTCCTCTCAAGGAACTCACTATCAACGACCAGTTGCGATTCGTCGAAGAACCAGTAGATATTACTGACATGGACGTTAAGATTCTCAAGCGCACCAGAATACCTCTTGTCCGAGTTCGTTGGGATTCCCGTCGTGGCCCAGAGTATACCTGGGAATGAGAAGACCAAATAAAACTCAAGTACCCCCAGCTGATTAAGAAAAACACAACCGCTACTGAGGCTGAAGCTACTGCAGAATTTCGGGACGAAATTCCAAATCAACAGGGGGATGATGTGACACCCCAGGAAAACCAGGAAACCAACGCAACTTAACTAGCTTCCTCAGTAACCACGCGCTAAATTTCAGGACGAAATTTTCTTAACAGGGGGAGAATGTGACAACCCTCAAAATTCCATGTATTCCGTACAACTTATTAATGAAAATTAAAGTGCTTAATGACTGTGCTGAATCATTTAACTGCTTTCTGATATCTGTGTTATACTTACATGTGTATGTTAACATACTAGTAGTATACAGAAAAGTTACTAAATAGTCCGGTATGCTTTCCTGAGTGTTGAAAATTAAAAACGTTACAAAAATATATATGTAGGACACTTTACGAATTAATTAAGCACTTTAACGGAACAACACCGTACCAAACAACCGGACTTTACCCGGAACACAAAAATATTGTCAAACACATTGTTCTTATTTTTCTGAGCTAGTTAGGGTCCCCGAACACCCTAACACACTATATAATTAACCACACACCATAAACCACTAACTTAACACTTAACCTTCTAACTAAATTAGTAACCAACCATTGCTTCTCAACTAAACCAACCCCCCCCCCCCCCATCCGGTTATGAAACATGGGGACTCACACATTTGACTTTCTTTGATTAATTAATGAATGCTATGTACTTAGGGAACATTTAGACTAATGGTCATTGCATGGTTGGAGGTTTTCCTTATAAACCAAGAGTTCTAGCTTCACATCAATTCCATCTTCAAACTTAACACACTTCCTTCTTCTTCTTCTTCTCCCTTGTTTCGGCTGAATCCAAACCACCACACCATCACCATCACTTGGTCACTTACAAACATTCTACAAGCATACAAGGGTGCTACGGATCATACAACGAAGCTTGATGCTCTCGGAAGTGGAAGGACCTTCTCTATTCGGTTTTAACCATCACTTTTCTACGCTCAAACTCCCCTAGCCTTGAGCTAGTGGTAAGAACTTAGATCCGTTCATTCTTTATGTTATTTAAGTGGTTAATAGATGTTTGATGATGAAAATCCATGAACACTAAAGAACCATGAACAAAGTCTTGCATATAAACTAACTTGTAATGAAATATTGTTGAAACATAATGAAGTGTTGTTAAATCGAAGTTGTCTTGATTATGTTGCTGATTACTTGCTGATCTACTTGTAATATTGATGTTTGATGTTGTTGTGGTCACTAAACATGTTAACGGAATCAATCGAACACAAGTTAGAAAGTTAAAGAATGAAAATAGAATATGTCCAAGCTTTACAGCCAACTTCAGTTGGCTGTAAACAGGTCATAACTCAACGAAAAACAGATATTTTAAGTCTATAACGTGTTATTATGAAATATGGTTCTAATGGCACCAGAACCATAATTTTTGGACTCCGTTTACTATTTTTAAAGCGTCATTTTGTAACAGCAGCTAGAGCTGCATTTTTCTGCTGAAAATATGCGTTTTGTTTTTTGTCATAACTTGAGTTCTGTGCAGAGTTAGATCATGAAATTTGTACTGTAGATGACCACCGATGTATTTGTAATTATCTCACTGGAATTTCCTAAATCGGACTTATGATGAATTTTAAATAAATTATTCCGTGGACTGTGGTCAGAAAAAGATAAATCTGAGTTCAGTCCGGAAAATGAATTTTTAGTAAAATATTAGTAATGAACTGGACCCCAATATTTTTACACAATAAAATTTGGAACGTTTAAGACATTCTGTAAAAATTTGGGAATTTTTGGAATAAGTTAACTATTTTATTAAAATGTCCGAAAACAGCCCGGTTTTGAATATTTAAGCTGAAACGACATAAGTTGTAATTTGCGTGTCTAAATGTCGAGTATGCTATCTGTGGATGATCTAACATGTTATATGTGTTATGTGCATTATCGTATGTTTGCTTATGAGTGGGGAATGGATGGGAAGTATATATGGGCATAAACAGTTAAAGTAATGCATGTTATGTGATAGATACGTATAGGAACTTTGTGCTCTATTTAAAAATCACTAAATGACTAACTGGTAATCATATTAGGACGTGATTGACCGACCTTGACTGTTAGCTATATTTGAGAATCTAACCGAGCAAACCGAGGTGAGTTCACACTTTCTACAAGGCATGGGATTCACGGTGGTTTGGGAATGGGTTAAAGGATTTAAAACTAAATCTACATATCCCCTTGGGAAGATATGTACGGCCATCCTCCATAGGTAGGATGCCATTATTAATCCTATGAATTCTCCTGGTGCAGAATACGTACGTTCGTCCTCCTGGTGTAGGACAACAACCTTAAAAACTAGCTAGACAAAACTCTATCAATAAGTCCCTCTTCATTATATCGACTTAATCGCCGAGGCCAATGGCGAGCGGGTCATTAGTTAATAGCGCTATTAGGTTTAACAAACCTCACACCGTGCCGGTCGGACGGGAGTGTACTAATGGACTATGGCAGACTATCAGTGATGATAGACGCTGATATAGGGCACAACTTTTTTGCGTAGTAGTCGATATCATACCGTCTAGTAGTTCACACGGGGAAAGCCCCCACTGATTATGGTTATGGTTTGGGTAATGAAAAAGGAACTGGTTAAACATACTTTCAACTACGGGGTAACCCCCACGGCAATTAAGCCAACGAAAGTCAAACCACGTTTTTCAGAAACAACTTAAAACTAAACAACCAAACGTGAACTCACTCAACTTTGTTGTTGACTCGTTGTTACATGCCTTACAGGTCGCTAAACGCTTGGAGCTTGCACGAGGAAGAAGTCGTTGTGGTGTACGGACTGTTATGTTCCGTGCTTATTACTTAAATCCTTATGAACTTATTAAACTTGCGTTTTGAACTTTAACTTATAAACTATGGACTTATGCTTTTGGATTTACTTTTATGCTTCCGCTGTTTAAACTAAACATGGTTAACTAGCTTTGGTCACCAATCGTATTGTTGTTGGTCTTATTTACTTAATTACGATGTTCAATATGATTGGTGGCTCGATCCTGGTCATGTCACGCCTCCAAGCGGTGATACTCCGCATGGTGGATTTTGGGGGTGTGACATTATCAACTTTGAATTTGGCGAGGACTCCTAAAATTATTTTTATTGCAGCTATATCAGCCACCGTAAACCTCACCCACTCGAACCACCTTCAACTAAGCAAACCATCGTACCAAATTGTGTCACCCAAAACCCAAACACTCACATCCACCCGAACATCGGCCTAGATTGTTAGAGAGAGAGAGAGAGAGAGGATGTGAGGTGTTCAAAACAACATCGTTTCAAAGGAAAACACATCGTTTCAAAGGAAAAAATAACATTTAAAACATAACAATTTAAACAACAAAAGCATGAATATAAACTAAGTGTGTTTCTAGTCCATCCTCCTAGATATCTTTTCAACACATCAATATCAAGCTCCTGCAATATATATTAAAGTAACATGTCAACACAAAAGCATTGGTGAGCATACAAGTTTAGTGTACTAGCAAATGTATAAAGGAATTTAATGAGATCCATATGACAAAAACGTATACTAAGGCATAACATATCATGAACTGGTGGCATGCATGACATACGTGTCAACCCAAAGATTCCACTAGCGTAATCTTGTCGTCGCAACGACGAGACCGTTTGTATGATTACTTAACATAGACCCAACAAGGGCGATGTGCTACTCCAATAGTTCTGTACATGTTAAGGTATGCTTTGTACGAAGTTAATGACAAAGTATAGTGCAACAACGGCTTCTAGCATGCATGTATTCCTAAAGTATAAACGTATAAAGCATGTATATTGGATTCGCTTGTATGAATAATGTATTTGCATAAGTGTGATTGTGGGAGTTTTATATATTGCACCCAAAAGTGTGAAAACAAAACGGGCGTCATGTATACTCACGGTTTGCGAAGTAATTCCACGTAGTGAGTTTAACGCGTCTTGAGTTTTGGAACACCGAAGTTGCCCTAAGAGGGAAACAAAGGTGTGTGAGTTACGGTTTTTGCTTAACGTATTGGATTCGGAATTTTGAAGTTAACGTATATGAATGTAAAATTAAGTACCATGAGAATGTTCATGCAAGGAGGTAAGATGAATTCCATCCATTTAACCTCATTATATGATTCACCAAAACACAAAATCATCAACTTTGCAGACGATTTCGATTGGTCATGAATGTGAAAATAAGAACTTAAGCCTACCAAATCTACAAACAACCAAGTGAGCTAGCTAGATGCGTGCATCCCAAACATGGAATGTCACACCCTCTCATAGGCGGAAGCGCAAGGTGTGAACTTGATTAGTTTTCATTGCATACGATGTAAGTAAACAAACTATATGAATAAAATATGCATGATGTTCATCCATTCCAAGATATAAAAAGTATACAAGTCACAAGTTTATTCTCAAAAGACATCACAAGTAATATTGTTTTACAGAGAAGACTTGTACAAAATAAAGTTTTAAACACCAAGGCTTTGCATCCTATATCTCGCTCGAACATGAGATATATGAACCAAACCCTTCAAAACGGGATGACAGCGCAATCTTGACAATCTTGAAATCTTGAAACCAAACCGAGCAAGGATCCACTTAATTGCCTGAAATACATGTAAGTTTAAAAGTCAACAAAAATGGTGAATTCATGTGTTTGAGTTCGTATAAAATGAATCTTAAAAACATTTGAAAGTTCGTATAGAAAACCGTATGTAAAAGAGTGGTATGTAAAGAGTCTATGAAATCGTTGATCATTAGTGTTTTGTAAGGACATTAATATGTGCCGACCTAGGAAGCACTCAACCCTTGACGATTTTGTGCCAATTAACCTCGACTATGACACGAAAGCACATCATGCGGCCACACGGACCCATGAGTGGGGCTCGCCAGTACCCAATAGATCTACCCCTTTCGTTCCTCGGTCTATATGATTAATGGTGCTTAAGTTCCACCCTATTTGCACATGATCTAGGTGTTTCATTCGTTAGCTTAGTCATACCATCGTAACATGTATTTCCCCCCGAGAGTTGTAAAACCGAAAAACGTTTAAAAGAAAAGGGGGACATGAACTCACAGTTTTGTGTCCGAAAGATTGGTGATAGCAAAGGGGTATCCAAATACGCAGTGCAACCTACAAGTGTTCTAACTCATTAGACACTTAGGTCTATACTAGACCATGTACACGTTGCTCATCTTGAATGTCGTTAGGTTTGTATTTGTTGTTTATTTGGAAACCCTTGTTGTATTTTAATACGTTGATGTTTGTTTTGTATATTCGTTATTAATACACACACACACACATATATATATATATATATATATATATATATATTTGTATTCACGTTGTGTATGAACTGGTCACGCCCTTCATAAGTCTCCGTGTCTAGCACAAGTGTCAGTGGGCCTAGCTCATAAGTGTGTTCGTGCCTCGCACGAGTAGGAATGGGCCTAGCCCATATGTGTCTCCGTGTCTCGCACGATGTAACTGGGCCTAGCCCATATGCGTCACTGTGTCTCGCACGGGTGGTTTAACGTTATGAGTTGTATATATATTCTTCAAATATATATTTAAGGATGGTGAACCTCGTTCGCTCGTATAAGTACGCTCGTTTTGTTTGTATATATTTGTTCTTCAAATATAAATATATATTTAATAGATATATTTGTTAAAAATATATATTTTTAACATTGTATTCATGTCGTTGTACATGTATGGTATTCTCTTGTATGTGTACACTTCATCAAGTGTATTTGTGTACCTTACTATGTACTTGTATATTTATACGTATACGTATACCATGTATATACTTCACTTGTATATTTTATTGTTGGTATTTATGTCGTATTTTATACGTATATGTGTACATGTACATTACTTGTAATCTTTCAATTTCACTAAGTTCTTTCATATACGTATGAGTATACTTATATACTTTTGTATTTTCACTTAGTGATTATTTATATAATACTTCCCGGATTTTAAGAGTTTTGAAAATATATATATTTTCTAAGTTGTCTAAAAATATATTATTTTTAGAATCCCGTCGTCGTAGTCGTCTATATATTTTCGTGGTGAAAATGCCCAAGTGTCATCGGTAAGATGTTTAAGCCCCTCGCCGTGACGATACGAACGGTCGTTGTCAGTGACGATATATTTAGTTTATTACCGAACTTTTATTATATCTTTGGTGTCGGTTTAGTGTATATATATATATATATATTATTTCTTCAATATATATAAGTTAGTTTGTCTGATGTCCGAATTTAGGTTTACGGATATAATATAAGCGGATTTATATATATCTTTTAGTGTATTACATTCCATGCAACAAGCTTTGAGGATATGTGTGTATTTATATATGTCACCATATACATTTGTGTATTTATATATATATATATATCACCATATACATTTGTATACTTGTGTATTCTTTAAGTATTTAAGGGGGGGGGGGGGTCAAGTGTTTGTATATATGTATTTAGTTAAGCAAGCTCCTAACTTTTAAATACATACACATAAGTACACACATGTATATATACACATAAGGTGATCTTCCTATATATATATATATATATATTTCACCCTAAATATATATATATATATATACACATGTGTATGTGTATATATATAGGGGTGAAATTTAGGGAAGACGTCTAAAAGTGTGAAAACGGTGAGAACGATTTTGGTGTTGACATGTGGCGTTGGTGCTAACTTACGCTAAGACCATATGTAGTGGTAATGCCCTACCCTTGGGCGTTTTGCGCCATGTGGCAGCCCAGTCAGCAATGGGGCATTATGGGGCGTTTTCTAAAATGGATGTAGTGGGGATGTGTGACAACTGGCACAAAACCGGTAACTTCCGTACTATTTTAATAATTATGTATTTCCTGCAATTATGTGCTTAGATGTCAACATTATGTGCTTACTTGCTTTACATATGAATTCATGCATGTTTTATACTTCAATTATCGCATTGTGCCTTACATTCAGCGTCGCGTCGGAATGACTAGTAAACTCACCGGTAAGACAAGCTGCGTCAGGATGACTACAGAATACAATCAGACAATAGATTTAGGGCCTAGGAGTAGGTCCAGCATCAAAAATACATTAAAACCTAAGTGTAGGAACAAGGGTTAACATAAACACTTTCCGAAAGCTAAAACAGCCACTAAAAAGTACCCGAAACGCACTTTAAATGCAGATATCTGGAGAACAACAGCAAAAACAGCATTTATACCATAAAATAACATGCAGAATTTATGTTTTCGTGTCCAGAATAACTTGTAAAATGTTGGAAATGAAAACTGTCACAAAAGGTACTTCATACCTTGTAAAACTGCGCTATTTAGCACTTTAACAAACTGATAACCGAACGAATAACCGGACACTACCCGAAACATCAAAAATAGACTAGAAGCATTGTTTTTATGATATAAAGCTAGTTATGGTGATAAAACACCTTAAAAATCATAAAAACACATAAATACACTTAATTTAAACATAAACCTTCTAACTTACCTTCTAGTCCCTCAACTTCCAAATTTTACACTTTACCCCCCCCCCCCCCTCCCATTTGAAACCGGCCCTAAATGGACCCCACATCACTTTCCATTAAAATATTATTCATGTTAGCTAGATATTGGACATTTAAACTCATGGTTAAACACATGTTGGAGAATGAATTATAAGAGACCTTTAGTTGAAGAACATTATCATTTCTTAACTTTCAAACATCGTCTTCTCCTCTCCTTTCTCTCTAACCTACGGCCACACCACAACCCCACTCCATCAACCATTTTCACTTCAAAACTAAAGAATCCAAGGTTATACAAAGGTGAAGGAAGGTGATCTAAGGAAGCTACAAGTGGTAGAAGTTGAAGGACCTTCGTGTGGAGCTTTTAACCTCTCATTTTCTTCTATCCTCATCTTCATCTTGTTTGTGCCACTTCCCTAGCCACTAGAGCTAGTAGTAAGCCTTCTAAAAACCATTTTACTTCATGTTATAAGTATGCACAAGACACACCATCAAAGAAACTAAACTTTAAAAGATGGTAACATGAAGATCTAACATAATCTAAATGAAATCAAGTTGTTTTAAAGTTGTTTGATGTATGTGATGAAGTTGTGAATGTTGAATCTTGTGTTTATGTTTAGATCCATCATGTTAAAGCTTGTTAGAAGCTT
The DNA here is from genome assembly GCA_030545235.1 of Helianthus tuberosus. Taxonomy (NCBI): domain Eukaryota; kingdom Viridiplantae; phylum Streptophyta; class Magnoliopsida; order Asterales; family Asteraceae; genus Helianthus; species Helianthus tuberosus. The sequence goes on from CM060394.1 coordinate 99,939,133, forward strand.
AGATCTAACAACTTTAAGCATGGATCTTGAAAGATCCATGGTTAAACTTGAAAAGTCTTTATGTGAACATGAGAAATGGTTTTAAAGTATGTTTCTTATGATCTTGAAGTGATAAAGTTTATGGATGAACCATTTACGAAACTAAGCTTCACAAAAAGTTTGTTAAAATTTAACGAGAACACTTGTTTTTGGAAGATTCATGTATATAAAGTGTAGATCTAAAAGACTACACATTTTTAACAAAAATCAAGTTCATCATAAGGTTTTACATGATAAAATTAGTGTATGTAACTTGTTATGTTGATTGGAAATTGATTTTGATGATGAAAAGAAAATAAACACATGTTTTGAAAACACGGGAAACCTCCATTTTTAGGGGAAACTATGTCAACATTTTTATAAAATTTTGACACTTAGAAAAATATAAGTTTTGGTGAAACTTAATCCCCCAAAAATTCACCTAAAAATATTTACTAAGGTTCCTTAATTTTTGTACAAAATTACAAGCTAAGAAATAAGGATTTCTTCAAGTTAAAAATCAATATTAAGTATGTCTGTTTTTAGGGAATATATATATATATATATATATATTTAGTTATCACCAAATTTTGTGCTAAGTGTATATTATGTTTATTATATGTTGTAGTGTATTAGGAACTTGAAAATACACTAAATACTCCCAAAGAGTATCACCCTCAAAATACACATAAAAATACAAAAGAAATACCTAAGAATATTCATACAAAATAACACCTGAAAGGGTATATAGACAAATACAAGAAAATATACTTATATACATATATTACTTAACAATTTTGTACTTGGACAAATATTTGGACGTCTTTGAACATAAATATATATTTGGACAAATATATATATAATTACTACCAAGTAATGGAAATTATACAAAAAATCGGGTGAATGACAGAAATGAATATATATATTTTACAAGCATAACAAAATATATATATTTCACACAAACCTTAAAAGTATATTATTTTTAAGAAATATAATTCCGGAAAGTATTAAAAATCAAAGAATTGATTTTTTTGGCAAATAATGTAAAATACACAATTATTTACATGAAAAATACAAGTATACTTCCCTAAGTATACTTACACAAAAATAATATTGAAAATATTATTTAACAAAATACTTATATTTATTTTTAAAAAATAATATAAGTAACATATTTTGGACAAGTTAAAAATATAAAGTATTTTTAACATTTATCGTTTGTCAAAGACTACATAAATAAATATATGTTTTTCGGAAGTAAAATATATATTTACAAATGAACAATACCAATTCAAATTACAAGAACACGACGAACGGGTGAGACCCGACAAACAAGGGCACGACCCTCACTAATGATGAACTTATACAAAACAAACAATAACTTAAGACGGTGACTTGTACTTAGTGAATTACAAGTCTAGTGATTAACGTACATAGAACAAATAGAGGTTGTGACGCCTACAAGACAAGCCGGTGAAGTTTACAACGCAGGATATGCAAAACAGTGAGTTCATGTCCCCACTTTTAAACGTTTACTTATTTTCTAAACTTGGGGAAAATACATGTACAATGGTATGTAGAACACAAAACTAAGGAATGACACATAGATCATGTGACGATTAGGGTAACATAAGCAACATTAATCAACGTATACATTTAGACCAGGGAACGAAAAGGTTAGATCTAATGGGTTTCAGGCAACCTCACTCTTGGCCTACTTCTACCAATGAGTGCTTTTGTGTCTCAGTCGATCTCGACAAAAATGCTAGGTTTGGTGGCTTCCTATGTCGTGACATATGTTAGTGTCCTCACGAAACATTAGTGATCTCGTATTCCTTACATTTACATAACACAGTTTACAGATATGTTTTACAAATTACATACCATGTTTTCATATAAGTATATTCAAACATTCTATACAAAAACTGCATGAATTCACACCAACTTATGTTGATGATTTTCCAAAACTTACATGTATTTCAGGGAACTAAGGGGATATATGCGCGGTCTCCTTGCTCAAGATGGTTGTTTATGTTACAAGTTATTATGTGTCGATGCTCCATTGCCACTTTTGTAGGATTTGTTTGTTATATCCCGCCTTCTGCGGAGATATAATGAACAAAACCTTGATATTTGTTTTTGAAATGATGTTGTAGACTTTTCAAACAATTATATTATGTTGTGTGTAAACTTTAAACTTAACTTTTGTTATGGGTACTAAACTATCAATGGCAATATGGAGTTGTTTTACATTCATGTAGTATGTTTACTTATCGTATGCAATGAGAACCTTTCAGATCACACCTAGTGCTTCCGCCTTAGAAAGGGGTGTGACAGGATGTGGGCATTGTGGGGCATTATGTTTGTAATAAAATTAAATAAAAAACATCAAAAAATCTTATTGGAGAAACAAAAGGAAGATAAAGGTGATTGGACAAAAGCAATGAAGCTAAGAGTGGAAAAAAGCACGCCAAAAGCAATTTGGGCAAAAAAATGCCCCTGGGGTGGAGAAAGGGCGTTGTGGGGCGTTTTTTAGGGGAAAAAACACCCAACCCCCCCCCCCCCCAATACGGATGGTCTAAGGGTAATGTTGTCAAAAAGTTTATGCACATGCTACTCACATGCAAAAAACCATCCACATGCTAGTCACATGCATATTCCACCATCCTTTTTAAACTCCCGTAACTTTTTTATACATGATTATTTTTAAAAAAAAATTATACCATAAAATCGAGTGTTTTATTATCTTTCCAACGAGTATAATATTGCTATACTTTTGCAATAAAAAAATGATATGAACTGGGTGTCCAAATAAAAACGCCATAAAACACCCAGTTCAGAAAAACGCCATAAAAGTACCCAGTTGAAAACGCCATAAAACACATAGTTCAGAAAAACCCCATGAAAACCCAGTTGAAAACGTCATAAAAACCCAGTTGGAAACGCCATATAGAAACAAAGTTCAAAACGCCATAAAAAAACCCAATTCATTTTTTTTGAAAAATATATCAATAGTATACTCACTGGAAAGATTAAAAAACGCTGAGTTTTATGGTGTAATTTTTTTTAGAAAAATAATCACGTATAAAAAAGTTATTGACGTTTAAATATGATGGGGGGGGGGGGGAATAACAAGTGATTAGCATGTGCACCCTTGTTTGGATCTTCCATTTTACCCCTCCTGTAGTTCTAAGGTTCCCATTATTTACAAAAATGACACCGCATCATCTTAGCTACAAATCACAAAGATCTTATGGCTGAAAATCGTTCTCACCGTTTTCACACTTTTAGGCGTTTACTCCTGATCTTGTTTCTATATATATATATATATATATATATATATATATATATATCAATCACTCGTACCCAATAAATCCCACAAATAGCAAAACTACTTGTAGGGTCTAGGGAGGATGGGATGTAGACAAACCTTACCTCTATCCCTAAAGATAAAGAGACTACTTCCAGAGAGACCCCTAGTTCGAGAACAAACAACAGACAACAAACTAAATTACAAGACCATAAGAAAAAAAGCAACCAAATTACAGAAGCAATGATGAGATAGTAGCATAGTAAAACATAAACATATAAAACATCAAGAAAGCACATATATATACAATACCTGCATCAAGACAGTGTTTAGGAAAATCTAAACCCCTAAAACCCAACTAAAGCTCTAGAGTACACTTCCCTGAAAAACTTTAACCTGAATCCTATGCCTCCATGAACTCCTATCCTGGACCATGTCCTCAGAGAGGTGCAACTCTAGTAAATAGTGTCTAAGTGTTTAGTAAATCGTGCAACTCTAGTAAATCGTGCCTATATATATATATATATATATATATATAGGGAGAGGATCATGAGAAAACTAGATATAAATGAGAAAACCAAAAAACTAACCAAAAAACTAACCAAAAAAGCACTAAAAAAGAGGGGGGAGACTTTTAACGAAGGAGGGGGGGACTTTTAATGAAGGAGGGGTAAAATTGGAAAAAAAATATATAACTTTTCAAACATTTCTCATTTCTCCATACGTTATTATTTTAAAACAAAAATGGCACCATAAGATCACAAATTTTTGTATCTTTCATTCAAGTATATTCGAGCATATTTTTTATGACATAAAAAAAGATTTATGGTGTCGTCTTGTTTTCAATATTATTATTATAGTAGTGCACATGTGCAATATAACATGTACTACAATTGCATTACATGCTTAAAATTAGCTTTTTGAGTCTAGTTTAGCTTTTAGGGTTAGTTTTTTTGGAGGTTTAGGATTAGGATTAGGTTTTTGGGTGTGGGGGGTGGGGGGGTTTAGGTTTTTGGGGGGTGGGGGGTTTAGGTTTTTTTTGGTTTATGTTTAGGGTTTAGTTTTAGGTTTTCGGGAGGGTGGGGGGTTTAGGTTTTTGGGGGGTGTGTGGGGGGGGGGGGGGGTTAGGCTTTTGGTTGGAGGGTGAATTTAGGTTTTTGGGGGGTGGGGGGTTTAGGTTTTTTTCGGGTTTATGTTTAGGGTTTAGTTTTAGGTTTTCGGGAGGGTGGGGGGTGGGGGGGTTAGGTTTTTGGGGGGTGGGGGGGGGGGGTTAGGCTTTTGGTGGGAGGTTGAATTTAGGTTTTTGGGGGGTGGGGGTGGGGGGTTTAGGTTTTTGGGGGGTGTCCGTGGGGGGGGGGGTGGGTTAAATGGTTTAAGCTTTATGTATTAGTGCGCATGTGTAGTACAAAAAAAAAATTTTTTTTTTTTTTTTTTTTTGAAAATTTTTTTCCACACATAAAAAGTAGCGATTTTTATAAAAAAAAAAATGCATAAAAAAAAAAATTTTTTGTATGTTTTTAGGTTTTTTTTAGGCTTTTTTGGTTAGTTTTTTGGTTTTCTCATTTAAACTAGTTTTCTCATGATCCATCCCCTATATATATATATATATATATATATATATATATATATAATTTCATTAACTTAGAAAAATAACCATAAGTGTTTAGTTTAACTTTTCATTAAAGTTTTCCTAATCATGATTAAAGTTGCTAATCTTGTTTAATTAAGATAATCACTTGTTAAACCATACTTAAATCATGATTAGGATTTTATAAAATTTGGCCATAGTTTTCCCTATAGTATGGACGTTTTCCACGTTTTTAAAACGTATTTTAAACCCATTTTTAATCCCAAGTCTCATCAACAACACAAATCAAGTTTCAAACAACACTTTTCATGTGAAATCACATAAACATAACTTGAAGATTCATGAACTTTTCCATGTATATTTATCAAGATTACTAAAAATATCAATTCTTTTTATGTTCATCTTCTAGTTTCACAACTTTATACAAAGCTATTTAGAATATCTTTCAAAATTATTAGTTCAAAAATCATGATTCTAGCGTCTTGATAATCTCACATTTTCCAAAAATCATTTTCAAGACTTATGTTAAAGTTCATGAACTTAAAATGTGGTGATCTTGCTAGATCTAAACATATTTATGTTTAGATCATATTTTTAAGCATATTCATGCAAGATCATTAAATCTAAACAAACTACATTACACTAAACATAATAATCAACACATAATCATATAAGATTATTATGTTAGATTTAGGGTTGTAAGTATTTTGTTTAGTGAATTTCAAGATGATCAAGGTGTACTTTTAAGATCTACTAAGCATAATAAACATATAAATGAGTTTAGATTGTCTTACAACTAGCACTTAGGCTAGGGAAGATCAAAGTGAAGATGATGAAGAAGACTAGAAGATCTTGAAGCTCCAAGAACAAGTGTGATGCTTCCTAGAGTGCTCCCAAGCTTTGAACCATCTTAAATCATCTTTGAAAGGGTCATGAATGCTAGTGTTTATGTGCTTGAAGGTTGAAGATGGAAGAAGACACATGGGGGTGTTTGGGCCGTAGACCAAGAGAGAGAGAGAGAGAGAGGAGGTTTATTTGTTGTTTGAATTATGAAAAGTATGAAGTAATATGATGATGGTAAGTTGTGATTTCTTGCACTTTATAAGTCAATGCTCAATCTCATAGCTATACCATCATCATCATCATCATCATCATTTAACTAGTAGGGAAGGGGCTTGTGGGTCCCCTTCTTTGACCGAATTCTAGAGGTGGGGGGGGGTAGTGTATGGGTTTAACCTTATAATATGCATATAGATATGTGATATAATCTTATGTTAGATATTTATGTAATTAGCTTATGTTCTTGTATCATTAGTGTAGTAATGACGTTTCTGATGCTAATATAGGTCTAACTAGTTCATTAGACTAGTAATTTAGATGATAAGATGTTGAATATACTACTAGTTTCGATACGGGGTCATTACCGAATGAAGTATGTAAGGCGCATGATAATACCGGTAATAGTACCTTCAATAAATATTTGATACCCTCGTGATTGTTTAAGATAATTAGCATTATCTACAAGCTTAAATTAGTGTTGCGGAATGCTGAAAAATGTTGCGAAGTGCTGAATTTATTAGTTTGTTATTCGGATCGGACAATTTACATGTTTAGGCGTTTTTTTGGAAAGTTTATATCTTGTTGCAAATGGTTCCCCTAATTTAGAGTTATATATATATATATATATATATATATGATTTCATATCATCCGTTAGTCATTTCAGGAAGTTTCTGAACTCTCCTGCCATGAATAGTGTGTTCGCATGAATAGTGCATTCACATTGTTTACCAACGTATTAGGACATAGTAGTTTTTTCGCGATATAAATTGTAATGTTTAAGCATGTCCTATCAATGCTAGACTTTGTACAATTTAATCATTCATAAATCAAGTCAAATGAACACAATTAAATGTATAAATAGTCATTAAGTTGTACGGAATTACAATGTAGTTTTGTCGATAGTCACATACTCCCCCCCCCCCCCTTAGAAGAATTTTGTCCCAAAATTCACGTTGAGTTACCGGTTGTAGGGGAGTCTTTGAACAGATGTGGGTACTTGCACTTGATTTGGTCTTCACATTCCCACGTGTACTTGGGACCGTGACATGAGTTCCAACGAACTTTGACCAACTAGACACGATTTCTCCTAGTATTTTGGACCTTCCAGTCCATAACCTCAATAGGTTCTTCGGTGTATTGGAGTTTGTCGTCGATATGAATTTCATCCGCCGGGATGATAACCGTTTCTTATGTAGGACTCTGTTAGGAAACTCTGTGTAAGTATTGAAGAAAAATGTGATCATTCTGATCATGTACTGAAGATGATAAAGTCAAGAGATCACACAAGAAGAAGATACAAGATGAAACAAGACAAAGCAGAAAGTCAGAAACATCTTCAACAAACATTATAATTAGATCACAAGTAAAGAATGACAACCAGAAAGGACCAATCTGATAAGTCTGATGACAAATCTGATGTTTATCATTAGAATCTGGTAACTTCTGTTCATCAGAAATCTGATGATCAACTCAACAGATTTCTGATAAGTTAGTCATCAGAAAATCTGATGAACCAACTTGTCTAAAAGATAAGGCTCTCTAACCATAGTAAAGTAGCAAGTTGACCTTGCATAGATTCAATGAATATGCCAAAAAGCTACTTTATGCAGACAAGTGCATGAATAAACAAATGTTTATTCATGTCAAAACTTTTCTATAAATAGAGAAGTCACCACCAAAGGGAGATGAGTTAAAACCGCATTCGTTACACACAACAAAACTCCATTACCCTTCAATACATAATTCTTAAAGTATTCGTTTATATTAGTCAATAACCTCACAATCACCTTGTAAACTTTGTTTTAAAGTGATATAAACTTCAAAATTTTGTAGTTGTGTTTCTTGAAAGTTTTATTTCTATTTTTGCACATTATTTTCATACTTTTTGAAATCACTTGCCAAATTTAGTTAAAAGAGCATTGTTATCTGGGATCAACAATTAGCATCAGAGCAGATTGAATAAAATATTTTCAAACGATCAATTGCTCTTTTTTTTCTCTAAACTAAATTTGGTAAACTTTCAAACATGGAACAATGTTTTCAATATTGGGTCTATGTCAAAGCCCTTCGACTTTGGTCAGAGAGGAGTATCCCCAATGGAGAATCAGGATTATCAACTTCATAAATAGACATGATGGAGCTTTGTTTCAATCCACTGAGAGAGGCCTACGTATACCCACTGTTGAAATCCCAGTTGTTCCAGCAACTGAGCACACACCAGAAATACCTATCTCTTTGGCTCCAAAGCAAGAAATACATTGGAGCAAGGAAGACAAGGATAAGGTGGAAGCCGATGAAAGGGCCAATGACTTTTGATTATGGCACTTCCAAAAGACATATTCTCTCCAGTAGAGATCAGTTGGAAAATCTTTGTGAATGAGGAGAGAGAATGAAAAGAAACAAACGTACAAATTGTGTCTCTTCCTATGAGAGATTCAAAAGTCTTCCCAATGAGAGTCTTTCTGAAACATATAATAGATTTTCCAAACTATTAAATGCTCTCAAAAAGTTTGGTGTTGAGAAATCCAATGATGGGAGAAATGTAAAATTTATGGATGCTCTACCAAGGGAATGGAGAAGTCTAACCATGACTTTAGCATCCACCCTAGAGCTGGGAAATATGAGCTTACATGATCTCTACAGTATTCTTGTTCTAAGAGAAGAAGAAATCTATGAAAACTCAACCCAAAGAGGATGACCTTTAGCTCTCATCTCCAATGCAAAGAGAACAATCAATTTTGATCCACAAACCTCTCAACGCCAGAACATAAGTCTAGAAAATTTTGATACTTCATCAAACTTTTTAGCATTTGCTGAGAAAATTGCTTTGCTCACCAAGACGTTTGAGCAAAGGTTAAGAGGAAGAAGTAACAAGTACCAGAAAAGTGATAAAGGGAGGATGTAAGGTAAAACAAAGGATAAAGGAAAAATTGAAATAGTGTGCTACAAGTGTAAGCAGAAGGGACATTATGCATCAAAGTGTAAAAACAAAAAGCTAAAGGATGTTTCTTATTATGAGAAAAAGCTTGAAGAATCCAAAAGAAAATAGCATGTCAGCCTAATTGTAGGAATAGACTCCTCGCTAACAGATGACTCTTCTGATAAGGAAGAAGAAGAAGAAATGACAAACTTCTGTCTAATAGAAAAAAAATATCTGATGGAGAATCTGACTCTTCAGAACACAAGGTAAGCTCAAACAACCGAGACTTAGAACATCAGTTAAATAAGCTTATGACAGATTTTGAATTTTCACAAGAAAAAAAAAACAAATTTTGGAAAATAAGAAATCTAATAATTTGCAAAAATTGTTAAATGAAGTCAAACTGAAAACCAATTACTAATTGAAGAAAATCTAACAAAAGAAGCAAAAACTGAATTTTATGAAAAAGAAAGAAAAAATTTATACAAAAAAATTCATGATAGTGAAATCAACATGAAAGGTTTTCAACAAGCTAAAGAATTCATAAACTTCATTGAAACAACACCAAAGAGCAAAGGTGAAGGACTGATATATATATATATATAAAAACAAACATCAGAAATCCCACCACTTTTGTAAGAGCATCTGACCCAAGTTCTGATAAAGTGACATCAGAACTGATGGTGAATCATGCAAATCAACAAGCTCTGATAGTTTCTCTTTGTCATCAAAATACAGCTTAAAAGGAAAAAGGAATGAAATAAAACAAAAATTTTTGGAAAATACAAAAAGAATTCATCCCAAATTTCAAAAAACTGCTAATCTTCCATCACAATCAAATTTGTCAAAAAATTCAGACAAAATAAATTGTATATGTGTTGAAATACTGAAGCTAATTCAACAACATCTCTCAAAAGACAAACAATCTGTTAGTGGCTCAGCACTCAGCAGAAATTCTGATGAAAATTACTCATCTGAAGAAGAAATCTTAAACAAATTTTCATCAGAAAAAGTACCCAAACAGGTTTGGGTAACAAAAAATCTCTAACCTTACCATTTCAGGACAATAATGTGCAGCAGATTTGGTACTGTGATTCAGGAAGCTCCAAGCACGTGACTGAGGATAGGAGCTTACTCAGTAACTTTAAACAGAAACTGGGTAAACTGGTAAATTTCAGAAATGGGGTAAAGGGAAGAACATTAGGTTATGGTAGTATTAAGTATGGATCACTAACCATTGAGAAGGTAGCCTATGTAGAAGGTTTAAAATACAATCTACTCAGTTGTGGGCAATTTTGTGACAAAGGCTTCCATGTAACTCTTTTACCAGAAAAAAAATATTATTAATTGGTTTAGATGATAACAAAATATACTTAAGTGGGAAAAGAATAAGAAAATACATCTATTACTTTGATTTTAAAGAAGAAATTGAGCATCCTCAGTTGTATCTATTTTCAAGAGAAAAATAAAGGTAACAGTTGGTTATGGCATAAAAGATTGGCCCACTTAAATTTCAAAACTCTAAACCAATTAGCAAATAAAAATCTGGTGAAAGGACTACCTTCTATCTCCTCTAAAAAAGATAAAATATGTGAAGCATGTGAGTTAGGAAAATAAAAAAGAGGCTCACTCAAAATTATCACTAAATCTTCAATCACTCAGAATTTAGAACCTTTGCACATGGACCTTTGTGGACTTGTCAGCACAACAAGTTTTTCTGGAAAGAAATATATTTTGGTCAATTTAGATGACTATTCAAGGAAAGAAATATATTTGGTCATTAAAATTACCTGTAAGAAGGATCAGATCTGACAGTGGAACATAATTCAAAAATTTAAAACTTGAGACTTTCCTTCTCAGCATTGGAATATTTCATGACTTTTCTGCTCCAAGAACTCCACAACAAAATGGAATATTGGAAAGGAGAAATAGAACCCTGGTAGAAGCAGCAAGAACCATGTTTGCTTATGCCAAACTGCCTACCTATTTTTGGGTGGAAGCTATTGCTAATGCTTGTTTTACACAAAATAGAATTCTCATAAACAAAAGACACCATAAAACACCTTATCACGTCATCAATGGAAGGGTTCCAAATATCAAATTTTTACACACATTCGGTTGAAGATGTTTTGTGTTTAATGATTTTGACAGTTTAAAAAAATTTGACAAAAAGGCTGAAAAAAGGAAATTTTCTTTGTTACTGTCACACCCCAACTGATGGCGGAAACATCGGGGTGAGGCACAGAGCGAAACAGATTGTCCGGGAGAAATCCATAACAACTATATTACCAAATATTTAACGTTACGTCCCATACCATAGCATATCAAGCAAAGTAGTTATTACAGACATAGCATCTCAAAGACAATTAAATTGTTTCGACAACTCATAAATTATTTAGTTTGTTTCTAGACTCCCCTAGCTCGATTCCACATAAATTCAGCAACATAGCAAGCATCCTAAACACCTGTCACATACGTTAAAATAGGTCAATACACATAGTGTAAAGGTGAGCATATAAGTTTAATAGTATAACAGCAGTGAAAGCGATTTACGCATAACCAGCATGTAACACGTAGAAATGTGAAGCGTGTAAGCTATCGACAATGAAATATGCACAGACATGACTGCGAGTTGTAGAATGCGCAACACATATCACCACTATGACACGTGAAGTAAAACCCTTAACAACCCCTGTCCACGACAGGTGCTGAGTCCAAACTATAGTACTATCGTTGCTAAGGTGTCAGGCAACAATCACTGTGTAAACATAACATACATGCATTCATCGAGTAACACATATAACATGCAGAGGGGTTAGCGTGTAAAGAAAGTGTATGCGTTTTGTGATCGATGTGATTTGATATAGGTAACGTATGTAACACCCAAAAGTTCATTAAGCAAAAAGGGATCGAGTATACTCACAGTTCGTGTTAAATAAATAACACAAGCTTGGATTGAAGGGAGCGCTGGAGAGTTAGCCTAATCAGATAATGACAGTATAAGCGTTGAACGGTGTGTTAAACGGTTTCGAGTGGCACGAGTGACGAATGGTGGTTCGGTCGGATGACCGTCCGGATGGGTGGTCATCCAGGCGGATGACCATTCGGTCGGAAGGTCATTCGTTGGGAAGGATGTGTTTGTGGATGATTTGAACTTTGAAGTTTTTGTTGTAGCATTTTAAAAGATGAGAAGTCTCATTATATGTTCAGCCATCCGATCGGATGGTCATTCGGACGGATGACCATTCGATCGGATGGTGATTCGTTGAGTGGAATGCTTCAAAGATTCAAGTCTCCTGTAGGATAGTCATTCGATCGGATGGCCATCCGATCGGATGACTATTCGTTTGAAACTGATATTCCTTGAGGTTTTGTAAAACGTTTAAGTGTTGAAAATCTTAAGTCACTTGATCGGATCATCGTTCGATCGGATGGTGATCCGATCGGACGGCGATTCGTTCGGGTAACCTGTTTTGTTTGAGAATTTGTAAAATCAGTTAAGTTTAGAAAGTTGCGGTTTGACCGAGACGGTGTGACAACGTGCTAAACAACGGAAACCTCATCAGGTCCAACTTATCCTGTCGGACGGGAATCACCCCGTTCGATCCGAACCAGCTGTTCATGATGGTGTTTCATGTTCAACTCGTGAATCGGTTGTCTCTTTGATAGTAATCCGTTCTCAGACCGACACTTCACTACAAAATGAGTAGAAGGCCTGAACGAGCTCAGATTCTATCGGTTTTGAGTGAAAGTGAAGAATGTTTGAAGAAAAGTTTGAAACACTTTGATTATGCTTAGATTTAGGTGAAATCAGTGTTTAAACATTGTAGAAATCTGTTGGATTCTGACCATTCTTGCTGGAATGAAGTCATTCTCCGAAGTTCATACAAACCCGTGATGACCTCATCACTAAACAGCCCAAAATCAGGTGATTTCATGGTTAAAAGTTGTGATTTGGTGGAGAGGATGATGAGAAAGTGTGTGCGGATTGTGAAAGTATAATATTTGAGATGAAAACTTACAAGAATCGCGAGGAATCGAGAGAAAAGTGGCCTGAGAGTGCGTTGGTCGGAGGAGAGCTGTCACATCACGTGAACAGTGATGTGATAGGTGAGTATAAGGGAATGAGAGAAAGGCGGTGTGGAGTGATTCGCTCGGAGGGCCTTTCGATCGGATGGACATCCGATCGGATGGTCATCCGGTCGGATGACCATTGGATCGAAGGGTCATTCGATTGGATGGCTCGGGTGAGTTGGTTTTCCGACTTTCGTTTCGTGCGTTGAGCGTCGCGGTGCTTTTTAGCGAGTTGCGAGTAAGCGATGCGATAGTTTTTAAATAATAGTTACACAAATAACATAACTAACATACAACAACATATGTAATCTTGCGTTTTCAGTTCGCAATGAGATTGCTTTGTGATAGAGTTGCGATTGCGTTTTCGAATAACACCTTTAACATAATTAAACATGCACAAGTAACACATAATAGCACACACACGTAAAACAATATCCATAACTGCGATTCATGTTGCGATGCGATAGCGATGAGATAGCGTTAAGTAGATTAGCGTTTAACTGCGTTTATCGCATTGTTACTTCACATAATACAAATCGTACACAAATATAGCGGTAACTAGCATACATCGATTATCGAGTCGGAGAGTACAAGTAATAATTAATCAAGGAATGACAGATCTGATTAGCAATCTTTTCTTCCTTTGACTTTGACTTTGACTTGTACTTTGACTTCAAAAAGCCGGGTTGTTACAGCCTCCCCTACTTTAGGGAATTTTGTCCCGAAATTAAGGCGCAGGCGTAACGAATAGCTGTGGATACTTAGCCTTCATGTCACTTTTGAGATCCCAGGTGAACTCGGCGCCGCGTTTGCCTTCCCAGCGAACCTTCACTATGGGAATGCGTGTGCCTCGGAGTTTCTTGGTTTCTCAGTCCATGATCTAGACTGGCTTTTCCACGAAGTGTAATGTTTCGTCCACTTGTAGATCCTCAAGAGGTACATGTAAATTCTGCTCGGCCAGACACTTTTTGAGGTTCGAAACATGGAAAGTTTGGTGGACGTTGCTAAGTTCCTTCAGTAGTTCGAGTCTGTAGACCACTTTGCCAATTCTTTCCAGAATCTTAAAGGGTGCAACATATCGAGGCGCGAGCTTTCCTTTCTTGCCGAATCTGATCACCCCCTTCCAAGGTGAAACCTTTAGGAGTACATGATCGCCAACGTTAAATTCAAGGGGCTTGCGGCGTCTATCGGCGTAACTCTTTTGACGACTCTGAGCTTTCAGGAGATTGTCTCGAATTTGGAGGATCTTGTCAGTCGTTTCTTGCAATAACTCAGGACCGGTAAGTTGCGTATCTTCGATCTCGTGCCATATAATAGGCGATCGACATTTTCTTCCATATAGTGCCTCAAATGGTGCCATTTGAATGCTAGAATGATAACTGTTATTGTACGAGAATTCAACCAAAGGTAAGTGCGCATCCCAATTACCACTGAAATCTATGACACACGAGCGAAGCATGTCTTCAAGGGTGCGTATCGTGCGTTCAGTCTGACCGTCGGTTTGGGGATGAAAAGCGGTACTTAGATTAAGAGTAGTACCGGGGGCAGATTGAAACGTTTCCCAAATGCGCGAGGTAAACCGACCATCGCTGTCAGAGATGATATCACAAGGCGTCCCGTGTCGACAGATGATTTCGTTGGTGTAGATCCATGCTAATCGTTCTACCTTGAAGTCTTCTCGTATCGGCAGAAAATGAGCAGATTTAGTAAGACGATCAACAATAACCCAGATGCTATCGTGACCTGAGGGCATTCGTGGAAGTTTTGTTATGAAGTCCATAGCTATACTCTCCCATTTCCACATAGGGATCTCGGGTTGCACGAGTAAGCCAGAGGGTCTTTGTTGCTCGGCCTTGACTTTCGAACAAGTGATGCACTTCGAAACGTAGATTGCTATATCCTTCTTCATTCTAGGCCACCAATACCGAAGACGGGAGGTCATGGTACATCTTGTCGGCACCGGGATGAATGGAATATCGACACTTGTGGGCTTCAGTCAACAATATCTCCCGAATGTTATTGCGACTTGGAATCCAGATGCGATCGAGAAAGTAATAGATATCGTTCGATTTGGGGACAAGTTGGGATTTAGCACCACACTTCTTCATTTCCTCTCGCAAGGTATTCCCAATGAAGCAGGCGTGCTGAGCATCACGAATTAAGGCTTC
Source organism: Helianthus tuberosus (assembly GCA_030545235.1). NCBI lineage: Eukaryota > Viridiplantae > Streptophyta > Magnoliopsida > Asterales > Asteraceae > Helianthus > Helianthus tuberosus. Next base: position 99,954,271 of record CM060394.1, read on the forward strand.
GAGGTCGTGCTGGGCATGAGTATTACGAACGCTATGCAAATAGCTTCGTCGACTTAGAGCATCGGCAACGACATTTTCTTTGCTAGGATGGTAACGAATCTCACAGTCATAATTGTTGAGAAGTTCTACCCATCGGCGTTGGCGCATATTCAGTTCCTTTTTATTCAAGATGTGTTGTAGGCTCTTGTGGTCGGTGAAGACCGTACACTTGGTACCGTAAAGGTAGTGTCACCAGATCTTTAACGCAAAAACAACTACACCAAGCTCGAGATCTTGGGTTGTATAGTTCTTCTCATGGATCTTGAGCTGACGAGAGGCGTACATGATAACCTTGTCCCATTGCATGAGAACACAACCGAGTCCAAGGTTAGAGGCATCGTAATAGACTACGAAGTCATCGTTTCCGTCTGGTAAGGCGAGGATAGGAGCATTGCAGAGTATATGCTTGAGAGTCTGAAAGGCAGTCTCTTGTTTAGTTCCCCAAACAAAAGGCTTGTCTTTATGCGTGAGAGTGGTAAGCGGTACGTCGATTTTTGAGAAATCAACGATGAATCGGCGGTAGTAACCCGCTAATCCGAGGAACGAACGAACTTCGGACGGGGATTTTGGTGTAACCCAACTCTTAACAGCTTCGATCTTCGCGGGGTTGACGTGTATACCTTGGCTATTAACGATGTGACCGAGGAATTGAACCTCCTCTAGCTAGAACTCACACTTGTAGAACTTGGCATAGAGTCGATTCCCTTGGAATAATTCGAGAACCAAACATAGATGTTGCGCATATTCGGCTTTCGACTTCGAATAGATCAGGATATCATCGATAAACACGATGACGAAATGGTCGAGAAAGGGTTTACACACGCGATTCATCAGATCCATGAAAACCGCGGGTGCATTGGTTAAACCAAAGGGCATAACGACAAACTCGTAGTGGCCGTATCGGGTTCGGAAAGCGGTTTTTGGTATATCTTCCTTCTGGATTTGTAACTGGTGATAGCCTGAGCGTAAATCGATCTTCGAGAAACATGTAGCACCTTGTAATTGATCAAACAAATGGTCGATTCGGGGCAGGGGATGGCGATTCTTGATAGTCAGTTTGTTCAATTCCCTATAATCGATGCACATCCGGAATGATCCGTCCTTCTTTTTGACGAAAAGGACAGTTGCACCCTAAGGAGAGGTGCTAGGGTGAATGAAGCCTTTGTCAAGCAATTCCTGGAGTTGACTCGAGAGTTCACGCATTTCAGACGGAGCGAGGCGATAGGGAGCTTTAGCAACAGGGTTAGCTCCAGGAATGAGGTTGATTCGGAAATCAATATCACGACTCGGGGTAAACCAAGTAAATCGTCAGGAAATACAGCAGGAAAATCACGAACCACAGGCACCTTATCCATTGCCTTATTTTCCTTTTCCTTCGCTACTACGATGCGTGCCAAGAAAGCTTTGTATTCCTTGCGGAGATACTTGCTCGCTTGTATACATGACATGAGTTTGAGATCCTTCGATGAGATTTCGCCATAGACACAGAGTTGATCACCATTAGCGAGCGAGAAACGAATCATTTTATCAAAACAAACAACTTTAGCATGATTTTCGCGAAGAAAATCCATGCCTACTATGATATCAAAACTACCCAGCTGCATCGGGATAAGATCAATAGGGAAGATGTGATTGTTGAGTTCAAGCGTACAATCACGGAGAACAGAATGAACAGTGACGGTTCTTCCAGTGGCAACTTCTACGTCGAACGTCGAAGGGAGATTTGCGCGCTTACGTTTTAGGAGCTTTTCGAATTCTAACGATACAAAACAGTTATCGGCTCCAGTATCAAATAAACACGAAGCATATATATCGTTGACAAGAAACGTACCATTAACCACATTGTTGTCAGCTTGGGCCAGGCGGACGTTGATGTTGAAAGTACGTCCACGGGCTGCTTGTTGAGCTGGCTGCTGCTGCTGCTGAGGCTGCTGCTGTTGATGTTGTTGTTGCTGCGCTGGTTGTTGCTGTGACTCTTGCTTCACCACTCTGTTTGGGCAGACATTCGCAAAGTGGTTGGGATCATCACATGCAAAGCAGGCTCTTGCATGAGCAGCGGGAGCAGGAGCTGCTTGTTGGCCCTGTGGAGCGGGAAGATGAGCTGGCAGTGCAGGAGCTTGAGCTTGGCGGGGACCAGTACGACACTTCGCAGTAAAGTGGCCGTAAAGGTTGTAGTGAACACAAAATCGGCATGCGATCCCAACAGGATGATGGTAAGTACAGGTAGGGCACATTGGGTGTGGACCAGTATATGCACGCTTAGCTGGCGGTGCATTGGTCACTGGTGCTGCTACCTGGCAGTTCTGGTTCTGGGGTGGAGGAGGGACAGCATTGAGTGGAGCGGCGGTGACAGCACAGTTCTTGTTGTTGTTGTTCTTGAGCTTGTGGCATGAAGACTTGGAAGCTTGCGGTGCAGCGGTTTCAGCGGTGGGAACAACGGTAACTTGATGGAGACTTTTGGTGGTATTCTTGAATTAACCAGCCCTAACTCGCTTGTCATGGATTTCTGCAGCGAGCAGGTAAGTCTCTTCGATGGTTGTCGTCTTGGCGGCTTGCATGAAATCAACAACACAATCCGGTAAAGCACGGATGTATTTCTTGATGGTGATGTCAGGAGTAGAGACTTGGCTGGGACAAATGATACTTAGCTGCTTAAAGCGGGCAGTTAGACCAGCATTGTCGCCACCCTCTTGCTTTATGTTCCAAAACTCGTCCTCCAGCTTCTGAAGCTCATGGGGAGGGCAGAATTCCTTCATCATGATTTCCTTCAATTCCTCCTAAGTAAGCCCATAGGCTGCGTCGTTCCCTCGTCTGTTCCTTTCGGCGGTCCACCAATCCAGAGCCCTGGACTGGAAAACGCCAGTTGCGTTGACAGTGCGGAGGTTATCAGGACAACCGCTTTGGTGCAGAGTGACTTCAATTGAATCGAACCATTGAAACATGGCAGTAAGCCCGTCTTCACCAGTGAAGTCTTTTGGGCCGCAGGCCTTAAACTGCTTGAAGCTAAAAGTGGCTAGTGGAGAGTCGGTCCTAGATTCCTCAGAGGACTTGCTAGCGTTTTCATTGAGTTCGCTGACGATTTGCGGAATGACCTTAGCCATTTCCTTGGCGACTAGGGAGGCGATGCGTTTGTCAGCGTGGTTGCGGCGGGTAGCTTGGGAGGTATGCGAACCGAATGACTACATTATCTGCAACAGACATCGTCATAGGACTCAGACGCGATATAATCGAATCTCACCATATAGCGTCTAACTATCATACTTATAAAGCTTAGGAACACGTTCACACATAGGCACACAATCACATAGGCACTTAAATCACGTAGGCACATAAGCATGTAAGCACATAGTCACATAACACGTAGAGCACGTAAGCACATATTCAGCTATATTTTACACGTATTCACCTTCATATATTGCACGTATTCACCTATCATTCAAGTTCGCAAGCGCGTTTGAGAGTAGCGATTGCGAGTAGCGAGTAGCATAGCATAAGCGAGTAACATAGCGTGTGATTTTTTAGCCTATTGAGATAGTTGTGTAGTGCGAGATGTGCGTGTTTATCAAATCGAGGAGCGAAAAGCGTATAGTCTCCAAAATCGATTCATATGAACATACAAAACCACATAAAACACATAAAATTTAAACATAAAATCGAAGAATCCGCGGTTGCGAGCTCAGAATCGAAACACATAAACACGTAAAATCAGCGATCGGAGCGTCTGGTTGCGAGACATTGACTACCCAAAGCGATTTGATTATTCTCAAGGACTTCGAGTACACGCTTTGGCCTAATAGATTGTGCTCTCTCACCGACATGCGGTGAACGGCACGCATCCTTTCGGTTATTCACGTAACTCGAGTCATTGGAATCTATCGAGGCTTTGGTGAGAGTTTTTGTAAAACCAAATTAAGGAGCTGAACAAGTCATCAAGATTCGGGTTTCACCCCTAGCTTAACGACTGCATTGCTGTTTGTGTGATAGAATCACGAGAGGTAGAGAGGGATGAGGAGATTTGCGTCGACGTATGGATTTCACTCCTGATTCAACGCAAATTCTCGCGTTTATAGCAAAAATACACGTCGAGCGGACGATCTAATCGAGAGTTTGCGGTTTTCACACCTAATCTCGATCCAATCACTTGTTTATTTTCGAAAATTGTGTGTGTCGCTAGCCTTAGGAAAGGCTTAGTGATAGTGCTCGTCCTTAGGAAAGGCCGACAGAGTGTAGTGTGTTCGCGAGTGGAGAGAATTAACAAAAATAAGCTCGTGAAGAACCCCTACTGGGTTTGCACAAGGCGGTCAGTTGGTACTTAGACTATAGACTAGGTCGTTTCTAAGACATCGACCCGGACTAGGTCGGGTCTTGCCTAATTCCCTATAGTTATGGCTCTGATACCAATCTGTCACACCCCAACCGATGGCAGAAACATCGGGGTGAGGCACGAGCGTAACAGATTGTCCAAGAGAAATCCATAACAACTATATTACCAAATATTTAACGTTACGTCCCATACCATAACATATCAAGCAAAGTAGTTATTACAGACATAGCGTCTCAAAGACAATTAAATTGTTCCGACAACTCATAAATTATTTAGTTTGTTTCTAAACTCTCCTAGCTCGATTCCACAGAAATTCAGCAACATAGCAAGCATCCTAAACACCTGTCACATACGTTAAAATAGGTCAATACACATAGTGTAAAGGTGACTACTAGAACTAGGAGTTGAGATAGCGCGCGAAACACCAACACAATCCTTTGTTAAATGTCTGCACATACAAGTATAATAGTAGTGAAAGCGATATACGCATAACCAACATGTAACACGTAGAAATGTGAAGCGTGTAAGCTATCGACAATGAAACATGCACAGATGTGACTGCGAGTTATAGAATGCGCAACACATATCACCACTTTGACACGTGAAGTAAAACCCTTAACAACCCCTGTCCACGACAGGTGCTGAGTTCAAACTATAGTACTATCGTTGCTAAGGTGTCAGGAAACAATCACTGTGTAAACATAACATACAAGCATTCATCGAGTAACACGTATAACAAGTAGAGCTGTTAGCGTATAAAGAAAGTGTTTGCGTTGTGTGATCGATGTGATTTGATATAGGTAACGTATGTAACACCCAAAAATGCGTTAAGCAAAAAGGGATCGAGTATACTCACAGTTCGTGTTAAATAAATAACACAAGTTTGGATTGAAGGGAGCGCTGGAGAGTTAGCCTGATCAGATAACGACAATATAAGCGTTGAACGGTGTGTTGAACGGTGTGTTAAACGGTGTCGAGTGGCACGAGTGATGAATGGTGGTTCGGTTGGATGACCGTCCGGACAAATGGTCATCCGGGCGGTTGACCATTCGGTCGGAAGATCATTCGTTGGGAAGGATGTGTTTGTGTATGATTTGAACTTTGAAGTTTTTGTTGTAGCATTTTAAAAGATGAGAAGTCTCATTATATGTTCAGCCATCCGGACGGATGGACGTTCGATCAGATGGTGATTCGTTGAGTGGAACGCTTCAAAGACTCAAGTCTCCTGTAGGATAGTTATTCGATCGGATGGTCGTCCGATCGGATGACTATTCATTTGAAACTGATATTCCTTGAAGTTATGTAAAATGTTTAAGTGTTGAAAATCTCAAGTCACTTGATCGGATCATCGTTCGATCGGATGGTGATCCGATCGCACGGCGATTCATTTGGGTAACCTGTTTTGTTTGAGAATTTGTAAAATCAGTTAAGTTTAGAAAGTTACGGCTTGACCGAGACGGTATGACAACGTGCTAAACAACGGAAACCTCATCAGGTCCAACTTATCTGGTCGGATGGGAATCACCCCGTTCAATCCGAACCAGCTGTTCATGGCGGTGTTTCATGTTCAACCCGTGAATCGTTTGTCTCCTTGATAGTAATCCGTTCTCAGACTGGTACTTTACTAGAAAATTAGTAGAAGGCCTGAATGAGCTCAGAATCTATCGGTTTTGAGTAAAAGTGAAGAATGTTTGAAGAAAAGTTTGAAACACTTTGATTATGCTTAGATTTAGGTGAAATCAGTGTTTAAACATTGTAGAAATCTGTTGGATTCGGACCGTTCTTGCTGGAATGAAGTCATTCTCCGAAGTTCATACAAACCCATGATGACGTCATCACTGAACAGCCCGAAATCAGGTGATTTCATGGTTAAAAGTTGTGATTTGGTGGAGAAGACGATGAGAAAGTGTGTGCTGATTGTGAAAGTACAAGATTTGAGATGAAAACTTACAAGAATCACGAGGAATCAAGAGAAAAGTGGCCTGAGAATGCGTGGGTCGGAGGAGAGCTGTCACATCACGTGAATAGTGATGTGATAGGTGAGTATTTATAAGGGAAGGAGAGAAAGGCAGTGTGGAGTGATTCGCTCGGAGGGCCTTTCGATCGGATGGCCATCCGATCGGATGGTCATCCGGTCGGATGACCATTGGATCGAAGGGTCATTCGATTGGATGGCTCGGGTGAGTTGGTTTTCCGACTTTCGTTTCGTGCGTTGAGCGTCGCAGTGCTTTTTAGCGAGTTGCGAGTAAGCGATGCGATAGTTTTTAAATAATAGTTACACAAATAACATAACTAACATACAACAACATAAGTAATCTTGCGTTTTCAGTTCGCGATGAGATTGCTTTGTGATAGAGTTGCGATTGCGTTTTCAAATAACACCTTTAACATAATTAAACATGCACAAGTAACACATAATAGCACATACACGTAAAACAATATCCATAACTGTGATTCGTGTTGCGATGCGATAGCGATGAGATATCGTTAAGTAGATTAGCGTTTAACTGCGTTTATCGCATTGTTACTTCACATAATACAAATCGTACACAAATATAGCGGTAACTAGCATACATCGATTATCGAGTCGGAGAGTACAAGTAATAATTAATCAAGGAATGACAGATCTGATTAGCAATCTTTTCTTCCTTTGACTTTGACTTTGACTTGTACTTTGACATCAAAAAGCCGGGTTGTTACAGTTACTCTCTGTCCTCTAAAGCTTATAGAGTTTTTATTTTAAAATTTAAGGATAATAAGAGAAAGTTTATATGTATTATTTGATGATTCATCAAAAACTAAAATTTCTAGTGAAATTTTAAAAGAAATAAGCTCATCAAAACAACAAGAAAATTCTGAGCATCTTCTTAATCAACTAACAGAAGAACTTCTAGAATGTGACTACATAAACAAAGAAACAACCAAAAACCAGTCATATACTAGCCCTGCAGATAATCTGGAACCTTCATCAGAAACACCAGTGTCAAATGATCAAAATTTGGCAAACTCATCAGAAGATGCAAATGTACACTAGAATTTTGATCCTCTTAACACAATAGAGGCCACAGATCGGAGGAAGCATCAGAACTATCAGATCACACAAATTCAGATAACAACAACAGATGGATAAACGGACATTCCCAATCAAACATAATTGGGAACCTAGAAGAAGGTGTTAAGACAAGGTCAGCTACAGCTTATGAATGTCTTTATGCAGGCTTTCTGAGCATGATAGAGCCAAAGACTGTCAAAGAAGTACTCAATGACTCAGATTGGTCCAAGCAATGCAAGAAGAGCTTGACCAATTTGAAAAGAGTCAGGTATGGAATCTGGTTCCTAGACCAACTGTCAAATCTGTCATTGGATCAGAATGGGTATTCAGAAACAAATCTGATGAGCAAGGTATCATAACAAGGAACAAGGCAAGACTGGTAGTAAAAGGGTATTGTTAACAAGAAGGCATAGACCATGATGAAACTTTTGCACTAGTTGCCAGATTAGAAGCAGTAAGAATCTTCCTTGCTTATGTCGCATCCAAAGACTTTAAAGTTTATCAGACAGATGTAAAATTGACATTTTAAATGGTAAAATTGAAGAAGAAGTATATGTACAACAACCTGAAGGCTTTGTTGATCCCAAATTTCCAAAACATGTTTACAAGCTAAACAAAGCCTTATATGGGTTGAAGCAAGCTCCAAGAGCATGGTATGAAACTCTCTCAAACTTCTTGATCAATTCTTACTTCACCAAAGGTACTATTGATGCAACTCTATTTCTCAAAACTCATAAAAGGGACACTTTATTAGTTCAAATTTATGTTGATGACATTATATTTGGATCAACCAATCCAAATTTTGCAAAAGGTTTGAAAAACTCATGACCAGCCATTTTGAAGTGAGTATGATGGGTGAGTTAAGCTTTTTTTAGGTTTACAGGTAAAAGAACAAAGTGATGGCATATTTCTGAGCCAATCAAAATTTGTCAGAACTATCTTATAGAAAATACTCCCTTGAAAACTGCTCAACTTCAAAAACTCCCATGGCCACTGGAAACAAACTCGATTCTGATCCAGATGGTAAATGTGTTGATATTAAAACTTACAGGGGAATGATAGGATTATTGCTATACTTAACTGCCAATAGACCAGATATAATGTTTTCTGCTTGTTTTCTGGCAAGATATCAATGTAATCCAAAAGAATCCCACTTAAAGGCAGTAAAAAGAGTTTTTAAATATCTAAAAGGAACAACAGATCTTGGTTTATGGTATCCTAAAGACACAGGTTTAGAATTGATCGTATACACAGATGCAGATCATGTAGAATGCAAGCTTGACTAGAAAAAGCACATTTGGTGCCTGTCAAATGTTGGGAGACAAATTAGTCTGTTGGGCAAGCAAGAAACAGAATTGTGTATCTACATCCACTGCTGAACCAGAGTATTTAGCAGCAGCAAGTTGTTGCTTTCAAGTGTTTTGGATGCAAACTCAGCTAAGGGAATATGGAGTAAATCTGACAAAAATTTCCATACTATGTGACTCAAAGAGTGCAATTGCAATAACATCAAATTTGGTACATCACTCAAGAACGAAGCACATTGACGTTATCATTTCATAAAAGGTCACGTAGAAAAATATAACATTGAAATGTAGTTTGTTCCAACAGAAAAACAAATTGCTGACATTTTTACTAAACCTTTTGATGAAAAGAGACATAATTTTTTAGTCAGTAAACTAGGTATGGTCAACATGAGGTCTGATGAAATATCAGAAAACATTTTGTCACAAAATGAAGAAAATTTTGATGAACAGAAAAATGATCAGAATTCTAATAAAGATTTTGATGTTAGTTGTCAAGACACATTTTCTCTTGTCTGATCACTTTGCATGATGCAATTTTTAAAGCAGCTTAACCCACCATGAAAACATTGGCCTCCAAACCCATAAGAGAGGAGACAACGGTTAGATCCACATCCATCCAATGACCAAAAATGTATGCTGGTCTAAGTGTTGACTTTCCTTCCAACGGATCAGTAAAAAAATTCACAGGTGCTTCTTTTTTATTAGAAATTCCAGCACGTCGGAATATGTCAAAGAGAATGTCTCTAACCAAATCATGTCGTTACTTGATCCCCTGTAGCTCTCTAATGATAATGATAATGATAATGATAATGATAATGATAATGATAATGATAATGATAATAATAATAATAATAATAATAATAATAATAATAATAATAATAATATAAATCTAAAAAGTAATTTCATATTTCGTCACATACAAATATAAATAATATTATTAAAATATATTCAAAAGAATATTGTATTTTCCTCGTAATAAAGCTAGTAAAATGAAGTATTAATAAATAAGGGAAAATAAGATTAATAACTTTCACATATATTATTCGGGTATATCGTTCGAATAAACATGTATAGATTTGTAAGTAAATCGGGTATCACCTAATCATATACCCATGGATTTTCTTTTTCAACTAGAAGTTTGACCCGTGTCACGCGTTGCGGCGACAACATCGCATTTGTGACTTTGTTACACGTGCAAAGATAAGAACATTAACGCGTGGTGCCCACACATGACATTACGCCTTTTTGACTTTGTTACACACGTTATATTCATGACATTAACATCATTAGGCACAGATAAAATAGAGTATAATGTCTCCGACATTGCATGTAAAGTTATAAAAGTAATTTAGATGTAAAGTCATATAATTATTTAGACATTAATATGGTTTGGCACAAATAGAAAGAATAGTTTAACAATGTGTCGCACGTTTGTTCACCTTCATTCTTTTGTATTCTTTTTCTTTGGATTATTCTAAATAATAAACAATAAACTTGGCAACTAAAAATATTATTAACCAAAATTTTTTAAGTTGTTATAAATTCTCTCAAACAGGATATAACTTTTCATCCATAGAACCTGTTAATAAATCAAATAATAAACTTTAAACATAATATAACTTTTCATCCATAAAACCTGTTAATAAATCAAATAATAAACTTTAACAGATAATAAACTTGGCTAATAAAAATATCATTATCCAAGATTTTTTAAGTTATAAATTCTCTCAAACATTATATAACTTTTCATCCATAGAACCTTTAATCAAACGCAGCTATAATTAATTAATTAAATTGGATATACAAACGGCAAACTTATCACTTTGAATTTAACCGAAGAGAAAACCTAGCCCAAACAAAAACATTAATTGTGTCGCTGTGAAACTTTGAATCATTTGAGCACAACCCAAACCAAATAGAAATGAAGAAATAGTCAAATACTTCAGCATAAGTGGGCTTGGGCCTTACAATTTTGTAGGCTTAGGAATAGCCACCGACCATTATTTTAAAAAGAGTAAATTAAGTTTTTGGCCTCTGTGGTTATATCATTTTTATTATATTGGCTTAAAATAAGAATTTTTAACATATCTGCCTCCATGGTCTCTACAACTAACCATTTTGGCCCCTAAATCTAGATGGTTAGTTATAGAGATCATGTGGGCCAAAATGGTTAGCTATAGAGACCATGGAGGCAGATATGTTAAAAATTCTTATTTTGGGCCAATATAGTAAAAATGATATAACCACAGGGGCCAAAAACGTAATTTACTCTTTTAAAAATCTCATACCCAGTTTCCTTGATACCATTTTTCCCAATCCCTTGTCTATATAATTTAACTAAAAAAGGCACATTTTCTTTATATTTTGTTTATTTTTCAAAAACCTCCCATATCCAACTCTTTATCATACTCACAAAAACTTATTTTTATTATTTGTTTCTATTTCTTATACACTCACAACAAAATATAGAGGTATATTATCTAAGCCTCTAAGACTATACGGTGTTGAGATACTTGAAAATGTGGCCTTATGCGATATGTGGATGATACGTAAGCACGTGTCAGAAATGGGGTGTGGTGCAAAAACCGGGGGGGGGGGGGGACAAGGTGTGCAAGAGTGGCGTTATTCGACACGTGACACACACTTTTTTGTTATTATGTTATATTTAAAATTTTAAAAAAAATCTATTTAGGAAATTAAAAATTACGTAAAATAAAAATAAATTACATAAATTTAAACAAAATTACATAAATTTAAAATTGTGTGCAATGATTCGGTCGCGTACAATATATTTCCTTCTCTTGGGATTTGAGGAACACCTTTCGTTTTCCAGTATAGTTTCAACCACTTTTTGAAGTGCTGTAATTAGAAGTCTGACCCCTCATCATTAGACGAAAATAAAATAAAATCACTCGCCCCACACACAGCGCCGTTCACAACGCGGGGCACGGGGTGGTTTGGTGGGCGTGGACTGACAACAACGCCATGTTTCGACGTTCAGACCGTTTGGTCTAAATGTAGAGGTGTACTTTAGTTCTCTCTAAAGTATTCTCTATCGTAAACAATCCAATGTGGTAGTATTTTAGTTGTGTTCTTTATTTTTCCCTCAAGAAATAATAGATATAATGGTTCCAACTAAGCCCTTTGGTTTTTGTTGCTTATTTGACAGTTGATAAGACTAAGAAAATGAGTTATGTTTTAGGGATTTTAATGGAAACTAGGGGTTTTCATCCCCGCTTCGCGGCGGGGCAAAACAATTTTTAATAAAACTGAAACACGAAACGGAAACGTATATGTAATTTTTTATCAGTCGAGTATTTTACTAACCCACTTATTGCCCATACAAGCTCATATCTTATTAAAACCCCCAGTGTTGGATTGGTTTGGTACGATACCCTCACGCGATATAACAACCGATAACGGAAACCCAAATATTAAGATTGTCATATTCTAAAAAGAATATTGACATGTGTTTTTAATCAATCAAAAATCATATAAATAAATTGTCAATTATCTCTAGATCAAGTGTCAGAAGGCTTGCATTTCTCTTGAGAGATGCAGGTTCAACTCCCACTTGGTGTAGGTGAGGCACTGGTGGGTAGTGATAGGAGACACATGGAAACCTAGGTTCGATCCGTGAGCCAAATGAGTTTTACCGGTAATTCCACCGTCACGCCTACGGGCGGGTGGGTTATCAGGTTTTCCCCGAAATTGGTGGTGGACTCGAGTTATTCTCGGAGTACCCCGTTTAGTCAAGTGGGTGCCCTGAGAATGCTCGGGATTGATTATGTTGTCCGCTAAAAAACCATATAAATAAACCACATTTAGGGATGACAATGGGTTGAGTTTGGGACGGGTTTAGGTAATCCCAATCCCAAACCCGATTAGATAAGCTTATCCCAAACCTGTCCCAAAAGCCGTCGGGTTTCTAACGGGTAAATTGTAAGGACCTACAAAAATGTCCCAAAACGACCCGTAATGAAAACCCGGACCCCTGAAACCCTACTGTGCATGAAAAACCAAGAAAAACTGATTTTTGGGTTTCACGCGGGCCGCGTAAGAGTAAGCCTAGGCTTACGCGGGCCGCGACAACTCAACAAGTCTCCGGATCAGCTAACAGGCCACGTGTCACACACGTGGCAGCCCTAGGTATGACACGCTAGCCCTAATCTACGACTAGCTGGCCCTCGCGGGCCGCGTAAGATCAAGAGGAGGCTTACGCGGGCCGCGTAAACCTCAAATTTTTGCTATAAATTGCTTGGGCATCGAGCTTTCATTCTGTGTCGAAAGTTTTGATAAAAAACGAAGATAAGCTGCTCAAAATCATAATTTACATTAGGGAGGCGCTGCTACGATACAGGGTATTAACTCGATCGCTGCTACGATTCAATGTCCGATTGATTGAAACTATCCGATGGATGTTTAAGTGCTACCCACATTAGGGCTATACCTTGTCATTCGTCGTGAATTCGATGGATGTTTAAGTATTGCACTTTGTCATTCGTTATGAGGCTTTTAATCTCGTGAGTTATCGTAAATGTTGTATTAGTTACTGACCTAGTTCGTGTGCATTGTTATTTAAATTAGGTTACACGGCTAATCAGTAGGCTAAACTCTGCCCGTTAAATCTGCAATGTGAGTCATTCTCTTTTTATCAACAATGTTTTACAATACTCCAATCATTTTCAAAAGTTATAATTACAGGGATTAAGTCATGGTTATCTTGAATCACTGGCTAGTGGGGTATTGTGCACATTATTAATTTCTCACAGTTAGGCTAATAAATCCTAACAGTGATAATCATCACTACTTGGGTGAAAGGACCCAGTAGTGGTATGACCATTGTCACCAGGAGGTGACACGGCGCCAGATAAAAATAAGATAGAAGCCATTGTAATCGCTCTTATGCTGTAATTTATAAATATGTGTCATTTTATGTAAACTGAATGACTCGCCAGTATTTCCCCGCTGATAAAATATTTTTAAAACATGTTTCAGGCGACCTGCTGTGATTCAAGGAAAATGTGCCACGGAGCACTAACAAGCTTGAAGTGGTGGCTCAGTTAAAATAAATAAACATGTTTTGTAAACCAGGGAATTTCCTCGTGAAATTCCTCTATTGTAAATTACGGGGTTGATCCCGAATTATGAAATAAAATAATCGGGCATTTCAAGTTTTAAAAAGATCCTGTTAAATCTTCCGCTGTCAACACAATTAATAAATACCACGGGTTTCTGTCCCGCGGTTCCTGGACCGGGTAAAACCGGGACGGGGGCCGTGACAGAAAAAGGTGGTATCAGAGCCACTGATTTAAGCCAATTAAGTATTCAGAAATACTTAATTTTCCTGATTACCATCCTGTGATTATGTATTTTTGTTATTTGATTATTTGTTAATTACAGTATGGGTAAGCAAAGAATTTCGGACATCTATCGTCAATTAGATAGTTCACCAAAAGATAAGGGAACTTCATTTCAATCAAATTCCTCAAGATACTCAGCAGTTACTGAGGAAGGAATATTTGTTCCTAAGGCATAGTTTGAGAAACCACTTACCACTAAGAAAAGAAGTTGGATTATTAGAAAAAGTCAAGAGAAAATAAAGAAGTCACAACCAAAAGGAGTGATGATTAATAAGGAAACTCAGGAAATAGGCAATAACCCACCATGGGAAAATGAATTAGATGAACAATGGGCAAATCTTTATATGTTAGCCACTACAGCAGTAAATGTTGACTTATAGTTGAATCGCCAAACCAGTACCAGCACCTATGTCACCTACAAGCCAGAATAAACTTTACATAAACACATGTTGAGAATAATACTTAATTTTTCTGATTGCTATTCTGTGAAAATTTAATTTATAAAATTTTATCTTAGAATTTTGTGTGTGTTTCTTCATATATGCTAAATAGGATGAATGAATTGTCTGAAGCTCTTCAGAATCTCAATCTCTATTCTATGAATGTGGAAGTTTCCAGAGACTTTACCGGTTATTTGACCGATGTTAATGAACCTATGGAATTTCAAGCCCAACCTCCGGAGAAACCCAAGCCAAAGAAAAGAAGAAGACTTGTAGGCTGGAGGCGTGTGCGCAGGAGGAAACCAGCGACACGGAAAGTTATAAAGACTGAGAATTCCAAAGATAAAGGCAAGGGAATAGAGATCGGAGAAAGTTCCAGGCAAGACCAGGAAATGCCATCTTGGGAAGAGCTGGATCATAAACTGGCACTTAGTGACCTCATCGAACCTGCCGATGCAAATCTCTTTAATTACCCAGCGGAAGCACAACTTCCAGTGGATCTAGAGCCTGATATCCCAGATCCTATTATCCACTCCCAACCTCTACCAGCAGAGCTAGAAGAGTGGTGGACCACCGACTGGCAGTTTCAGAATCTCCTCAAAAACCCTAATACCTTTTTCCCCCAATTTGACACGGAGCCTCCACTACACCCACCTATGAGCTCCGAGAACTTGGCTGAACTCCGCCATTATGGCGAGGAGCTGATTGATGTATGGAACCGAATTAGGGATATGGGAGAAAGGATATCTTGGAAGTACGACGAAAGAGAACGTCGTTTCTGAAGTGCCAGCTATCAGGGATCGTGTTTGGTTGTGTGGTGTGTTTGTTTAATAACAATATAATCATAAAAATATAATTATGTGAAATAACCTAAAAAATAAAACTTTTGTAAGATAACGGGTGTGTACGGACGCATATTATAATATATAAAAATGGAAGTCGAAAAATCGACAATTTTGGCTATACGTGTTGGTGTAATTATGTGCGATTGTTTTGTTATATTTGGTTGTTAATTATTTTCTACTAATCACTTATATATATTAATTACCAAATGGAACACGTTGGTAATGAACCCGTTAACGAAGTTAACCAATCTGAACAAAACCATGAAGATTAATTTCTGAATAGGCAAGATATCGAGAATATCGTTGCTCAGGGAATAGCCAATGCTATTCCAGCAATCCTTGCTGTTGCCCGAAATCCAGTTGAACCTCAACAAATTATTCCTAGTAAACGTACACACGGCAATAATTTCAGTAATAGTGTAAACGGAGGCGACAACCATACTAATAACGACAACAATGGGATGCAAGCCCCACTCCTTAAGAAAATGAAAGCTGCAACGCCTGGTTGAACTTACAAGGAGTTTCTTGCCTGTAAACCGGTTGAATTTGCAGGCAACGAAGGGGCGACTGCTGCACTGCGTTGGTTAGAGAAAACCGAAGCAGTAATTAAAATAAGTAAATGTGCCGAGGAAGACAAGGTCATGTACGCATCGCATCTTTTCAAAGAAGGGGCGCTAGAATGGTGGAATACGGTACTTCAAGCCAAAGGAAGCGATGTAGCCTATGCCATGAGTTGGGAAGAATTTAAGCGGCTAGTGGAACGAAAATTCTGTCCTGAGTATGAAAAGGAACAAATGACGAATAAATTCTTGAACCACCGGATGGTGGATGTAGACTGTCGAGGGTATACTTTGACATTCTTCGAATATGCTAGAGTGGCACCTACCCTGGCTTCGCCAGAGCCAGTGCTTATTTCCCGCTATATTTGGGGATTAATTGGCGAAATCCGTGATATCGTTAAAGCTGCGAGACCTCGCACAATTGATGATGCAGTGGAATTAGCCAACACGTTGACTGATGGACTGGTGCGTACGCGAGAAGAAAATAGGAAGAAGGAAGTGGCCCAAAAGATTACCCAAGGATTCCGTATGGGTAACCGTAGCAATTTCAAGAAAAAGGGAACTAGGCAATCTTCCACTGTTCCATTTTGCAATACCTGTAAAAGAAAGCATTTTGGTAGATGCAAGGGGTATTGCAATTTCTGCAAAATTTCAGGGCATCAAGAAGAAGATTGCAGGAAGAAGAAATCCACAATCTGCTACAACTGTGGAGAAGCTGGACATTTTCGGCCAGATTGTCCGAAATTGGTCAAACCAGCTGATAACAAAGCCAAACCTACAGAAGGAACTACCAAGAAAAACGCAAGAGCCTTCCAGTTGACTACTCAGGAAGCAGAACTAATCCCTGACGTAATAACTGGTACGTTCCTAGTTCACGACGTTTATGAAAAAGTATTATTTGACTCTGGTGCAAACCAAAGTTTTATAAATACTTCATTCTGCCAAACACTTAACTTACCCTTAACCAACCTTAGGCAGATTTTTACAGTCGAAACAGCAGATGGAAGTTCTGTTAATATAAATAAAGTTTTGCGAGAAGGAAAGATAGAACTCTTAGGCCATAAATTCTCTGTAAACCTGCTACCTATGAATTTAGCCGGATTCGACGTTGTATTAGGAATGGATTGGTTAGTAGCCAACCATGCTCGGATTCTTTGTGATAAAAATTCCATAGAAATTCATACACCTACAGGAGAATTAGTAGTGATTACAGGAGATAAGCCACGAAAGCCACTAAAATTCATTTCAGTAATGAAATTGGCCAGTTATTCAAGAAAACAAGAAGTAGTGTATATGATTTCGGTAATCATTAACACGAAAGGTAAGGAACTTAAAGAAATTCCTGTAGTAGCAGAATACCCAGATGTATTCCCAGAAGAACTACCAGGATTACCACCCAACAGGGAAGTCGAATTTAGAATTCATCTAATTCCTGGAACTACACCGATAGCCAAGGCACCTTATCGGTTAGCACCCACCGAAATGCTAGAACTGAAAAAGCAGTTAGATGAATTATTAAGCAAAGGATTCATACAACCTAGTTCATCCCCGTGGGGAGCTCCAGTCTTGTTTGTAAAGAAGAAGGATGGTTCGATGCGAATGTGTATCGATTATAGGGAACTGAATAAGGTTACAATTAAGAATCGATACCCATTACCTAGAATTGATGGTCTTTTTTATCAACTTCAAGGAGCTAAATACTTTTCTAAGATCGACTTACGCTCCGGATACCATCAATTGAAGGTACAAGAAGAAGACATACCTAAAACTGCTTTCAGAACTAGGTATGGTCATTACGAGTTTACAGTCATGCCCTTTGGGTTAACAAATGCTCCCGCAGCATTTATGGACATGACGAATAGAATCTGTAAACCGTATCTGGATAAATTTGTAATTATCTTCATCGATGATATACTTATTTATTCCAAAAGCCAGGAAGAGCATTGTGAGCACCTGCATGTACTCTTAACTTTGTTAAGAAAGGAGACGCTTTACGCCAAATTCTCGAAGTGTGAATTTTGACTGCAAGAGGTACAATTTTTAGGACACATGGTGAATCACGAAGATATTCACGTAGATCCCTCCAAAATAGAAGCGATCACCAAATGAAAGGCCCCGCAATCAGCTATGGAAATTAGAAGTTTTCTAGGGTTAGCCGGATACTATAGACGATTTATTAAGGATTTTTCCAAGATAGATGTGCCATTAACTAAGCTAACCTGTAAAGCAGTTAAGTTTGAATGGGGACCTAGGCAAGAAGAGGCCTTTAGGATTTTGAAGCAAAAGTTAACAAACGCCCTAATTCTTGCCTTACCTGAAGGGACATAAAATTTTGAAGTTTATTGTGATGCTTCTAAGCTAGGATTAGGATGTGTGCTAATGCAACGCAAAAAGGTAATTGCGTATGCCTCAAGACAATTGAAGAAGCACGAAGAAAACTATACGATGCATGACTTAGAATTATGAGCCATAATTTTTGCCCTTAAAATTTGGAGACACTATTTGTATGGAAGTAAGTTTACTGTCTATACAGATCATAAGAGCTTAAGATACATATTTGGACAAAAAGAATTGAATATGAGGCAGAGAAGATGGATGGAGATTCTAAGTGACTACGACTGTGATATTCAATATCACGAAGGAAAAGCAAACGTAGTTGCAGATGCCTTAAGTCGTAAGTATCATGAAAAGCAAAAGCGAGTTCGTGCTCTTAGATTAAATCTACAGTTAGATTTAATGGAACAACTGAAAAATATTCAGAAAACAACAATCAAGGATGATACTGAAGGAATGAAGGGACGAGTAAAGGAATTAGAGCAAGGAAGTGATGGAATTTGGAGATTCCACAAGAAAAGGATTTGGGTACCTAAGTAAGGAGAATTAAGAAATAAGATTTTAGAGGAAGCCCATAAATCTAGGTATACCATGCATCCTGGTAACAATAAGATGTACCAAGATTTAAGGAATAATTTCTGGTGGATAGGAATGAAAAAGGACATAGCTAGATACGTTTCTAAGTGTCTTACTTGTTCACAAGTTAAGGCAGAACACCAGAAACCCTCAGGTCTACTACAACAATTAGAAATACCGATATGGAAATGGGAACTCATAACCATGGACTTTGTTACTAAGTTGCCCAAAACCAGAAAAGGTAATGACGCAATTTGGGTAATTGTGGATCGATTAACCAAATCAGCTCATTTTCTACCCATGAAAGAAACCTATAGCATGGAAAGGTTGGCTAAGTTATATGTAGATGAAGTTGTATCCTTACATGGAGTTCCACTCTCCATTGTATCGGATAGGGATAGTCGTTTCACTTCCCATTTCTGGACAAGTTTCCAGGAAGCAATGGGAACCCGACTAAATTTAAGCACTGCATACCATCCTCAAACAGACGGACAAAGTGAAAGACGATCCAAACCTTGGAGGACATGCTTAGGGCATGTGTGATAGATTTTGGTGGAAACTGGGATGACCACCTACCTTTAATCGAATTCTCCTATAATAATAGTTATCAAGCAAGCATTGAAGCTGCCCCATTTGAAGCACTATATGGACGAAAGTGTAGAACTCCAGTCTGTTGGGCAGAGATAGGAGAAAGTCAACTATCAGGTCCTGAAATTGTGCAAGAGACCACCGACAAGATCACTCAAATCAAGGAAAGACTGAAAACGGCTCGAGATTGCCAGAAGAGTTATGCTGATAATCGACGCAAGCCACTAGAATTTCAAGTTGGAGACAAGGTACTCTTGAAAGTTTTTCCTTGGAAAGGAGTAGTTCGGTTCGGTAAGAAAGGAAAACTAAGTCCAAGGTACGTAGGACCATTCTCAGTAATACAACGAATAGGGCCAGTCGCCTATCGTTTACAACTACCAGGAGAGTTAGCTGGAGTACATGACGTATTTCATGTATCCAACCTCAAGAAATGTTTATCAGACGAATCATTGGTAGTACCTCTTCAAGATGTAGAGGTAAATGAGAAGTTAAAATTTGTGGAGAAACCACTTCAAATAGAAGGCATAAAGATCAAGTTTCTCAAGCACAAAAGATTAGTATTGGTCAAGGTCAAATGGGATTCAAGAAGAGGACCCGAATACACCTGGGAGCTGGAATCAGAAATGAAGCGAAAGTACCCTCACTTATTCCTATAAATCTCGAGGACGAGATTTTAATTAAGGTGGGGAGGATGTAAGGACCTACAAAAATGTCCCAAAACGACCCGTAAGTGAAAACCCGGACCCCTGAAACCCTACTATACATGAAAAACCAAGAAAACTGATTTTTGGGTTTCACACGGGCCATGTAAGAGTAAGCCTAGGCTTACGCGGGCCGCGACAACTCATCAAGTCTCCGGATCAGCTAACAGGCCACGTGTCACACACGTGGCAGCCCTAGGTATGACATGCTAGCCCTAATCTACGACTAGCTGGCCCTCACGGGCCGCGTAAGATCAAGAGGAGGCTTACGCGGGCCGCGTAAACCTCAAATTTTTGCTATAAATTGCCTGGGCATCGAGCTTTCATTCTGTGTCGAAAGTTTTGATCAAAAATGAAGATAAACGGCTCAAAATCATAATTTACATTAGGGAGGCGCTGCTACGATACAGGGTATTAACTCGATTGCTGCTACGATTCAATGTCCGATCGATTGAAACTATCCGATGGATGTTTAAGTGCTACCCACATTAGGGCTATACCTTGTCATTCGTCGTGAATTCGATGGATGTTTAGGTATTGCACTTTGTCATTCGTTGTGAGGCTTTTAATCTCGTGAGTTATCGTAAATGTTGTATTAGCTACTGACCTAGTTCGTGTGCATTGTTATTTAAATTAGGTTACACGGCTAATCAATAGGCTAAACTCTACCCGTTAAATCTGCAATGTGAGTCATTCTCTTTTTATCAACAATGTTTTACAATACTCCAATCATTTTCAAAAGTTATAATTACAGGGATTAAGTCATGGTTATCTTGAATTACTGGCTAGTGGGGTATTGTGCACATTACTAATTTCTCACAGTTAGGCTAATAAATCCTAACAGTGATAATCATCACTACTTGGGTGAAAGGACCCAATAGTGGTATGACCATCGTCACCAGGAGGTGACACGGCGCCAGATAAAAATAAGATAGAAGCCATTGTAATCGATCTTATGCGGTAATTTATAACTATGTGTCATTTTATGTAAACTGAATGACTCGCCAGTATTTCCCCGCTGATAAAATATTTTTAAAACATGTTTCAGGCGACCTGCTGTGATTCAAGGAAAATGTGCTACGGAGCACCAACAAGCTTGAAGTGGTGGCTCAGTAAAAATAAATAAACATGTTTTGTAACCCAGGGAATTTCCTCGTGAAATTCCTCTATTGTAAATTACGGGGTTGATCCCGAATTATGAAATAAAATAATCGGGCATTTCAAGTTTTAAAAAGATCCTGTTAAATCTTCCGCTGTCAACTCAATTAATAAATACCACGGGTTTCTGTCCCGCGGCTCCTGGACCGGGTAAAACCGGGACGGGGGCCGTGACATAAATACCCATTGGGTATCGGGTATACCCGCAGGTTTCAGGTAAACCCGTTAATTGAAAAAGCTTACTTTTACCGACCCAAAACCCATCGGGTATCTATCGGGTAACATTACTAATCAGTTACATTTAGTGTTATCACTATAAAAATATATCAAATAACCACATTGTACACATAATAAAATACCTATATGTATAAAAAAATGATGTTTCATATATACACATATTTAATAATATTAAATAAATTATATGGGGTATACAATCGGGTAAATATGTACACTTTATCGGGTAATTGATTGGGTAAACGGGTGTATCACCAAATCACAAACCCGTCCCAAACCCGTGAAAAAAATAAAAAAATTTCCCAAACCCGTCCCAAATGTGTTGGGTTTTAGGTTTATCCATCGGGTTCGGGTTCAATTGCCATCCCTACCGGTTAGGATAACAATGATAGTCGGTATCAATTTTGAGTCTGCGTACTTAATTAGTCTTCAACTTTACTTAAATAAATATCCATCATTAATTAATCAAATGTATTTACAAATTGTGCATAAGTGTCAATGGAGAAAGCTTTGCATCCCCTCTGTACATACTACATCATCTTCCATCGCTTAACTCTAAATTTTTAACAAAAAAACAAAACCATTAGCTATAGAAAACCAATTACTGTGACAACCCGTAACTTTGAGGTAAAAACCCGTTTGTTTCACTTTTATAAATCAAATCGTATACTTATCCATTGGTGATTAAACCGACCTGAACCGTTTGAACCATGGCATAACTAGTGTGACTCGAAACTCTTGAGGTTTGAATGGTGGCATATAATTATAATAATATACTTTAGCTATGGCATACACTTTATACCTTATTAGATAATAATAATAATAACAATAATGGTAATAACAAACAACAATTCATAGCTGCCATCCCTTTGTTCTAAACTTGGCAATTAATTAAGTACAACAATTTTTTATCTATCTTAGGCCATAGTTGACCGCCACACATTCCCATTAAAATCATGTATTGAAATCAGTTGTGTGGAGGTCTAATGAGGTATTAATCTCTGATTGAATTGTCGACCATGTTCTATTGCATTGATTAAACAATAAAAGGGTTGCATGTGATAATGTTGTCGGTTGTGTCGTAAACTTGTGCATATAGAATGAACTATTATAATATAGAGTTGTGTATGAATTAATTAAGAAGTATTTAAGTTTGGCAATCTAATAAAGTTCCGACGAAATAGTGGATCCGACGAAACATACTTTCGTCGAGGGATGTTTTTCGCCCAGAAGGCCCTCGGCCCAAAGTGATATATGGCCCAGTGAGAGCCCGATAGTTATAATTATCCCTTGCAACGTAAACTCTTCAGCAAACATCAAACCCTAACCTTCCTACTCCGTAAAACAAATCGACGACAGCTATGATACACCTCGTAGGATTGCCTCGAGTTCTTGTCTGGCTTACTTGGTTAGTATGCTCTTATTGTTGTGCAACTTAACCCTCTGATACATGTATCTGTGTTGGTACATAAATTGTTATACTAGGAATGCAGGTTGATAGAAACAAAGATGATATAATGTTATATATGATGATATGATGTTCTATATGATGTTCCTTATTCATATGCTCATATGTGTATGATGTTTGTTCGAAACTGCCAAATACGTGCATGAGCCGTGTTAGACGATTCTGATCTCGATCAGATCCGAATGTGTTAATGACAAACTGTTTTGCAAGTTAGTAATTGTTAAGGGGTTCGATTCATGATTCTTGATTTATGTGATGTTTTGTTATTTGATTGGTAGCAAACTTTAGTCCAAGGGTAGGTATACAAGATGATGAACGATCAATTAGAATTGTTGTGTTAGTTGTTTCGATTTGAGCATTAATTTTGGAGATGATTGCCACTTTTTCTAATTATCCAAATAAAAAGGAAGTGTGGGTCGGCCCAGTTAAAAATAAAACGGAATTTAAGGTTTGACCCATGCATATGTATACATGTCTTCATGGGCCGAAGACTTTGATGTTAGTGGTCAGAATTCTCTATAAATTATATGTTAATAATTGTGATTTATAAGTCTGTATAAAAGATTCTTGGCTACTTCGTGTAGATGATGTTATGTAATCACATTATCAATTCACAGTGAATTGGTTTCTAAAAGATTATGCCTATGAAACATGAGATATAATTCATTAATTATATGAAACGATATAATTGATTCTTGCCGCACGATTTGTGATATAATTATGCGAGTACTAGTTAGTCATATTAACATGTGGGGTTCTCATTTCTGTGTGCATTGTATGTTAACACGTTAATCTGGGATCACATTTAAACATTCGAATGTTTGGAAACAGTTAGGGCAATGCACAACCCCATTCGTATACTCACTGATATGATATTTTCACCCTAGGTCGCGAGTAACGACTTAATCATTAATTAACGTTGAAAGTACGATAACATACCGAGCAAACTAAGGTGAGTTCATTTCTCTTGAGCATGTGTCCCGGTGGTTGGGACAGTCATTGGGCATCCCTGA
The DNA here is from genome assembly GCA_030545235.1 of Helianthus tuberosus. Lineage (NCBI taxonomy): Eukaryota > Viridiplantae > Streptophyta > Magnoliopsida > Asterales > Asteraceae > Helianthus > Helianthus tuberosus. The sequence continues at coordinate 99,978,273 of CM060394.1, forward strand.
GAGGGATGGGTTTGGGTAAATCAATTGGGTATTCCTGAGAGGAATACGTCTTGTGGTAAATCTGGAATATTGGATAATATACTCGTCCTATCACCTTTAAAGTCCCTCCTTGTTGTTTGGTTACCTGAGAGGTAACAAGGTATTAGTTGGTAGCGCTACTTAGGTTTGGCACCCTCACCCCGTACCGGAGAGGACGGGTGTGAACTAATGACCTAGTCATGACCAATGCTTTGATAGGAGCATTGGGGGAAAGGGCAAATAAATCAGGAGCCGTCTTGTATCCGAGGTATTATCAACATTGTAATCATTGAACTGGACTAAACACTTGGTAACTAACGTTTTCGTAAAACTTTGAACTCACCAGCGTCGTCTGACACACTTGTCTGCATGCTTACATGTTGTAGGTTTATATCATTGGGACTTGCTGTCTGGGATGCTGGAGTGGTCATGGGTCGAGATACATGGAATCTCAATACAAGCTTAATGGTTTAAGTACACATGGTTTACGAAACACTTAACAATTGAGTTATGCTTCCGCTGTATACAATGAATGACATGTAACGTTTGTAACACTTTATGTTAATGAATGAAGGTTTTATTTAAATATATTTATGAGTTCAATGTGATTGGTGGCTTGGATCCTGGTACGTCACACGCCTTGCGGGGGTTTCCGCATGTGGTATTTTGGGGGTGTGACAGTTTGGTATCAGAGCCACTGGTTATAGTGAACTTGGTTTTAAAAACGTTTTTATAAAACCAGACTATAACCGAACGGTTCTGAAAATGAGAATACGACCATGACACTCAGCTCCAGATTGCAAGGTTCGTCTCTCGTTTACTCATTGTACTGCATAACTAATGAACACTTACATATGATATTGCATGTGATTGCACGTTTAGCACAACAGTATGGATTTATGTGTTACTTGCATGTGTTAAGTGGTTGATAGAGTGGTGTTACCTTAGACATTTGTGACTCATGTTTTGAGATGTTCTCTGTTTGTTTGCTATTCGAGTTTGAGGAACCATTTGACATGAGTTAGGAAGAACTGAGATAAGCATGCAAATCGCAATATTATTGTGGGTGCACACATAATAATAATGTGGGGTGCATGTGAGTCCCAGTGAGGCTTAACAAGTGAAAAGGGGCCGTTCCGTTATTTGATCGATGTGAAACACAACAGTCTATAAGAGTCATAGCAGTGATTGTCTCTTACTTGAACGTGATCTTTTCACTCCTCTCTCTAAATTTTTTTACGAATCTTGATGCTATCGAGTATTACCTGAACACCCATCTGAACTCCTAGCGAACTGTGTAGAATGTTAGGTGCTTATACGAACGTCCCTGGGTGGGATGTCGCAGCGTCAAATGATTGGCCTATACCTTTCTCACTTCTCTTCGTTTGCTGGAACTCAACATACTAACGTCTTAGACCCCGAAGTGCGATCACTTCTGCAACACTCTCGTAACAGACCGTGTATTACTCAAGCAACTTACAGCATCGGTGGACAAAAGGATGAGAGTAGTACTTTACCGACTTCAGTATTTGGACGACCCTGATTACTGGTAACGAACACCAGCAAATTGGCTTCAATCGAACCTTTAACCCTAGTCAGCGGCTCATGGGAGCCAACTCTTATGAATTAATTGAGACATAAATGATGACAATTGACCATGGTGCAGAAATGTGAAACGGCCAGCACAATGAGTAGCGCTTTAAGACGTGGCCCAGAATGTGACAAGATGGACCCTGTTGGTGAAAGATTGTAGGGCTCCATTTTAAGCAACGACGATAGAGGCAACAGACACGACAACATCAAGGAACTCGTAATCGTAGCCTACGGTATGGAAGATGGAGGTGCCTACGACATGGAGTGGCCGTTGGTAAATCAAAGACGACAACAACCAGGGGAACGACGCCAGTATTGGGAATCCTAGTAACTGTGACAACAACACTGGAAGTAGTACTCGTGGAAGGGCATTTAGGATTGGCGTAGGCGACGCCAGTTGGAATAGCAGCATGGTAGCTTGAATGTTTTTGGGATAAATAATCGCTTCATCTCCGTTCTGTGTAACTTTGACGCTTCTTGAAACCGAACTTGTTGTGGAATTGGCTGATGGCAAGTCAATTGAAGCCTCGTATGTTCGTTGGGATGCAAGCTCGACCTTGTGGGACAAGTGTACGACATTGACCTTCCTTCTGCTATTCCTGATAGTTTCGATGCAGTAGTTAGTGTGGATTGGTTATCCAGATATCGCGCAGATATACCCTGTGAGAAGAAAACTTTGCGTATCCCTCTCCCTAGTGGAGAATCGTCGTCCGACCTAAGGTGTCAGAGTGGGATAAGGGTTAGCATCATTTCAGCCATGAAGGCCCAGAAGTGTCTACGGAGGGATTACCCCACTACGTTAACAACCGTTACTGATGTTAAGGCTAAGGAAAAGAGGATCGAGGATCCACCGATTGTTCGTGATCCCTCTCAGTGTGCTACTCGAGGAACTTTCAGGTTTACTTTCACAACTGTTAGGCAGAATCTCAGTTTGATCTCACACCAGAGGCAGCCCTGGTTACTCGTACTTCCTACCGTCTTGCACCAGGAGGACTGCAAGAACTGTCTAGTTAGCTATAGGAACTGTTGGACAGGAGTTTTGTCGAACCTAGTTTTTCGCTCGGGGAGCCCCAGTTATATCCGTGAAGATAAGCCTTTTCGTATGTGTACTAACTATTGAGAACTTAACCAGATAACAGTTAAGGACCGCTTGCCTCGACCATGTATTGACAACCTGTCGACCAGTTACAAGGGACAAGCTTCCATTCGAGGATTGACTAACGAACGAACTATCATCAGATGGAAGTCCAAGGGGAGAACGCTCTTAGAACGGCATATTGAACGCAATGTGGCCATTTCGACCTTGTACACCATGATCATTGAGTTGATCAACGCACCAGCAGCTTTATGGATCACATGAATCGACCATGCTTATTGTTGACATGTTGAATCATTACCAGGAGAAAGGAACATCATGGGCGGCATTTGTATTTTAATTTAGAGCTCCTGAGAGAGGAGCCACATCGCACGGAGTCTTGTTAAAGGTAACTTCTGGATTCGAGAGGTGCCTTTTTGGGCACACAAACAACGAAGTGGGAATACGCGAGGATCTCGCTAGGATCCATTTTGTTAAGAACTGATCAACACCAAAGATCCCTTTGAGGATACAACAATCTCTTTGGCGCAGAAGGGTATTGTGCTCGTGGAAGACAAAACAGGAGGACGTCTTTTCGGTTTTCGAATCCCAACTCCGCAATGCACTAAACATCGCCTTTACCCGAAAATGCGGGTGAACTAGCGGTATACCCTGATGGTTCGAATTAGAGACCCAGTTACACGTCGATGCAACACGAGGAGACGATGACGCACGTAGTGGATTTACGAAGGAGAATTGCATGAGTCACAACCTGCGGTGGAAACCGTGGTCTTTGGATTTAAGTTGGAGGCATTACTTGGACGGTACCAAACGCACTACTTAGACCGATCACAAGGGCCTCCCGTGTACCCTTGTTTCGAAAAAGCTAAACATAGGATGACATCACTGGATGGAACTCTCAAGCGGTTACGACTATGGAACCTAAAACACGTATGAGCAGGCAACTCACTATCGACTCTAGCCTACCCTATCAGATTCGCCTTGTTCTGACCGAATCACTAAAGGAAGAGGAATTTCACGTTAGGTCCATGCGGGGCATGGAAGAGCAACTTCTGGCAAGTCGAACGATATTCGCTACCTCATGAAACAGATGAGGATCTCATTATACAGTATCAGCAACCAGAAACATTCATATGAAAATGAGAACAGACTGCCATGGACTTTGTCACTGGGCTACCTGGAACTCGAAACGGAAACAGCATCACCTGGGTGATCGTTGATCGTCTCACGCAACCAGCACACTCTCTTGCAATCAAGGAAACTTTCGGGCCTTCACAAGTTGTGAATATCCCTCTGAGAGAGGCGGCTTTTTAGGCACGAGGTGCCAACTCCAGTTACCTTCGATTTTGATCTATACCTGATTCATGACAGGCAATACACAACACCCTTGGCTCACGTCTAGACTTGAGCATTACTTTTCACCATAGGACAAATGGTCAGGGTAAACGAACCCCCCTGACACTCGAAGACATGTTGCGAGCATGTGTGTGATTGGCTTAGTAAAAAAAAATTGGAAGGACACATACCTTTGGCTGAGTTCTACTGTAGCAGTTATCATTCTAGTATTCAGACAGCTCAGTTTGGAGCATTGTATGGATGATAATGCCAACCTTCTTGTTGGGCTAAGGTGAGTGACAACCTAATCACAAGTCCAGGACTTGTACTCGAAACTCTTGAGAAGATTGTTAGATCGGAAATCGCGTGTCGATAACGCGTGACCGCCAGGAAAACCGATAAGCTTAGGAGGCGCTGGAAGTTCACTGTAGGCGAACGTGTCATAATTGAAAGTCTCACCCTGGGAGGGTGTGGTGTGGTTTGGAAAACACAGTAAGCTTAATCCGTGCTATGTTGCGCCATTAAAAATTCTGGAACGTATTGGCAAAGTGGCGTACAAGCTCGAGTTACCTGTCGAGTTGGGTAACGTTCGTGATGTTTTCATGTTTTGCAACTAAAGGAGCGTTTGTCCGATGAAACACTTGTTGTACCACTCCAAGAACTGAAAATTAACGACGAGTTGCAGTTGTCGAGGAATCTATCGAAAACATGGACCAGGAAGTCAAGGTTCGTTGACTTAGTTGAATCTCAAATTGTGAGAGTTCGTAGGAACTCAAGTCGTGGACTGGAGTTCACGTGGGAACGCAAAGATCAGTTGAAGCTCAAATATCCTCAACTCTTCCCTACTGATCAAGCTAATTCGGGGATCACTGGTGAATTTCGGGACGAAATTCCGTTTCAATTTGGGGATGATGTGGCACCTGAGGAAGATCTGCAGCAATGTGGTACCCGAGGAAAATCCACAGTCATCTTGATCTATCACTTCACTTCTCTTTGACTGCTTATCAAATTTCGGGACGAAATTTCTTTCAAGTTGGGGATGATGTGACAACCCGTAACTTTGAGGTAAAAACCCGTTTGTTTCACTTTTATAAATCAAATCGTATACTTATCCATTGGTGATTAAACCGACCTGAACCGTTTGAACCATGGCATAACTAGCGTAACTCGAAACTCTTGAGGTTCGAATGGTGGCATATTATTATAATAATATACTTTAGCTATGGCATACACTTTATACCTTATTAGATAATAATAATAACAATAATGGTAATAACAAACAACAATTCCTAGCTGCCATCTCTTTGTTCTAAACTTGGCAATTAATTAAGTACAACAATTTTTTATCTATCTTGGGCCATAGTTGACTGTCACACATTCCCATTAAAATCATGTATTGAAATCAGTTGTGTGGAGGTCCAATGAGGTATTAATCTCTGATTGAATTGTCGACCATGTTCTATTGCATTGATTAAACAGTAAAAGGGTTGCATGTGATAATGTTTTCGGTTGTGTCGTAAACTTGTGCATATAGAATGAACTATTATAATATAGAGTTGTGTATGAATTAATTAAGAAGTATTTAAGTTTGGCAATCTAATAAAGTTCCGACGAAATAGTGGATCCGACGAAACATACTTTCGTCGAGGGATGTTTTTCGCCCAGAAGGCCCTCGGCCCAAAGTGATATATGGCCCAGTGAGAGCCCGATAGTTATAATTATCCCTTACAACGTAAACTCTTCAGCAAACATCAAACCCTAACCTTCCTACTCCGTAAAACAAATCGACGGCACCTGTGATACACCTCGTAGGATCGCCTCAAGTTCTTGTCTGGCTTACTTGGTTAGTATGCTCTTATTGTTGTGCAACTTAACCCTCTGATACATGTGTTTGTGTTGGTACATAATTGTTATACTAGGAATGCAGGTTGATAGAAACAAAGATGACATGATGTTATATATGATGATATGATGTTCTATATGATGATATGATGTTCCTTATTCATATGTTCATATGTGTATGATGTTTGTTCGAAACTGCCAAATACGTGCATGAGCCGTGTTAGACGATTCTGATCTCGATCGGATCCGAATGTGTTAATGCAAACTGTTTTGCAAGTTAGTAATTGTTAAGGGGTTCGATTCATGATTCTTGATTTATGTGATGTTTTGTTATTTGATTGGTAGCAAACTTTAGTCCAAGGGTAGGTATACAAGATGTGAAGACGATGAACGATCAATTAGAATTGTTGTGTTAGTTGTTTTGATTTGAGCATTAATTTTGGAGATGATTGCCACTTTTTCTAATTATCCAAATAAAAAGGAAGTGTGGGTCGGCCCAGTTAAAAATTGTGACAACCCTCACCATTACAGGTATCCGGATAATTAATTAATTTTAATTATGTGCTTAATGACTGTGCTTGATTACAACTGACAATTTAAACTGCTTTATGAATTATGCATCGTACATACCTATGCATCATATTGCATACAGTCACTCCATTTATTACACACAAACCTTAGTGACATACTTGATGCATAAGGCACAGTTAGCACACTGAACGGATAATTCAGAAAACATGCTGACAATGCCAGCACATGGACAGACTATGTTTTTAAGGCCAGTATGAGCCAGAGACAGGGTACTGCACTAGTATGGAGTGTAGGGAAGTGAGGACCATAAAACTGCGTCACTAAGCGATAGTTGAAGTGCCGGGAAGTGCCAAAAACACACTTTAAGAGCAGAATTCTGCATTTATTAATAAAATTCAGCATTGTAATATGCCAGTAGGGTGCAAAAATATGGCAGAATGGTCATGTGTGCTTTCCTAAGTGCCGGGAATTAAAAGTGTTACAAAAATATATATAAAAGACACTTTACGGAATAATCAAACACTTTAACAGAACGGTATCTAACCGAACAACCGGACATTACCGGGGACACTAAATTTTTGTCAAATACATTGTTTAGTTATTTCTTGACTAGTCATGATACCCGAACACCCTAACACCCACTAAATATCAAGTAACTAATATATGTAAACATATACTTGGAAACTAACTAATGTTTACTAACTTAGTCAAAAATTTACATCCAACCCCCCCCCCTAACCGAATTCGGTCACCAAGGACCACCCCACCATACTTCATATCTTGTACTTAGATTTAATTCCATTATTCTATTAGATGTTGCTTGATCATGTTACCAAAATATATGAAGACGTCTTTATAAAGCATGGTTGCCTAGATCATCACCATACTTCAAAAATTCACACCATTCCCTCACTCCCTTCTCCCTCCCTCTCGGCCACATACAACCGCCACCACCTCCACCATATCATCACCTCATTCTTCCATTTTAAAGCTTCATCTAAGTGCTAGAAGGTGAATCAAAGGTGCTTGAAGTTGTGGATCATTAAGGAGCTTCATACATTGCTTTTTCACCATCATCTTCTTCATCTTTTCACTAGAGATTCTTCCCTAGCCTTGTGCTAGTTGTAAGTCTTTGATCTCCCTTAGTTTACTTCCATTTTGATGTAGTTAAAAGATGTAGTATGATGTATATTACAAGAACACTAAGAACAAGAACTAAAAACATAAACATGAAGCTTTACATCAAGTTCACATATGGATGAAACATGAAGATTACATGATGAAATGTTGTAGTAGGATGATGTAGTGAACATGTTGTTGATTGTGTGATGTTTCTTGGTTGTGTGATGTTGATCACCATATGGATATTGTTAAATGATGATTAAAACCATGATTTAACAAGGTTAGAAAGTGGTTATGTGTTACATGAAATAACCACCTTCTAGTTAAACATGAACTTGAAAGAAATGTTTTTTCTTAAAATATAAGTGAACAAGTAGATTAATGATCATGTAGATCCGGGTTTTTACAAAGGACTTTTCTAAATAAACCAAGTTAGAAAATCGGTTTTTGGAAATTCATGACTCTTACATACACTTATACTATTTTTGGACATAAAATAAGTGTGAAAACATTTTATTTACAAGAAGAGTTCAAAAGTTTTATTTTTGTAAAAATTGTTTACAAGTTGTAAACACTAAACTTTTGTAAGAAAATAATTTTTTTTAAAAATAATTACGCTTTGGAAGGTAACTAAGTCCACTAAACGCTTTACTAAGTTACTACGCGTTTTCGGGATATATCAAGTTCATGATTAGTGTGTAACGTATATGTTTTTGCTCTTGGTAATGGAAAGATTGTGTAAAGATTAATTGTTGATGATTATTGTGATTGTTTTGAAAAGAAAATGATATGCTTATTAGCATGGACACCTCCATTTACAAAGGGAACTCTGGCGAAATTTTCTAAAAATTCCAACACTTAGAAAATATTTTTCCAAACAAGTGTTACACGTATATTTTATAACTTGTGTTTCGAATATAAACTTCGCCATAATTTTTTTGTAACAAAATACAAGTGTCAGAGGTTGACTTTCTTAAATAAAAACGGATAAATATATATTTAGAATATATATTTTACACTAAAACGCTTGTGTGATTATTTGTTTATTTTGTGAACTAGTTATATTATTTAGGGCAAAATAATGTAACTTAGCATAATGCCATCACATTTATAATTCCGGAAAATACTTTTACGAATATATTTTGGGTAAATATTATTTTGATACAAAGAATGAAAATATATTATTTTTGGGAAAAATATATATTTTGGGACTACATTATTATGAAAAATGTGTTAAATATATTTTTCCTAAGTGGAACTTAAAAATATATTATCTTCGGAGCCACCAAAATACATGTATAAATACCCCCATCCTTGGGAAGGAAATACACATATAAAATACTTGAGAAGTATGAATACGAAATAGTTGCCTAACTAATATTCCAAAACCCTAAAAATAAAACTTAAGTTAAAATAACTATTATTATTATTTTAACAATAAGTTATAACTGGAATAATATCAAAGTAACGTAACTCAAACCGTAAATACTAAGCCAAGGCACGACCCGTTCATCTAATAGACATTAGTACGTTGTAGGTCGTTGTATAGCTGACAAGGTTTGAGTACGAGCACAGGAGACGCACTACTGTGAGTTCATGTCCCCCTTTTCTCTTAACCGTTTTCAGTTTTATAACTTCGGGGGTGAAATACATGTTACAATTATACAGACATTTTTATACATGGTATGGTTAGCTTAAGGAGGGACTTTCATACATCGTTAGATCATGTGAGTGGGTAGGCGGCTACTAAAGGCCATTAATCCTCGTCGTAGGACCGAGGGACATGAGTGATAGATCTATTTGGGTATAGCGAGCCCACACCCATGAGGCCGGGGCGGCCCATAGTGGTGACTGTGTCTTACAGCCGGAAGCCTGGTGCAACTCCGCTAGGTTTGAGTCTTCCTGCATCACTTCACACATATCAATGGCCTTGCAAACCATTGGTGATCTCTTTTTTTTCCTTATTGCTACATACCAGGGACTTTCATACATCGTTCAAGGGTTATACATACATCGTTTACAAAGGTTTATACATACTCACATACGCATGAACTCGCTCTACTTTTTGTTGATTTTTTAAACTACATGTATTTCAGGGAATTGATCGGATCTGGCAGGTGATGCATGTTAAGCTGCATATTAAATAAAAGATGTCATCCAGGGGCGTAGGGTTTGGGAGGTGTAACCCTTGCCTGGACGGGTCACATGTCTCCAAACCTCGTTTTAAGGTCTTTTGTTGAGTCCATTGGGAACTCATTTTTAATACAAGTCATGGTTGTAACTTATTTTGGGTTGATGATTCAAGACAATTATGTTATGGTATTTTCTAACTATATTAATGGATGAGCATCTTGTGTTTTTATCATATAGCATTGTTATGATTGTTGCTATGGTATTAAGAAGTCAAACCAAATAAACCCACGCTTCCGCAAAAGCCAGGGTGTGACAAAAATAAAACGGAATTTAAGGTTTGACCCATGCATATGTATACATGTCTTCATGGGCCAAAGACTTTGATGTTAGTGGTCAGAATTCTCTATAAATTATATGTTAATAATTGTGATTTATAAGTCTGTATAAGAGATTCTTGGCTACTTCGTGTAGATGATGTTATGTAATCACATTATCAATTCACAATGAATTGGTTTCTAAAAGATTATGCCTATGAAACATGAGATGTAATTCATTAATTATATGAAACGATATAATTGATTCTTGCCGCACGATTTGTGATATAATTATGCGAGTACTAGTTAGTCATATTAACATGTGGGGTTCTCGTTTCTGTGTGCATTGTATGTTAACACGTTAATCTGGGATCACATTTAAACATTTGAATGTTTGGAAACAGTTAGGGCAATGCACAACCCCATTCGTATACTCAATGATATGATATTTTCACCCTAGGTCGCGAGTAACGGACTTAATCATTAATTAACGTTGAAAGTACGATAACATACCGAGCAAACTAAGGTGAGTTCATTTCTCTTGAGCATGCGTCCCGGTGGTTGGGACAGTCATTGGGCATCCCTGAGAGGGATGGGTTTGGGTAAATCAATTGGGTATTCCTGAGAGGAATACGTCTTGTGGTAAATCTGGAATGTTGGATAATATACTCGTCCTATCACCTTTAAAGTCCCTCCTTGTTGTTTGGTTACCTGAGAGGTAACAAGGTATTAGTTGGTAGCGCTACTTAGGTTTGGCACCCTCACCCCGTACCGGAGAGGACTGGTGTGAACTAATGACCTAGTCATGACCAATGCTTTGATAGGAGCATTGGGGGAAAAGGGCAAATAAATCAGGAGTCGTCTTGTATCCGAGGTATTATCAACATTGTAATCATTGAACTGGACTAAACACTTGGTAACTAACGTTTTCGTAAAACTTTGAACTCACCAGCATCATCTGAAACACTTGTCTGCATGCTTGCAGGTTGTAGGTTTATATCATTGGGTCTTGCTGTCTGGGATGCTGGAGTGGTCATGGGTCGAGATACATGGAATCTCAATACAAGCTTAATGGTTTAAGTACACATGGTTTACGAAACACTTAACAATTGAGTTATGCTTCCGCTGTATACAATGAATGACATGTAACGTTTGTAACACTTTATGTTAATGAATGAAGGTTTTATTTAAATATATTTATGAGTTCAATGTGATTGGTGGCTTGGATCCTGGTACGTCACACGCCTTGCGGGGGTTTCCGCATGTGGTATTTTAGGGGTGTGACAATTACCCTTTTAAACCCAAAACCACCATGTTTCACTAAACATAACACGCACACACACATACGTGTAACACATAGAGAGAGAAAGCTGGACAGCGGTTCTGGTGAGCTTTTCCCGTGACAACACCAAGTCCCGACGCGTCCACCACCACTACAACCTACTAAAGGAGAGACGGGAAACTTAACAGCAATGTTGTTTCAAATCATGAGACGACGGCAGTTGATTCTTGGGGAAGAACAACCGCCCCTCCGGTGCGACATTAAATTTAAGGGGATGTTTGGGATTCCTTCTCATAAGTTATAAGTTACAAATACTAACTTATCATTTTTAACATCTCAACACACAAAAACAACTTAAATAAGCTAACCCAAAAACTATAAAAACAACTTATTAATTTTTATAAGTCAATAAGTTATAACTTCTTCCAAGATAAGCTAACCCAAACACCCTGTAAGAAGTATGTTTGGCTTTAATGATTGAAGACGCCACGTTGAGCTTGTAATTTATGCCTGAAGAGCAGTGCATTTCCTGTGAAGCACATAATGCGAAAAATAACCAAAATGAGGAGTGAAATTATACAATTAGAAAGTGATTTGACCCCGTAAAAAAATCCTAATTAGATCGTTTCGAACTATTGTTACATGGAAAAATATATTAATAATCTAATATATACTTTCTATAAAAGGAGAAATCCCAATGACATAAGAAAAGCTTAGTTGGCAGCCATAGAGGCTGTCCAACAAGGCTTTTCTTATGTCATTATTACATCATCAAGCTTAATTTAAAATACATTTAAAATTCAAACATCTGCCTCTAATTCAAATTTGAAAGCTCTGCCCCACTTGAATTTCAAAGCTCTGCCCACATAAAAAGGGAAAAGCTTTGCCCACATATAAATTTCAAAACCTCTGTTACATTCAAAATTTAAAATTCTGGCTCTACATATATAAGATACATTATTCTGGCTCCACATTCAAAATTGAATCCATCTCTCTCTAAAATCCAGAACAACAGAATTCATCTTTCTCTATCTTCTTCAATCTACATTTCTATCTCTAAAACCCACTTTCTCTCTTTCAGTAGAGGAGAAGAAGAAGAGTGGATATTGCGATACTCTTTCACCAAATGTTGAACGATCTATCATCGATTTTGCCTTCAAACAATGGCCAGCAAAGTTTGGGATGTTCTCCGTCGGTGAAGCTTGTGGAGTTTTTATCGCTTTGGTATTGGGTAAAACATTCTAATATTTAGATTTTAGGTGTTTATTGTGGGTTTTAAGATCAGTTATTATGTTTATATTGTAGTTTTGTATGTTTGCCCTAATTGAGTTTGAAACTTTCTCTCTCTTAGTAGAGGAGAAGAAGAAGAGTGGATATTGCGATACTCTTTCACCAAATGTCGAACGATCTATCGTTGATTTTGCCTTCAAACAATGGCCAGCAAAGTTTAGGATGTTCTCCATCAGTGACGCTTATGGAGTTTTTATCGCTTTGGTATTTGGTAAAACATTCTAATTTTTAGGTTATAGGTGTTTATTGTGTGTTTTAAGATCAGTTATTGTGTTTATATTGTAGTTTTGTATGTTTGCCCTAATTGAGTTTGAAACTTTCTCTCTCTCAGTAGAAGAGTGGATATTGCGATACTCTTTCACCAAATGTTGAACGATCTATCGTCGATTTTGCCTTCAAACAATGGCCAGCAAAGTTTGGGATGTTCTCCGTTGGTGAAGCTTGTGGAGTTTTTATCGCTTTGGTATTGGGTAAAACATTCTAATTTTTAGGTTTTAGGTGTTTATTGTGTGTTTTAAGATCAGTTATTGCGTTTATATTGTAGTTTTGTATGTTTGCCCTAATTGAGTTTGAAATTAAGTATTACTGAGATTAGTAATTGCATTTTATTGTAATTTTATAGGTTTGACCTGGTTAAATTGTGAAGAATAAGTATTACTAAGAGCAGTTATTTTTTTTTTTTGTAATATTGTAGGTTTGGCCTAATTGATTGTGATAGTAAGTGTTACTAAGATTAATGTGTTAAGTTTAGACATTGTAATGAAGTTTCTTAAATTGGACCTGGCTTTTGGAAGATTGATTGTTTAGTATGGAATTCTAAAAAGAGTATTGTAGAGTTATTATAGTATTTTGGATGTGAACTTTGATGAGCAAGTGATGAATTTGTTATCTGTATTTGGTATGAGGAAAGTAGGGATGTTTTTGAACTTTGGTGTTGGAATTAATGATCGTTTTTGGTATGTGCAGAGTAATAATGTTGTGAACTACGATGAGAAAGTGATGGATGGGTTTTGTGATGTGTACGGGATTGCTTCGAATACGGTGACACAAGGGAAAATGCCATCATTGGTGGATCTTCAAGCGAGAATTCTTAATGATGATGTTGATTATGAGGTTATTTTAGTGGACAGAAGAATTGATAAAGAGCTACAGATTCTTGAGGAGAGAGTTTCGAACATTTCACTAGAAGACCAGTCAAAGCCCTGTTCACAGAAGAGGAAAGCCGATGACGATTTTGAAGACGATGGCCTTAGTCAATTTTTAAGCTAGAAATGGACTGCACAATTTGAACTGATGGCTTCGATCTACGCCAAGACCTAGAGGTAATGAACAACTAAGGCCCATATTTTTTTGTTTAGATATAGGAGAACTTATAAGAGATACATGAGAACTTAATTAACCTAATTCTAGATCTGGATGCAGATACAGGAGAACTTTTAAGAGATGCAAATGAACATACACCATCTATGTTCTCTACATCAGTCCTCGTTTGCGGTTCGCATTCTCCCAGATCTTTACTCTAATTCTTCGATCTCAGTTTCACGCCAGGTAGATAAATAACCTAACAAATTTACATTCTATTGTTAGGGTAGCTTTATAAATGTTCTTGCTGCAGAAATATCAACTTAAAAGAGAGAAGACAATTTAGGGTGAAATTAAAGGCCTTCAAATAAATGACACTGTTAAAGCTGTTCAGGCTGCTATTGAGTTGGTTGTTCGACTCAAAGATGCAAAAGAGGGATAAATTGGTCATCCCAAATATTTATTTAATTAATTTTTTCACCTCATTTAAAGTTTTCTAACTTTTCTAAAGATTCATCCAACTTTTTTCTACGAACCAAACTTTGAACACTACAATATTTGTTGGATTTACAGTTTTATAATGCTGCAACCAGAACCTTGACTGTCAAAACTCCATATGAATTGGATTTACACTTTAACCATATGCATTTCCTGTTGACTTGTGAATCCCATTTGAAGAATGGAGGCTACTGTTCTTTATTCTTAGTGAACAAAACCCAAAACCTTGATTTGCATTACACATGTAGCCAAAACTTTGAACACCACACAATGCACCCAAAACTGTTTTCATTACATGTGGAGCCAAAACTATTTTCATTAACATGCCAAAACTGATTTCATCAACCAAAATTTGCTGCCAAACAAAGTTTTCATTAACATGTTGTAATCTTTTATTCTTGAGTGCCATAATTCTAACAAAAAGTTGGATCAACCTAATCTTTTATTCTTGAGTGCCATAAACAGACCAAGGTTTTATGCAGCAGATGAATCGATCTTCTTCACACCCGAAGCTACCTTAGAATTTTATAAAACAACAACTGCATGTTCTTAAAGCACAAATATTAGCTTTTAGACGTATAAAGGTATTTGTTAAGTGTATAATTTTATATATTCGAGTGATCTTCACACCCTAAGCTCATTTGAAACGACTGTTGGGTTAAAACCACTGTTGGGTTAAAAAAGTGTTTTGAAACCACTGTTAGGTTAAACAGTGTTTGAAACCATTATTGGGTTAAACAGTGTTTCAAAACGACTGTTAGGTTAAACAGTGGTTTTAAAACACTATTGGTTAAAACAGTGTTTTGTGGATAAAACAGTGGTCCTTTTTTTGCAAACAGTAGTTTGACTTTGGTCAAACAGACTTTGGTCAAACAGCGTTTTAACTTTGGTCAAACAATGTTTTAACTTTGGTCAAACAGACTTTTGAACCACTAAGAATCATATTTTTGCAAACAGTTTTGACTTTGGTCAAACAGCGTTACAAGAGTCCAGCCAGGATGAAGTCGAGATTTGTACATAAAGTAAGCTCTTGAAAATTGTGAATTTATTTTATTTTGAACTTTTTTATACACATGATCTGATATGTAGGTGCATAACCGAAAGCGTATAACATGTTAATCGTATAACAGAAGTGAGATTGATTTTGATGTGCAGATTAGTTGAAGTTGCATGAACTTAAGTATCAAGTTAATCTAACAGATCAAAATTCAACTCTGATTTGTTAGGTTGACTGTTTGCTTATTGTAATTTGAGTGTAGTTTAGAGATTAGTCGAAATGGTGTTTACGATGTCTACATTGCATCGGATTGTGTAAAATTGACTTTGTTATGTAGATTAGTTGAACTTCTATGAACTGAAGTAGTTAAGTATCAACTTCTCAAATCTTCACTTTGATTGTTGATTACTTGATTGAACGTAAGTGATTGTATCCGAATTGTTAGGTATATGAGGTCTTGAGCGCTAGCAAGCTGTTGATTATTGATTACATTTGTGTTTGATGTTTTTACTAATTGGATTTAGTGCAATTTTGTTGTTTCCAGCAACGACATTAACATGATTCCACTTTGCTGTAACTGCACTGGTGGGATTTGTGTCGAATTCTACTAGATATACTTCATCAAAGCATGTTCCGTTATGGGAGTTTCTTTGGTTTTCGATTGTTGCAAATATGTCGTTCACAGGGATGGACCTCAGTCTTATGATGAACTCGATTGGATTTTACCAAGTATGTAGTTATAAATTATGAAATTATGCCTTTACAATTTGAAGATTTAAGCTGTTATACTTATATGTTGCTTAAATTTTTTGTATGGTGTAGATTTCCAACTCACAGGTGCAAAAACATGTTTGTATAATTTACTGCAGGGAGTGGGATGTCGTCTGGCGTTAACTTTGCAATGCCGATTGATACTGTTGTGAAAACCGTACCGTACCTATTTGTTTATGGCACTGCTTACCGCGACAGGTTTGGACAGTTAGTCTACTCCAGAAAAAATCACTATTGTATTCTGTAATATGAAATCATTTATGATATTCTTCTATCAATAACATAACAACATTTGTATTGTTTCTATTGTTTTTCTTTATATATTCCACAGTGGATTGATATTATATCATCAAATCATCAAATACAAATTAAACATCTGAAACACGTTAAATTACTAGACCTGAAAACCATTGGATACAAAAAACAGAGTTCATTAACATGAATTCAGCAATATGTTCCTGACTCTTTTAACCTCTTCATTAACTTATAATGAATTTTTAATTAAACTTAAAAAATATATAACCATTTGTCATTTACTAAAATGTGGTATGCATGGTTTTCTAAGAAACCACCCGTGTTTACACACGGGTCTTCGCTAGTTATAATAAAAGAGTCTTTCTAATCAATGTTTTAAAATCCGGTTTTTTTAATCATACCGGATTAGGCACAAAAATGGTTTAACCGGGTTGTGCCGGGCGGTTCAACCGGGTTGACTATTTAATTGTATAATTTCATAAATTACAACATTAACTCAAAAAATAATCCAAAATTGGATTAAAATGGAAATCTAGAACGAACGATAGGGTGATGCAAGTCTGGAACAAGTCACGAATGATGGAGTGATGAAGCAAGTTTTAAATTTTGATCGATGGAGATAAAATATTAAAAGTTGTTAGGTTAAAGCTAAGAGTAAACATGAAGATGGGACGATAAAAAGTAAAATCCTAACCCAAAAATATACCTGAGACGGTACCGGTATAATGGTTCAAACCGGTATACCGGATTTTATCGGAGGTACAAAGTCTATGTCATTTTTCCTACTTACCGGGGCGTTTCGGACCGGATTTACATCCGAAAACGATAATACCGGTATAACCGGCTGGTATTTACCGGTTTTTAAAACATTGTTTCTAATGCCACATGTCATCTAATTATGATAAATGAACTCATCTAATGCCACATGGCATTTTTCCATCAATTTAGTAATAATATTAATAAATATCTAATAATCTAATATTTCTAAACATATAATAACAAATAAATATAAGTATCTAATTCTAATAAAAGACCACAAATAATACTACATGACATTTTCTCTTTCAATTCATTAATGATATTATTAATTCATTAATATTTAATTCTAATTTATGATTAAATAATATATAAATTATCTATGATTTTATTATTTTTTTTAAATGGATAACCATATGGTTTTATTTACTTTATCTGTTTTGCATAAATAAAGTATAAATATAATTAAATAATATGTTTACCTTTGAAAATATTAATTGTTATTATCTAAGAAACATGGTGTTACGTTATTAAAAATATTTTTTTAATTATATGGATTAATATTTCATATCAACACCACAAAAAAATATGTAAAATAATAACACTCGGATTTGAATGTATATATTAAATAGTGAAGTGAAGTGATTATTTCAACTAAATGGATGAATTTATCTATAAAATTTATTAATTCAAACAAAATTTAACTAATAGATAATAATATTATTAATGAATTGAAAGAGAGAATATTATATGATACTAAATGAAATCTTTTATTATAATTAGATATACCCATCACAATCCACCTCCAGCGCCACCAACTCCATCTAAATTAAGATTTAAGAGACTTCTCATTAACATCCGAAAATTTTAAAGAAACCTTTATGTGTTCATTAGTTTTTTTCTAATTTGTCTCATTCCCCAAGATAAGGATGAGATTTAAGAATTTACTTCATATTCTTTACGTATGATAACATAATATATAAATTTAATTACAATATGTATATATATATATATATTATGTATATCTAATTATTATTACTAAAGTAACAAATACATATTAAGTATTTGATTAAATGCGTCATTTATAATGAGTAATGTTATTCTCTTTAACTTGGAATAGATAGTTCATGTTAGGGTAATATGTTTTTATATCAAAATTTATAATTAACATGTGCAATATCAAGAATATTTCAAAATTTGTAATTATTTTGTTGTTCGAATACAACCAATCTTATTATTCAACCCGTGTGACTATAAACTAGTTAATTAATATAGAGTTA
Source organism: Helianthus tuberosus (assembly GCA_030545235.1). Lineage (NCBI taxonomy): Eukaryota > Viridiplantae > Streptophyta > Magnoliopsida > Asterales > Asteraceae > Helianthus > Helianthus tuberosus. Next base: position 99,996,688 of record CM060394.1, read on the forward strand.
ACTGCCATTTTCGTCCCTGTGGTTTGGTCACTTTGGCCATTTCAGTCCATTTTTCAAAAATGCGCCATTTTCCTCCCCGACGTTCTGGAAAGGTGCCATTTCAGTCCAAAAATCATAACCCAGTTAAGTCGGTTAGTAAATAAGGACTGATTGTGTAAATTTGTAACATAAAGGACTGATTGTGTAAATTTGTAACACCACCACCACTAGCCCTGCCACCACCACCACTCCGCTGCCACCACCACCACCACCACTCCGCTGCCACCACCACCACCACCACCACCACCACTCCGCTGCCACCACCACCCCCACCGTCGCCGGTTCTCTCTCCCGCCTCCTTCTCTCTCTCTCTCTCTCTCTCCGACTGTGATGATGATTGATGAAGATGAGTTGCAGGTTGTCGGTTTTACAGCGGTGAACGGAGGTGATGACAGAGGTGAACGGTGGTTTACGGTGAAGTGGTGGTGGGTTATGGTGATGGTGCAGCAGTGAGGAGACGGCAAACATCACGTTTGCTTCAAATGGAACGAGAATGTGATGGTGAATCGGTGAATCGGTGATGAACGAGAATGTGATGGTGCGGTGATGAACGATGAACGAGAATGTGCGGTGGCGGCGGCAAACATCACGTTTGCTTCAAATAGAAGCCTCCGGATATTACCCCGCCAAGATACGGTCTGTTTCAAGCTTTGTTCGATCCACTCAGACGACGACAAATTCATCATCATCATCATCGCCTCTATTAATAGTTGTTTTCCCTCATAATGTAGCCTCTACCAGGAGCAAGACCAAAAGAATACCAATATGTTTCCATTGTATTGTGGGAAATAATATTTGAAGGAAGCAGCAGTAACAGCAGCAACAACATTATCATCAATCATCCTCCAATCCCATCTGTGCAACTCTCTCCAACGAAACCAAAATCTCTCTCACCGGAGCCTAGTTCCTCTGAGCAATTTCACTTTCAACTTATTCATCATACTATGGTGGTGATTGCAGAGCATACACCAATCCATCCATCATTGTTCATCAACAGTCACCGTTCATCATCGTCATCATCTCCGTCAACGATCACAACGATCACCAAGCACATCACCACCGCTGGGTTCGGAGTTCTCGAGACCACCGTGCCCGATAACCACCTGAACTTAACTTGAACCTCACTCCGGTCATCGTTCACCACCATTGTTCACCTCCGTTCATCGTCGTCATCCTCTCTGACAACCCTCGTTCACCGCCGACCTCCGTGGTGAACGAGGTGGAGATGGTGGTATGAGATGTTGGTGGCAGATCGGAGTGGTGGTGGTGGCAGTGGCTGTGGTGGCAGTGGCTGTGGTGGCGGTGGTGGCTGTGGTGGTGGTGGTGGTGGCAGTGGCTGTGGTGGCGGTGGTGGCGGTGGTGGTGGTGGTGGCAGCGGAGTGGTGGTGGTGGCAGGGCTAGTGGTGGTGGTGTTACAAATTTACACAATTAGTCCTTTATGTTACAAATTTACACAATCAGTCCTTATTTACTAACCGACTTAACTGGGTTATGATTTTTGGACTGAAATGGCACCTTTCCAGAACGTCGGGGAGGAAAATGACGCATTTTTAAAAAATGGACTGAAATAGCCAAAGTGACCAAACCACAGGGACGAAAATGGCAGTTAACTCATTAATATAAGTATACAATATGTGGGAATAAAAGGTCGTAAGCTCAGACCAGGGAGCTGCAAATTAATGGTTATTCATTACATACACTCACTGAATCAACCAACACATTCCTCTTTAGCGGCGCTGACGATCAGCTTCCCCACGTTGAGCTTTTGATCACTGGTTCGTTTCTCTTCATCGTTACGCGTATTTTATATGGGTCATTAGTCATTATTGTTTTCTAGACTCGTTAATCTTTATATCTTGAAATGGTTATTCGATTTCTTCTTGTGTTTGTTATGGGTATATTACCATTGTGTCAATTTTTGATTTTTGGCTCTATTGATAACAATTATAAATTGTGGTTGTAAGAAATCACATGTTTGTTTTGGTGTGATATAAGTTAGAGATGCTATATATGTGAATATAGCTAGGTTAGAGGAGAAAAAGACGTGCACTCCAGGTGTTTGATGTTTTGTCTCAATGAGTTTTTTCAATCACATATACATTTGATGTTTTTTGGAGATAATGTATGCTTTGCTATTTTCTTATGTGATTCTTACTTGCCATTGTGCTTAAGAATTAGCCTCAAATTCTTGCACTAAATGTCACCAAGTTGGTTGAATTATAAATGGTATCCGGTATTTAGATGGTTAATGTGAAGCTTGATAGTTGATACCATCTTGGTGTACTACCATTAGAGATGGCAGTTGTCGTAAAGGGTCAATTTTAGACTGGTTGAACCATTTTTTTTGTTTGTATATTATGACTATCAAGAAGACATGTTTTTTCTATCTTAAGTAAGTGTTTAAGAGGTCCCCCACCGTTGATGATGCTAAACATCGCACCGTTCGTGACATCATTGTTATGGTAACTCATAAGCCCTTGATTTATATGGGTGCTCGTTTAGCTGAACCCCATATCTTTATAGTTTAAGTGCACTTGTAAACCAGTGACACATGCTTTCTCTTGTTTTTTTGGATCATGAGAAAACTTGATCAAACGGTTTATATTTGTGTTGGAAGTTTTTCCTGGGGTTTAGTAATAGTACGATAGAGTTTTCTCGCAAAGAGGAGTTTTCTCATGAACGTACAGAATATCTTAAAAGTACATATATTTACGCAAGTAAAAAAGTTGAAGAATCTCCAATAATTCTTTTGTGTTGTTGGTATCTTTGCAGCATCTTCTTATCATGGAGGGAGAAGAGAGCTTGCTTGATTCCGTTTTTGATGCGGAGAATGTTGAAGATATGGACGATGTTGATATGGTTGATGTGGAAGAAGGAGAATTGGTTGGGAACAATCATCAAGCTGAGTTAGGAGAAAGCAGGAGCATGTATGGTGATGCAGTGGCTCAAGAACCTCAAAGTAAAAATCAGAAACGTAAGAGTAAAAGGAAGAAAAATAAGAAAAAGAAGGGTGGTGCAGGGTCTGATGTCACAGATATTAATAGGTATTTCCCTTATTTTGCTTTGTCTCAAACAAGCAAAAAGTACACATAATACTTTCAACTAAAGATGTGTTTTTGATGGTCGGTCCAGTTTTTATGTTTGTCTAAGGTGGTCTTCCTTTTTCTTATGCTTCAACTTTTGAATCGATTCCATGGTTGTAAGAATTGCTAGTCGGTCGGTGGGGTACCGACTAGCGATTATTCGGATTAGGATTTTTGTATATTCACATTTTTATATGCAATCTTTTCAAGTAGACAGATTTCAACCCCTCCTCGTCCCTTGACCCATTTTTTTAAGTGTACAGGGTTAATTGCTGGAATTTACAGGTTTTGGCCGGATTCTTGCCAGAATCGCCTATTTCTGGCTGACTAACGATTAAGTCACCGACTACCTAAAAAATTCATGGTTGTAAAAATCCCGACTGGCCTCCGATTAATCATTAGTCGGAGGTTCACCGATTAATTTTTATCTAGTTGGGCAATTAATCAGTAGGTGGTCAATAGTGGTCAAATCCAGCCCTAATTGGCCAAAAATCAGTGGCGATTACCGCCAAATTCTGATTAGATTCTTGACCAAAACCTGTAAATTCTGGCATTTAATCCTATGTACTTGAAAATATGGGTCGAAGAAAGTGTTAAAACATGTCTACATATAAAAATGTGTGTTTATACATATAAAACTGAAAATTTCATATAAAATCCCAATCCGATTAATCGCTAGTCGGTACCCCACCGGCCGACTAGCGCCTCGCGATTCTTACAACACTAGTGGCCGGCCCACTAGTTGCCGATTGTGATCGTTTCACTAATCAGAAAGCTGCATGTTATACTGGAACTGATTGTGATGACTGTCCTTCAGCGTTTTTAATTATTCTGTTGAGTGAAGGCAAGCAAATCGAAATTAATGGCGTGTGTGTCATTTGCAGATTTGTTTTAGATACTTGTAGGCGATTGAAAGAGAGGAAGTCTTACCTTGTATGGACTGCTGTGGGCTGCCTGGGTGTGTCGGCTCTGAGTGATCTTGTGAAAGAGGTATTGTGATTTTGCAATACGTATCTGGTTGCAAATTGTGCATCCACCATGGTTTGACTAATGTGTCAAAATAAGTTGTTGGGTTGGTTTGTAAACACTTTCTTGGTTCTTACAAAACATAATAAAATGCTAATATGTTACTTATGATTACAATAAAAATTTTAATCTTTGAGTAATATGATTTAGGAGGTTATATGCAATAAAAATAGGCCTTTGGTGACTTGCAACCTGTTTCTGTCGTAGCCAATTTTTATGATTTCATTGAAGTTGAACCTTTAGTATCGAACACAACCCACACTGACCCAATAAAATGAGATGGTTTACTTGATTGTTAAATGCTTATGTTGGTCTTGTATCCTAGATTTTGCTTAATGATGATAAAATGTTAACAGGTGGATGCAATTCAAGCTTGTGGTGGTCAGAAAACCGCCGATGGAAGACGCTTTAGATCTGGTGGTGGGATTTTGTGGAGCATCCTGAAAGCGCGTGATCCAAATGTTTTCAAGGAGATTATGAAAAAAGGAAAGGAATTTGAGGTGCGTTGATAATTTACGTTTTAACTTTTAACACATACGCTGAGGACCCATCAGGGAAAATTCATTGGACCCACCAATACCTTGCTAACCAATAAATTATTATCTTTGCAGATGCAATTTAAACGACCCGATTTGAGGAAAGAACCAAACCAGAACAAACAGACCTGCTTTAAAGCAGGTGGAGGAGAACCTCCGGTGCAAAAAAATGGAACCGAAGAAAGACAGACTCAGAAACAACCTGTTCATGAAAGAATCCGTGTGCCCGTTTCCTATGACGATTTGCTTCACATTGAGGATCCAAAGGATAAATAGCCCGCCCGTGAGTTTGGGTATTGAAGCTTTCTCGAGTGCGACATGCACGAAGTTTTGTGATGGTTTTATTTATAAATTGCGCTACTTTTACAGTTATGATCATCTGTTGGTTGTTCTCATGAATGGAAGCGTTTTAGTACGCATTTGCTCCGAAATTACGTGCATAAATTTTAAAGTTATATATATACAACACAAGCATTTGTTTGTATTACCCATGGCGTTGTGAGTGGCGACTGGCGATTATTGTGTGCCTTAAAGTTTATACTTTTAGAGGTAATCACTATGTCTTGTATAACACCATATAAATTTGTATGACATTTTTTAATGTAGTTTACCATCAACTTAATCACCAACCCTAGTGTGATGATACTAGTCTCCCTTAAGAACCTTTTACTTTGTTTTATTTCGTGTGATGGTGGATTTGAAGCCCAATTTCAACTTGACCCAACCCAGTCTGTTTGTTTCATCAACCAACACAATACTCCAAGCTAGGATCCAATATGATCTGCTCGGACAAAAACAATGATTGTCTCACCACAGGAGTTGGTGTTTTCGTGATCATGCAGCCTTTTGCATGAGAATAATGTATTTGTTGTTTAGGGGATTTATGAGAGTAAAGATGTGAGCCTTGATAATTGAACTTTCTATTACATGGTGAGCTTTGGTCATATTCGTTTGTTTGATTCAAAATGATTTTTTTTTGTGCATTTAAGACATTAAGTCCTAAAGATTTGTTTTTTTTTTCTTATTTTCATCCAAATTACTGACTCAGATTGTATTGCCTGTTAGGGTAATTCCTACCAATAGAAAAGCTAGATAGAAACAAGGATTTTTGTCCTTTTGGATGGAACAAGCAAATATGAAACCTTAGGGACGATTTTGGCATTTTATTCTTACAGTTATGTTATATATTTTGTTTATTAACTGTTTCTTTTTTATATATAGCTTAATGTTAATTATTTTTAATAACTTCTTCAAATATAAATTCAGTTTTTAGCATTTATCTAAAAACACTGAATTTTCAAAAAAAAAAAATCACTGGCCGTTTTTTAGTTTTTTTTTTTTTTTGCTCAAAACATTCGATAACATGTAACTTATATTCCCTAATTTTTATAGAAAAAAATTGTTACATAAGAATTTCTTGAGTTTTCTTAACTCAAGTGGGTTTTCTCTCTATGATTCCCTTATATATATATATATATATATATGGTCAGGATTTATGGAAAACGGTGAAAAGTGTGAGAACAGTGAAAACGCTTATGGATCGTCCGATCAAAACAATCTATGAACTAGATTGGCGCGATGGCATTTTCGTAAATAACATTAATTTTATTACGTGAACGCGCTTCATTAAGGGTAAAAAGGGTCAACATCCTTTCATACATAAAACGCCACTGAAAAAATAAAACACCAATTTTATTACTGCGTAGTTTTTTCTGTGTTTTAGTTAAGGTCTTAGCCTACAAAAAAACACCATAAAACGTAAAACGCTATAATATATAAACGCCAAGCCTTACAGACTTAACAAATAAAGCTGAGCAAAACCGGATACTTTGTTAATTGCATTTATTGTTATAATAATATCCCGCCTAAACTACGCACCAAAAACATCCTATAAATAGAAACGTCTCGGCACCTTCGTTGATCACACTCAAAAACACAAAAACAGTGGTTCCTAAATACCACTCACTGTAAAACGCCAAAAAGTTAGAAAAATCAACGATGACAAACATCGTTTCTTGGATACTCAGTAATGTTCTGCATGAAGTTTCGCTGAATGGTTTGTTAGCTGAGGGGAGTAAGATTTTGCTGCATGAGATGCATAAATTTCAAGAAAAAGAGACTGATGACACCGATATGTCATTTTGTCTTCTTTGTTCTTGAAGAAGGTTTGGATGAGAAGAAGAGACCGATCCCAGTGTAAATGCTACTTTGGCCTCGATGATGATAATGAAGATGACGGGCAAATAGCATCCACCCACACGTCGTTGATCTATGTCTCCAACATCCACAAATCCACTTCAACACACGAACAACAAAAAACTACACTAAAACCAAAACGCCATTTATTTGTGACAGTTCTTGTAGTTTCAAAAGAAGAAAGAGAATGATGACAGTGAAGATTTAGAAGATAAATTGTTTCTATTTTTTTTCTTTTTCTGTTGTTTGATATGTAATTTTCAGCTAAGAACAAAATACATTAATTCTCTAAAAAAATATAATAAAACACTAAAAGGGCAAATGCTTGTGAAACACCATCATGTCATAAAATGCCCAAACTATCAAACTATAATAAAATTACTTTGGACAAGTACTATTATAATAAATCTAAAAAAAAGTATAAAACAATCTGCAAGAGAATAGAACAAAGTGTCATCTTTATCTAAACGCCATTGGAAATACAAAACGCCATAATTATAGCCATAAAGATGAGACGTGTTACAGCCATAAAACTGATGAAGCCGAAACAAAAAAACAGTAACTACATACAGTAGAATGAAGCGACGGGAACATTATTACTAACTTTTATTATATTAAAAGCTACTACATGGGAAATTGAATTTATTTATATTTTCAAAACGCCATAATTACCTGTCACTTTATAGGACCGCATCCTACATGACGGGAAAAAAGTCATTACAAAAGTAGAAACATGAGAACACATCTTAACACGCCAAACATTGTCTAAAACGCCACATATTGTCCAAAATGCCAAAAACTTAAAAGAATGGCTAAGGTTATTGCATGGAGGTTTGAAAAGTCGGAGAGACGTTTCATCCTAAAGTTCTCTGATAGGAGAAGGGTGAAGGTGAGGACAATCAAAGCCATACTTAGTATGGATGAAGGGGTTCAGAGGGATATTCTGGCCCTTGGGTCCCAATGGCCAACGATTGTGAAAGAACTCCAACGGTAATAAGAAGATTGGAGAGAAAATTTCAAGCAGAAGATGATGATGATGATGATGATGATATTGACGATACTCCTCTACCAACAGTTAGCAGTTGGGTGGTGCATGAAGAAGCAGGAACGGTTGAAGTGACTTATCGACACGGGGTGAAATATTCGTTACCGATGTAGGAAATGTTGAAGACAGAGAGGCTATATCTCCTTGAACAACTCTGTGATTTAGCACCTTCGAATGATGCAAGATCCAGGGTTGCAATGATATTCAAGTATAGACTATAGCAAAGAAGAGACGAGAGGATGGCGTTATACGCCAATCTAAAATATGATGATGAATCTGAAGAAAGTAAGGAACAAAGAGATGTGTACATCTCTGATGTAATCCCATACACAAAAGACTATTAGTTTATTTTTATTTCATATTATTGTAATCTTATGAAATATTAATGAATGGTAATGAATTATTAACAACGCTAAGAACGCCAAAAAATTGACCTGGGAAACGCCATAACGCCAAAAAAATTATCTATGCGACACCAAAACAATTAATTCAACGAGATAGATCCAATAAACAATAAAACGCCATGTAATTAATGAATCTAATTAATGCCAAAATAATCTTAGACTCTAAAAGTAAAGCAGCATGTGATAGACGAAATTGGGAAAAAAAGATTGAAAAGACAAAAAAAGCCCCTCATACCCTGATTATATCCCGCACCACGTGTTCCATCAGGATGCGTTCTCACCATTCTCACACTTTAGGGTGTTTTCTCCTGAACCTGTTTCTCTCTCTCTCTATATATATATATATATATATATATAGGATTAGGTTCATTTGTGAACAACATCTTCATAGTGAACTGTGTGAACTAATCAGGACTATTGATTTCCTTTTTGGTTGTTAAGGGTAGGATTGTAATTATACAATAAATTAGTTTTAAACTTTCCAAGCAATATTAACTTGCAATGTGTCGATTCTAGTTTGATGCTCCTGCATCACAAATGTTATCTCAAATCTGAGTGATGTCGGATACTCAGGTATCGCAAAGGGGGATGAACTAAACAATGAAGCTTAAAAAAATCAATAACCTATTAATGAAGGGATTGAACTAAACAAAGGGAAACTCAACCAATTAGAGGTGAATTATAAAAAAATGACCAAAACAAACAAACATATTAGAGATAAAAGAATTCTAAAACCCACACAGAGAATTAAGTTGCAACTATTCCAACTATTAAACTCTAAACAAAACAGAATACACAATTTTTTTTTTCAATTATTAGATACCTGAAACAATGGAGTCTGAAAAATCAATAAGTTATTGCCGGAGTCTGAGTTCGGAAGGATGTTCGAACTGTAAATTCAACGAGTGTGCGAGATTCGTAAATGTATAAATGTGTGGTGCGGTTCTGGTAAGTGGGTTCTTTTGAGTTTTGACTATGAAAACCTAAGGGCAGTTTGGTAATTTAGGTTTAACATTTAAAAAAGTTACGTGAAAACCGTTATGGACAAGAATCGAGCTGAAGACCTTATGTTTAGCAAGAAAGCGCGAAACGAGCGGACTGATTGAGATTCATTGTTATGGGTTCACCTTAAAATTTATTTATGGGTTCACTTTATATTATATTATAGATTTTCTACTAATTATTCGAAACCGAATGGGTTCCTGGGAACCCGTATTATTCAACGTAGGTCCGCCCCTGGATCAGGTACCGGTACCGAATGCGCAGAAGCCGAAGCGGTGAGATACTTAACTAACCAAATGCCTCAAGTAAACTAAACTACTTCTAACAACAAAAACCTCATCGTTGCCTCTGATCATTAGTCGACTGTCGAAACTCAATATCGCGTTGTCTAGGCGGTGCAAACGCGTGAGCTAATGTCCCCAACACACCGTCAAACTCCTCACCATCGCTGTGTTCTCCAGCGTAGAATCCGATTTTCATATCAGTGGTGAAGTAGTTAACGTTTTTGGTAAATGTTATCGGCGTCCATTCGGACCACCGCGTGAACGCGTTAGCGAAAACGCGCCATAGCTGGACTGTGCCGGTTACATATCGAGCAAACAAATTCACAAAAAACAGGTAAAATTCATGAGAAATTACAAAAATTTAAAAAAAAATCAAAAAAATTTAAAAAATCAAAAGTTAAAAAAAAAACTAAAAAAAGGTTTAGTGCTTTTTGAGGATTGTACGTCACGATGAACTTCATTTGGTACCGGGTACCGGTACCGAATGCGCAGAAGCGGTGAGATACCTCAAGTAAACTAAACTACTTCTAACAACAAAAACCTCACCGTTGCCTCTTATCATTAGTCGACTCTCGAAACTCAATATCGCGTTGCCTCTGCTGCAACAACGAGTATATGCAATTGCAAGTTCGCCCAACCGAAACCTAAACATAACCCATAAACAAAAAATAAACACAAACTAAAACAACAAAATGTCAAAATCATAACACAAACTCAAAATTGTCAAACCAGATCAGTTGCAAACAAATCCAGAGAAGCCGGAAATCCAAATGTGACTAGCGTCTGGTTCAAATACTTCGTACAATGGTCCAGATTATCCACGGCAGCAAATGTATACTCACTGCACAACCGTACAGAACAAATCTTACAAAATTCGAACAAATTCGATACCCCAACTCGTAGCGAAAAAGTGAAAAAACGATTAAATTGTACCTCGCGCCATAGCTGGACTGTGTCGGTTACAGATCGAGCAAACAAATTCACGAAAAACAGGTAAAATTCATGAGAAATTAGAAACAATTGAAGATGAAATTGAATTTAAGAGATGAGATAGTGTACCCTAAGATCGAAATTTGCAATGTCGGTTGATGTCATTGTTGAGATGTGAGGAGGATTAGTGTCGCCGGAGTGTAGAGAGAGTGTGTGACGGCGGCGACGCGACGGCGACCGATGGTGATAGAGATTAAAACACGGTTTTGGAGTTTGAAAAATGAATTTGCACGAAGAGACCGTTGACTGGAGCAGCAGCGGTGGAATGGGGTAACTTTACCCGGAAAACCATCACCATTATTCCACCTAGACACAGATCGACCTCCCACTCTCTGAGAGCACAAATTCAAACTATTACCACCATAAGAAACATCAACAACCGTATTACCACCATTCCGACACCTCGAAACGACCTCCAACATATGGGAATTTTGGGTGAAAATGGTAATTGGGGATTATGGTTTTTGCTTGGTGGGGATGGAAGAAATGGAGATAAAAGAGTGAAAATGGATGGTCACTTTAAATTACTTAAAGTGTGGCAATAGACCACTTTTAGTCACGTTTTTTTTTTTCAAAACTTTTAATTAGTTACACATAAAATATTATGAGTGACTAATAAAAAATGTTTCTTAGTCACAAAAACTTATTAGTGGCTATATTTAATATTTTTTAGCCACATTATTAAAAGCCTATTGTATCGGTTAGTAACATTTAGTCACATTTTTCTAATATGGCTAGTGATTGTCATATTTTTTTATTGAAAGTGTGACTAAAGGTTTCAAAAAGATATGTTACTGTCACATGAATTAGAAAATCAAACAAATATTGTGGCGGTAGGTCACATTTCGCCACACTTTTAGAGTTGTGGCAAGTCAATGTCACATTTTTTTGGAAAAATGTGGCTAAAGGTTTTGAACTATTGTGCAATGGTCACATTAATAATAAAATGTGTGGCTAAAAGTGTTTTAAAATGTTATAAAGGACCTTTCGCCACATATTTTTTCAAATGTGTGGCAGGGCGGTTTTGCTAAAAGTGTGGCCGTAGCCCTATTTTGGCGTAGTGTTAGCTCGGCAGATAAAAGAAGGTCACTTGAGCTAATTGTGGTCAACCACGTCCTAACATGGTTACCATACAAGTCAGGTTCATACCAAGTAATTCACGTATGTCTTACACACATATACTAACAATTTACAAACACAGATTGATCATGGCATTCACTTAGCATCATGGCTGTTCAACAACAGTGTACAGCAGATTCAACAGTAACATTTACAAATGCAAACAAAGCCCAAGTGTGCGATCCAAGTTATTGGGCCTGTGGCATGTGTGCGAGTCCAAGTGAGGTGTGTGATTGCATAACATGTGTGCGATCAGGTTGTCTCGAGTCGAGACTGTGCGGTCTCGAGTCGAGACTGTGCGGTCTCAGATTGTGCCTTCACTACTCGAGACCAGGTGGTCTCGAGTCAAGTCTCGAGTCGCAACAAGACCCGCAACCAAGGGTCTCGAGTCTTGCTGTTTTTGTGCGATTGAAGTGTGGTCTCGAGTCGAGATGATGTGGTCTCGGCTCGTAACCCGTGTCGAGGCCAAGATGTGTAACAAACTTCCTTATTTTCAGTCTAATGATTCCGTAACATCAGTAACAATTTGGCAGTTTTCAAATCAGATCAAACAACATTTAATTCAACAATCATGCACAATCCTATAACCCTAATTATCCTTTAATCAAGAACGGCAACAATCGGATCATATAAATCAGCGATTTCAATTTCTATCATGCAACCCTAACTCTTATGTAATATCAAACCACAATACAACACAACCTATATTCAAAAATCATTAACCTGTTAACATGCATTAGGACCTTGATCACACCAATAGTATACAAAGCATATCAAGATTAAATCATGAATCATCAACATTCAAGTTCATACATAAAATCATACCAACCCTAGTTCTTTATCATGCCATCTCTAACAGTTTGCTACCCAAATTAACCCATCCACTAGATTCATTTAATCATGTAAATATCATACTTTGATCCTAGCATATCATATATCCACATATTCTCATAGCCAAAAATCAACAAAGAACACAAACCAAAACCAAAACAAAAACAAAGATACTAACCGAGAGTTTGAGTGCACACAAGTGATGGAACGAGAGGGAGATGGTGTAGCGATCCAATAAAAGCTTCAAAGGAACAAGGGTTGTTGCCGTCGCACAAGAGGGAGGAGAAGAGAGTGCTTTAGGGTTTGCGTGTTTGTGTTTTTTTTGTAAATTATGAGGAGTATACACAATCCCTTGTGTATTATGCCCATGAGAGAAATGGGCCGAACCCATCATCGGGCTGCCCTTGGGCCACTAGTTCGAAACGAGCAGAATTGGGCCGAGAGAGAAGTGTGGGGCTAGGGACAAAGTGTGCGGCCCAAAGATGTTTGCGATTGGACAAGTGTGGTGCAACCAAACTTATAATATTCACATACACATAACATAATAAAAACATAACATTCCATTGCAATCAAACACAATAACTAGTCACGTGATGTTCATACAAGTTACATCAAAGCACGACGAAAGGTTCTAAAATACGAGTTGTCACATCATCCCCAAGTTGAAAGAAATTTCGTCCCGAAATTTAGCACGTAGTCACTGAGGAAGCTAGTTGGGTTGCGTGGTTTCCTGGGGTATCACATCATCCCCCCGTTGGTTTGGAATTTCATCCCGAAATTCCACAGTAGCTTCAGTAGTGGACTCACCTTTCTTGAAAAACTGGAGATACTTGCGTTTCATTTGGTCTTCTCATTCCCAGGTGAACTCTGTGCCACGACGGGAGTTCCAACGAACTTGGACAATGGGTATCTTGGTACGTTTGAGAGTCTTGATTTCCTGGTCCAGAATTTCCACTGGTTCCTTGACGAAGCGCAACTGGTCATCGATAGTGAGTTTCTTAAAAGGAACGATAAGGGTCTCATCTGACAGACACTTCTTCAGATTTGACACGTGGAATACGTTGTGAACACCACTGAGCTCTTCGGGCAGATTCATTCTGTACGCCACCTTGCCGATTTTCTCAGTGATTTCGAAAGGTCCAACATAACACGGATTAAGCTTGCCTCGTTTACCAAAGCAAACCACACCTTTCCAAGGTGAGACTTTAAGTAGCACCCGATCCCCAACCTGGAACTCGAGCGGTTTCCTGGGCTTGTCAGCGTAGCTTTTCTGACGGTCACGAGCTGCCGCCATTCGTTTTCGTATTTGGGCAACCTTTTTCGTTGTGTCAAGAACAAGTTCTGGGCCAGTGATTTGGCTGTCGCCAACTTCTGCCCAACATAGGGGTGATCGGCATTTCCGTCCGTACAAAGCCTCGAACGGAGCAGCCTTGTTGCTGGTATAGTAACTGTTGTTGTATGAAAACTCCACTAGAGGCAGATGTCTTTCCCATCCGTTACCAAAGTCGATTACACATGCTCGAAGCATGTTTTCAAGAGTCTGGATGGTGCGTTCAGTCTACCCATCCGTCTGTGGGTGATACGTTGTGCTCATGTCTAGACGTGATGTTGGGATTGAACCCTACCAGAGGAACAGATAATGTAAAGCCAAAACCAGGTCACAACAGTGGATTCATAATAAGCAGCAGTTTACATTAAGCTTTCCCCTTGAAAGTGATTTATAACAACTGATGGTCTTTATCCGCTGTTCAGATACAACTACTACTGGTCCTTTAACTGCTGATCAAAACCCTGAAGTATCCAACACTGCTGGTCCTATCTACTGATGATAAAGCACTGCCCAGTCAAGGACTGATCAACCTTGAGTAAAGCACTGACATAAAGGGAGAGCAGCTGTTTAGTGAATTGTTTGTTTTATGTATAGTCAGTGGTTAGGTTAGCAGTGTTTGTGTAAGGACAGTAGATACAGGTTGTTAGGCTGTTAGACGTCGCTTTTATGGTGATGTCAGCTGAGATACCTCAGTGGTTTGGTTTGCCTATAAATGTAACAGTACCCTGTACTGTTACATTTGATTGACTGAGTGGGTTCTTCTCCTCATGTCTAATCCTTTCATCTTGTGTGCAACCAATCTTGGGGCATCAGGCTGAGGGGGAGTTTAGTTTGTAAGCATATCTGTAATATTTTGCTTTGATTTGTAAATCCTTTGACTCTATGAGAAGCAATTGTTTATCAAACTATTTTCTCCTTTGATTGTGTTTACAAAGTTTGTTTTCATTTCCGCTGCACTTTACATGTTTTCATATTCACAAATTGTTCAAAACATACAAACAAACATAATCATGAGAGCCTCCGATCCTAACAATTGGTATCAGAGCCTAGACAGTCAATTTCGATTTAACAGTCAAATTGACATAACAGTTCGGCTCAAAATTCGTTGATACTAAGGTTGGTTGTATTTAGTTGAAAACAGAGTATCGAGTAAATCATGTTCAAAATGGTTATTCAAAAACTCTGTAAATCAACCAAGATGTCATATGACACACAAATTTCACACAACAAGTGAATTCATGCACAAGTCACTCATAGTTTTCAGATCTGAAAACATATCTGTTAAACTATGGGATTATTTCATGTTTTCAAAATTGATTTCAATTGCTGTTATGAAAATTGTGATGTCACCTTATTAAAATGCTAAAGTATGAACCTCAGATTAACAAAAACCTATGTTCATAAAACATTAGCATTCTTGTTAACTTAAAAAGAGGGGAATTAAAACTTTAGTCATTCAAATCTTATGTGTTGAAAACAGGTTGAGTTCCTCAAAAGGACAAAATCAACTATGTTAAAATACATTGAGGAAATTCACAAAAACTCAGAAGTGTGTCTATCTCAAAACTTTTGAAGTCAAAAGAAAAGAGTATAAACATAAACACTTATGAGTCAAAGTTTAGGGTAATAATGGTCATTAAGCAATTATGTGCATTCATCTGTTCAGGAAAAGGTTTTGATTCCAATGAATGAACTCCAAAGAGGACTAGACAAAAGTTCAAAAATTTATCCATGTGTCCTCATGTTTGCAATCAACTGACAAAGAAAATGGTACCAAACAGTGGTCAAAGTGTATCCAAAAGTTTCCTACCACTGTTGTCAAACCACTGACCATTTTCAAAAACTTGTGAATGATGTGATTATATACTCTATTGAAATTTTACCAGATTCTTTTTGATACTATTCTCAGAAAATCCTTTAACCATTTTTTTTTGTGTTCAAAGGATTTTCTCGAATAACCAGGATATATTATTCATTTTTTTTTGGAATAATATATTTGGAACTGTTGCTTGTTTTTGTTGGCAACAGTTTCAGCTCCTGTCAGGATGTAATACTTTTTTTTTGGTGGTATTATTGTCCTCATAAATGGGTCAAAAGGAAATGGTACATATGCCAAGATCATGTCATACTCAGTTTTGCCCCAAAAATTTTTTTTAATCAAAGGTTGATTGCAAACTATGCTTGAATTACTAGGGTACTCATGTTTTAATTGAATATTAAACGAAAATGAGTTGCCTTAGCAAAAAGTTCTCATCATCTGGGGTACTAAACCACTGTCTTTCAAAATTGACATGTGGCAAAACCTTGAATGAAAATTTTCAAAACTATTGCTGAAACACCTGTCCTTCAGATCTGTACCATTTACCCTAACCACTGTTTTGTTCCAACGTCTGATCTCTAAACACTGTCCACTGCTGAAAGTTAACCACTGATCCCTCATTTTTTTGAAAAGCACTGATGTTCAAAATCAGTGTCTTATCCACTGATATGCTATCCACTGATAGTAAAAATCATCCACTGCCCACAATTTTTACCGATGTAACCACTGATGCTTGATACGTCAGTGGCTCTTAAAACAACTGTTCTCCATACTTTATCTGTTTCATCAGTGTTTGACACGTGGTCAGTTTTTAGCCCTCAGATCGTAATAACCGCTGCCACATCAGCGATCATTTTTTTTCCTAAATAAAACCCTGCCCTAAACCCCAAACAGGGTTTTACACTGTCGAATTGAATTCCAAAATTCTCTTCTCATAGCAGTTTCCAACCCTTCTTCTCAAAAACTTCAAAATCATTCTTCGTTCTTCTCTGCAAAAATGACAAAATCAAAATCAAAATCAAAATCACAACCAAAACCAAAATCACCACCATCTTCAAAAGAGGTCGCTCAAACGGCCGAAGAACCCATCGAAATACCATACAAACAATCTCACAACTATCTGGGTTTACTCACAAAACCTACTGATAATCACACCTTTGACACCATCATTGATACATTATCTGCATCAAAGTACAAAACTTTCTTAACAGCAAATGCTCCCATCTATCTGCAAACCCAGAGAGAGTTTTGGAAAAAGGCGACGCTTGAAAAACAAGACGATAAAGTCATAGCCATTAACTCCTCGTTACAGGGTAAAGTGATTCAAATCACACCACAATCAATCTCCGAAGTCTTTAATCTTGACGATCAGGAAGGTAAAATCTCTTTTGATAAAGCCGAGATGAAAACTGATTTCGTAAAAAGGGGATATGCAGAAGAATCAAAGGTAGATACCTTACAAAAAGGTTATTTCCCTTCTGCACCTAGGTTTTTATTTCACACACTTCTGATGTGTGTTTCGAATAAAACAACATCGTTCAACGAAATACCATTAAAGATTCAATGCCTGGGATATGCTATTCTAAACAACAAAAACTTCAACTACTCCCAGGAGATCTTTAATGACTTGATAAAAAATGTTGATAGCAAAGGATTTTTACTTTTTCCAAGATTTTTGAGTTATTATTTTGAACAAAAATTTGAAAAGGAAAATGTAAATTTGCTCAAACAAGGTGTTCATTGTAAAATAAAAAGCTTAACAAAAGAAACATTCTCAAGGATGATGGCACCTATAAAAACAAAAGCAGAGGTGCCTGAGCAGAATTTAGCAGTTACAACTGCTCCTCAGACATCTGCTGCTGGGCCCACTGCTCCAGGTGATCAAAGCAGCACAACCACTGCTTTGAAACCCACACCTGACATCACCAAAAAGTCCAAAAGAAAAACATCCAGAAAACCCACCAAACCCAAAACAAAGGCAACTCTGGAAGATGAGATCCCAGAGGAAATGCCTGTGACAACACAAAAGTCACCACAAACCACTGCTGCTACTTCCTCACAGCAGTTGGAAGAAAGATCTCAACCCATGCCTAAAACTCCTCCTGCATCCTCACAAAAGGATCAGGTTGTAAGCACAGGGACACCACAATATGTAGCTCTGAATCCACTTGGATCCATCTTCCTCAGTCCTGATCACAAGGACATGTCTCTTTCAACTCCCATCCCCTCACCAATAATAATGCCACAATCCATGCTACCTTTGTTGCATGCAGCTGCTATAGCTCAGACACAAACCAGTTCCTCTCTATCACCTATCACTGAGAGTATACCCCCACAGGTGACTGGGTCTGATGCTACTACTCCTGCTATCCCAGCAACAAATGAGGAGGTTACACCCCCTGAGTTACAAGTAACTCTCGGTGGTAGTTCAAGTGGAGCAGCAACTACAACTGGTGGATCAACAGATCCTCAGTTGGACAGTTGTTTCATAAGTAAGACTCCCTTGAAGGCAATTTCTTCCATGGCAACTTCGGTAACCACCAGTGAGTTGGATCTAACCACTGGTACCATCAAAGGTTTATCGAATGCTGAAGAAAGAAGTCCCCAGTACCAAGAACAAGGGGCATCAATGGGTGATTTTTGGGACTCTGTTCCTAAGTCACACATTGATATAACCACTGCTGGTGGGGATTCAGATGATCCTACTAAAGTAGGTGATGATTCAAAATATCTAGAATTGACGGGCAGAGTTGAAAAACTAGAAGAATCAGTTTCTGAAATAAAAGAGATGGTGCAAGAGATTTTAAAAGTTCAGAAAGCACAATCCAATGTTGTTCCTGCTCAAGCACCTGCTCCACAACAAGCACCTGCTGCAAATGAGCTTTGGGATATTTTCCAACCCATGCTTGAAAAACTGCAACAAATGGCTGATCAAAAGCATGCTATTCAAGTACAAATGCTGACCAACATGGTGGAATCAAGGTTCAAGGATACTCAAGCAGATATCAAAGCTATAAAGGCTAGCATACAAGAGACTGCCCATGGTGGAAAAGTTCCCTCTTCCATTCTCTTCATGGATACACCCCTTGCAGATAATGCCAAAAAGGGGGAGAAAATCAAGTTGAGAAAGAAAGGAATAGAAGACGGGCTCTATATTGAACCTGAAAAAGAAAAAGAAAAGCAGGTCTCAAAACCTGTTAGCCAAACAGCTGATACAGCAGTAGTTACAAAAACTGTTGTCTGTAGCCAAACAGCTTCCATGTCATCAACACACACATCTTCAACACACACCACTCTACCACACACCACTACAACTACTGCTCTACCATCATCATCTACAATCATACCATCACCACTGCCTCCTGTCATAAAACAGAAGACAACAGATGTTACAACATCTGTTGTAATGACAGCAACGGTTGAAGCACCAGTTGTTTCAACAGTTGTTTGTCAGACACTCCCCATCATTCAAACCACTGATTCACCCAAAACATCATCTGCCCCTTCTTCATTAAAAAGGAGAAGGAATTTCATATCAGATGTTGATTCACCACCATCATCACCACCATCAAAAATTACCTCACCACTTCCATCCCCTGCTCAAAAGCAGAAGACAACTGCTGACATATCAGCAGTTGTAATGACAACAGATGTTGAGACACCAGTTGTTTCAACAGCTGTTAGTCAGTCATCCACCACTGCTCTCACCCTTTCTACATCACAACCAAAGCTCTTCAACAGAAAAAGAAAGCCAATCCCTGCCGATGAGGGTATACATGATCCTAATGCTGCACAACATCCACTGGAACTTGAAGCTATCAAAAATGAGATGAGGCAATTCTATACAGAAGAAGATCCTTCAAAAAGAAGATTCTCCTCACTCATAGGCTACATGCCACCAGATGATATGGATGACTACCTCAAAATCAAGGTAAGGCAAGCTAAACTAAGAGCTAAATTTGAAAGTGAACGTGATCGTTTAAGCGAAGATGGCATTGCTAAAAGACTGGAGTTCTACTTCATAAAAGTAAAGCAGATAGAAGAATTTGCACAAGACCTAAACAAAGAAAAGGCTGAACAAAAGAAAAAGTTAAGAAAACAATATCTAGCCTACATCATGAAAGAGAAATTCTATCCTGCTGAAGAACAACAGTTCAAGGAATGGCCAATAGTCGCTCTAAAGCATGAGACAGAAAGGATTGAGAAAATCAAGAATGATCCTACAAAGAAGAAGAATGCTCCAAACTGGAGAAAATACAAAAAGCTCATTGTTGACCTAACTGCTGAGTATAAAAGAAAGAAAAAGGAGCTGGTGGATGCGAAAATGGATACTGCTGAAGCCATATCAAAATGGTCAAAACAGCAGACCGATGAAGCCTATGAAAGGCTAAAGAAAAGAAAGATAACTGTTTCAAGCACCTCAAAGAAGCGAGAACATATGATGAAGCTTGAACAGAAAATTGAAAACCTCATGACAATGTTAAAATCAGCAGACAGTTCTACTCTTGTGTCAAACCAAGTTGAAGGCAAACAGCTGACTGAAGAAGAGGTAATAGAAAAAGAAGCAGAGTATCTCAAGGGCGCCATCTTAAAAATGGGTCTGAATGAAGACAGCTCATCAAAGCTTCAAAACCTTTTTAAGAAGGTATTAAACAAACCTGCGTCTCCAAACACTGCAAAAGACAAGACAGAAGTTGAAAGACAAGAACTTATTGAACAAGAAACTGCAGAAGATATAGCTGCAGCAGACAAAGTCATTGAATAAGCTTTCAAAAGAATGTCTGAAAGTCTGCAGGTGTTTTCAAGGCCATCATCCCTCAACTCATCAGCAAATAAGTCTCTCCCAAGAAACCCACTTGGCTTAAAAATACTAAAGTGGATGTCTGATCAAAAGACTCACGTATTGACCCTGGTCAGAGCCAATGGCGAAGTGAAGTACATATCAAGGAAAGAAGCACTAGGCCTTAGTGTTCAAGATTTGCAGGATCTCCTTGAACTTACACTGTGCAGGGATGAAGATGATATAAGTTCCAGAGACTTTGAAGCAGATTTTAAAAGAGAAGCAAAGGAACTTTTGATGAGAAATAAAGATCCAGAATAATGACAGGTTTTGGCATTATCTGTTCCAGGGGGAGATTGTTGGGATTGAACCCTACCAGAGGAACAGATAATGTAAAGCCAAAACCAGGTCACAACAGTGGATTCATAATAAGCAGCAGTTTACATTAAGCTTTCCCCTTGAAAGTGATTTATAACAACTGATGGTCTTTATCCGCTGTTCAGATACAACTACTACTGGTCCTTCAACTGCTGATCAAAACCCTGAAGTATCCAACACTGCTGGTCCTATCTACTGATGATAAAGCACTGCCCAGTCAAGGACTGATCAACCTTGAGTAAAGCACTGACATAAAGGGAGAGCAGCTGTTTAGTGAATTGTTTGTTTTATGTATAGTCAGTGGTTAGGTTAGCAGTGTTTGTATAAGGACAGTAGATACAGGTTGTTAGGCTGTTAGACGTCGCTTTCATGGTGACGTCAGCTGAGATACCTCAGTGGTTTGGTTTGCCTATAAATGTAACAGTACCCTGTACTGTTACATTTGATTGACTGAGTGGGTTCTTCTCCTCATGTCTAATCCTTTCATCTTGTGTGCAACCAATCTTGGGGCATCAGGCTGAGGGGGAGTTTAGTTTGTAAGCATATCTGTAATCTTTTGCTTTGATTTGTAAATCCTTTGACTCTATGAGAAGCAATTGTTTATCAAACTATTTTCTCCTTTGATTGTGTTTACAAAGTTTGTTTTCATTTCCGCTGCACTTTACATGTTTTCATATTCACAAATTGTTCAAAACATACAAACAAACATAATCATGAGAGCCTCCGATCCTAACACGTGAGCCAAAGGATTTGTGCATCGCTTGCCATAAATCAGATGCAAAATGCGGGTCACGATCAGAAATGATGGGAGTTGGCACTCCGTGCCTAGCGACTACTTCCTTTAGGTAAATGTCTGCTAGTGTAGAGAACTTATCCGTTTCTTTGATAGCCAGGAAGTGTGCAAACTTTGTCAGTCGATCCACTATCACCCAAATGGTATCGTTTCCTCGTTGGGATCTAGGTAGGCCAGTAACAAAGTCCATGGAAATTTGCTCCCATTTCCATGTCGGGATCTCTGGTTGCTGGAGTAGTCCTGATGGCTTCTGGTATTCAACCTTGACTCTCGCACAGGTCAAGCATTTACTAACATAGGTCGCTATGTTAGCTTTCATGTGGGGCCACCAGTACAGAGTTTGAGGTCTTAGTACATCCTGTCAAAACCAGGATGCACCGAGTAGTGAGACTTGTGTGCCTCGTCCATCACAAGCTCCCTTAGGTTTCCATAGGATGGGACCCAGACACGTTCCATAAAGTAATAAGTGTCGTCTTCCTTGCATTCGAGTTTCTTTTCCATGCCCCGCAGGGACTCAGCTTTGAGGTTCTCTTCCTTCAATGCTTCTACCTGAGCATCACGAATTTGGGCAGGAAGACTGGAGTGAATGGTAAGCTGTAACGCAGGTACATGCTTAGGCTTGGTTTCTTTACGACTGAGGGTGTCAGCCACAACATTGGCCTTGCCTGGATGGTACTTGATTGCGCATTCGTAGTCGTTAAGGAGTTCGACCCATCGACGTTGTCGCATGTTCAACTCCTTCTGATCGTATATGCTGGAGACTCTTGTGATCGGTATAAATGGTGCACTTGGTACCGTACAAGTAATGTCTCCATATCTTAAGCGCAAACACCACTACTCCCAATTCCAGGTCGTGAGTAGTGTAGTTCTTTTCGTGGACCTTGAGTTGGCGTGATGCGTAAGCAATAAATTTCTCACGTTGCATCAACACATAACCAAGCCCTTGGATTGACGCGTCACAATAAACAATGAAATCATCTGTGCCTTCAGGTAACGAGAGAATAGGTGCACTACAAAGTTTCGTCTTCAGCTGCTGAAACGCAGATTCCTGAGCATCACCCCACCGGTAGGTGACACCCTTCTGAGTAAGAATAGTAAGAGGTTGCGCAATCTTCGAGAAATCCTTGATAAACCTTCTGTGGTAACCCGGCAAATCCAAGAATTGACGGATTTCAGTTGGAGTTCGAGGTGCAGGCTAATTCTTGATTGAGTCAACCTTGGATGGATCAACGTGAATCCCATCCTCATTAACCACGTGGCCTAGGAAGTGGGCTTCACGAAGCCAAAAGTCACATTTCGAAAACTTCACGTAAAGTTCTTCTCTTTCGTTGAGGTGTCAGCCACGAGGGCTGGAATAGCAGTATGGCCCTTTCGCAAACACTTCTGGGCCTTAAGGAAAGAGATGATGCCCACGACGG
The DNA here is from genome assembly GCA_030545235.1 of Helianthus tuberosus. NCBI lineage: Eukaryota > Viridiplantae > Streptophyta > Magnoliopsida > Asterales > Asteraceae > Helianthus > Helianthus tuberosus. The sequence continues at coordinate 100,019,761 of CM060394.1, forward strand.
CACCACTCATATCACCACGAATAACGAGAGGTTCTTCGCTAGAACGAGGGATGCGGACAATTTTCTCCTTGTAGAGTATTTCCGCTCGACGATGGGATAACTAGTCCATCCCAATGACAACATCGAAACTACCAAGAATGATGGGGATAAGATTGATAGAGAAGGCCTGACCAACTAGAGTAAGATCACAACCCTTGACGATGTGTGTGGCCTCAAGATTTTTACCGTTCGCTAATTCTACTACATGCTTGGAATCCAGAGGGATTGGGGTACGCTTAAGCATCTGACTAACCCGTAGGGACACGTAACTAGTATCGGCTCCCGAATCAAATAAAACAGAAACAAAGTAGTCGTCCAGTAGAAACTTACCCGTCACAACATTGGGATCATTTCTTGCATCACCCTGACCAATCACGAACGCACGTCCTCTGGCAACATTACCATCATTGTTGTCCCTGTTGTTGTTTCCATTGCCCTGATTGTTGTTATTGTTGTTTTGATTCTGATTTAGCTGTGGGCAGTTCCTCTTGAAGTGGCCTTCAGCTCCACATTGAAAACACCCTCTGTTGTTACCCTGCTGTTGTTGCTGCTGCTGGTTCTGTGGAACTTGTTGTTGTTGCTGGCGATTCTAATTCGCAGGATATGGGTTCCTGCAATCCTTTGCTACGTGACCAGGTTTGTTGCATCTATGACAGCGACCCTTGCTGTATGGCCCGCTGTGGTGCAGGTTACAACGGTTGCACTAAGGTTGATTTCCTTTATATCCACCCTGTCCTTGATTACCAGTAGACTGCTGATTGGGACTCCTGTAGTCATCAATCCATCGCTGCTGGGACTGAGGCTGAATGGATCTTGAACCCTTGCTAGAATTTCCATCCCATTTACATTTGTTGTCACTTGGAGCATTAGAAGTAGTGGTAGAACTAATTCGCTTGGGCAACCTTTTCTGCTCGACTGCCTGATCAGTGAGGCGGTGGGACAGTCGTATAATCTGCTGGATCGTAGGAAGATTAGCTGAAGTTACCATGCTCTGGATCTCTGGCACTAGACCCTTGATGTAGAGCTCGATATGCTTCTAAGGAGGATTTGACATGTTGGGACACAATGCAGCCAATTCGTTCGAACGCTTCATGTAGGCCTCGATTTCTGACCCTACCATCTTAAGGTCGTAGTACTCCACTTCCAACTTATGAATGTCATCACAATGACAGTACTCTTCTTTGATCGGCTCCTTAAAATCATTCCAGGGGGTGGCATTAGTAGCTGCCAACCCTAGCATCTGCACCTGTGCGTTCCACCAAGAGAGCGCACCACCTTCGAGTGTTCCAGTGGCAAACTTCACCCTACTGCTATTGGGCATTCACACATCTCAAAAATGAACTAGATCTTCTCGAACCAGTGAAGAAGACCTACAGCTCCTTTGGTGCCACTGAAAGTACTAGGTCGACAATCCATGAAAGTCTTAAACGTACACACTGGAGGCTGAGCATGTTGATCTCCTGCTTGAGCTGCTGCTAGAGCCTTAGCAACTCGTTCGTCGATTAGAGCCATCAGTTGGGCCTGAGTCAAGTTGAGACGTCCACTCATGATCTTCACATCGAGAAAAGCACAAGTAAGAACGGTGACGTAGAGGTGTGAAAATTATGGGATGACAGAAGAGAGTAAGCACACAGGGTTTCAGACAAACAGTTGTTACATTAACTAAGCATACCATGAACAATGCACTATCTAAACTAACAGGCAGGGAATACAAACATAAACCATATCACCTATAGTGTTGAGTCTTGCACGTGGAGCGAAGCGTCATTGTGGATCGTTAAGCACTGTACCGGTTGTAGTCTGGTTTTTATCAAAAAGCCTTTTCCTTTTTTAAACCTAAGTTCACTATAACCAATGGCTATGATACCAATCTATCACACCCCCAAAATCCACAAGCGGAGTATCACCGCAGGGAGCGTGACTGACCATGATCAAGCCACCAATCATATTGAACAATATAAATAAATAATTAGAATCCAAACCAAACAATATAATTGGTGTCAAAACGATTTAACAAAGTCTAAGTTATTAGTAGAAGCATTAAGTTCAAAACCAAAGTGTAAGTTTTAAAAGTTCATAAAGTTTAACATGGCACACCACAGTCCATGTCCCACAACGACTTCTTCCCCATGCAAGCTCCAGCTAAGTACCTAATGACCTGCAAAGCATGTAGTAACGAATCAACAACAATGTTGAGCGAGTTCACAGTCGGTTGTCTATTTTAAAGTTATTCCAAAAACCATAAGTTGTTTCGAAAACCATAAGTTAACCAGTTCCTTATTTCCCAAACCATAACCAGTGGGGGGCTACCCCATGTTGTAAACCACTAGACCCGTTACCATATCGACTACTGACTGGAGTCATGTTTATGTGCCATGCGTCAATGTCTATCATCATTGACTAAGTGCCCAAGTACATTAGTCCACTCCCGTCCTCTGCGGCACGGTGTGAGGCTTGTCAGACCTAATAGCGCTATTTAACTAATGACCCGTTCTCCAATGGCCCGACGATTAAGTTGATATAAAAATGAGGGACTTCATGATAGAGTTTTGTCTAGTAAGTTCTATGTTGTCATCCTTCCCAAGGAGGATGGAGGTACGTATTCTACCCAAGGAGAATACGCAGGTTTCAATGTTGTCATCCTTCCCAAGGAGGATGGAGGTACGTATCCAACCCAAGGAGAACATGCAGGTTTCAATATTATTCCTTAACCCATTCCCAAACCACCGTAAATCCCATGCTTTGTAGAAAGTGTGAACTCACCTTAGATTAGCTCGGCAGATAAAAGAAGGTCACTTGAGCTAATTGTGGTCAACCACTTCCTAACATGGTTACCATACAAGTCAGGTTCATACCAAGTAATTCACGTATGTCTTACACACATATACTAACAGTTCACATACACAGATTGATCATGGCATTCACTTATCATCATGGCAGTTCAACAACAGTGTACAACAGATTCAACAGTAACATTCACATATGCAAACAAGGCCCAAGTGTGCGATCCAAGTTATTGGGCCTGTGGCATGTGTGCAAGTCCAAGTGAGGTGTACGATTGCATAACATGTGTGCGATCAGGTTGTCTCGAGTCGAGACTGTGCGGTCTCGGATTGTGCCTTCACTACTCGAGACCAGGTGGTCTCGAGTCAAGTCTCGAGTCGGAACAAGACCCGCAACCAAGGGTCTCGAGTCTTGCTGTTTTTGTTCGATTGAAGTGTGGTCTCGGCTCGCAACCCGTGTCGAGACCAAGATGTGTAACAAACTTCCTTATTTTCAGTCTAATGATTCCGTAACATCAGTAACAATTTGGCAGTTTTCAAATCAAATCGAACAACATTTAATTCAGCAATCATGCACAATCCTATAACCCTAATTATCCTTTAATCAAGAACGGCAACAATCGGATCATATAAATCTGCAATTTCAATTTCTATCATGCAACCCTAACTCTTGTGTAATATCAAACCACAATACAACACAACCTATATTCGAAAATAATTAACCTGTTAACATGCATTCGGACCTTGATCACACCAATAGCATACAAAGCATATCAAGATTAAATCATGAATCATAAACATTCAAGTTAATACATCAAATCATACCAACCCTGTTTCTTTATTATGCCATCTCTAACAGTTTGCTACCCGAATTAACCCATCCACTAGATTCATGTTAATCATGTAATCATCATACTTTGATCCTAGCATATCATATATCCACATATTCTCATAGCTGAAAATCAACAAAGAACACAAACTAAAACAAAACCAAAGATACTAACCGAGAATTTGAGTGCACACAAGTGATGGAACGAGAGGGAGATGGTGTAACAATCCAATAAAAGCTTCGAAGGAACAAGGGTTGTTGTCGTCGCACAAGAGGGAGGATAAGAGAGGGCTTTAGGGTTTGTGTGTTTGTGTTTTTGTAAATTATGAGGAGTATACACAATCCCTTGTGTATTATGCGCATGAGAGAAATGGGCCGAACTCATCATCGGGCTCCCCTTGGGCCACTAGTTCGAAATGAGCAGAATTGGGCCAAGAGAGAAGTGCGGGGCTATGGACAAAGTGTGCGGCCCAAAGATGTGTGCGATTGGACAAGTGTGGTGCAACCAAACTTATAATATTCATATACATATAACATAATAAAAACATAACATTCCATTGCAATCAAACACATTAACTAGTCACGTAATGTTCATACAAGTTACATCAAAGCACGACGAAAGATTCTAAAATACGAGTTGTCACAACAATCTTCTTAATCTTTTCGACGATGTCGTAGATGGTGTTGCACCAGATACTTCATTCTATGCAAACGACGTCACAGACGGTATTTATCCCGAGTGGGTGACGTTGGTAAAAACTCTTTTGTGTCCAGATGATGAAAAAAGAATGTATTTCCAGAAAAAACAAGAGTTTGCAAGAAAAGATATCAAGCAGGCTTTCGGTGTGTTAAAAAAGAGATGGTCTATCATCGCCCAGCCGTCGATGATACTTGAAAAAGTAAAGTAAGAAACGTCATGTATACGTGCATTATTTTGCATAACATGATATTGGAGGACTCGGATAGAGTGTTTGATGGAGAAAGTTATGATGAAAGTAACCAACCGACGAACCCACTACTAACATACGCTGAAAAAGAAGTTATCCGTTCGAAGATACGTGACAAGAACACACACCATAACCTTTAACCTGATCTGACCGAGCACCTATGGTTTTATCGTGAACAAGGAGGAGACGACGAAGACGACGAGTGACTTTGTAGTTTTTATTTTCTAGTACCTTATTTTTTAAATTTGCATTTTTTAGGACCTTGTAATGTTTTTCTTTTTTTAATGAAATTATGTTTTTTTTTTTTAATTTTCTAGTTATTAAAACTGGCATTTAATTAAAAAAATAAATATATAAATAAAAATAATAATTAGGTAATGATGACGGGGGTTTTATCCCACACCTTGCAAGTTAAGGGAAGAGGCCTTAAAGCCCCCTGTCTGACGTGGACGTGACATAGCGCTAACATGGCATGATAAAGCCCCTAGAGGCTTTATCCCACACCATCCACCCTTAGACCATGCATAGTCGTTTGGGTGAATAATGCCCCACCCTTGGGCGTTGTCCGTCACATATCGTCCTAGTCAGCAAAGGGGAGTTTTTCTAAAATGGGTGTAGTGGGGATATGGACATTATGTTAAAAGATGTGTAAAGAATTAAAAAAAATAAAAAAAAAACATGAAAAAACTTGATTGGCCAAAGGAGGGGTTAGATGTGATTGGTCAATGGAATGCCTCATATGGCGTGGAATATTGCACGCTCCTTGCAGTTTTTTTTGAAAAAAATGCCCATGGGGGCCGAGAATGAGCGTGTTTGGCATTAAAAACGCCCAAAAGATCACAACGACTACGGATGGTCTTAGAGCATGTGTCAAAACACTATGTGTATATACACGTTTTTCTTTTTGTCTTGTGTAAAGTTATTTCTCCTACACAGTTAAAACATGTATCAAAGAATCTTTGGTTAGCAAATTGTGTTCTTTCTCATAGGGTGGGACGTTGAAGTTCCAGATTAAAGAATCGTGTAGAATTAGAGATATGTTAATTTAGGTGCTGTTTGTTTTTCAGAGGTAAAACGTCTGCAGTCTGCGGACCACATCTGCAGACATCTGTAGCAGAAGAGGTGGACCAAACCTCTGCAGTCTGCAAGAAGAAGACTGTTTATTTTTTTAACAAAAAGCCTTAACTACCAGCTAAAATTAATCATCAAGAAACCCTTAATAGAAACCCTAATGAAACCTTACCATAAACCCACCAAAATTCATCATCAAGATCAGATTTTTAACAGAAACCCTTAACTACCAGGGGTGATGTCGGGAAAGTTGCAGGGGCCGTGAAGGGGATAAAAGTACGTATGGACATCGTCACTGCTAATATAAAAGTATGTGACAGATAGATTTTCTTATGAAAACACCATATCAGTTCATCAAATTTTCCATTTTAATGATAAAAAGCAACAAAAAACAACATAAGTCAAAGATAAGGGGGCAAATTTATCAATAATCAACAAGAAATCACGCTAAAATACATAACCCCCTTCGGTGAATGTCTTGGAACCGAGCCAATTTGCACCAAAAAACCCCGACCTATAAACTCAACCGTAAAATTATACCAACTAAACCTCACACCCAAATACCATTTGATTTTTCTAATGATCAAATCTTTACAATATCCCAAATAATCTTTGTAATAATAATAATAGAGAATGAGCACCTGAATGAAACCCTAGAACCATTGATGTGAAACAACCAGTGGGTCTGCAGAAAGAATGGCCATTGATTCAAGATCGGAGAGTAAAGAGCGGAAATGTGCTGTCGGCGGTGAAGGCAGGGGCCGACGAAGTTGCAAGAGCGGAGGGGAGATGTGTTATCGACGGTGAAGGCGGAGGTGGGAGAGGTGATGTCGGGCAACCGGAGGTGGGGGAGGGGAGATGTTGTGGTCGACTGAGAGGAGCAAGTGCTAGGGTTCCAGTGTTTTGAAAGAGAAGAGGTTAGAAGTGGGGAGTCCTTATCTGCGCAAGGAAGAGGTTCAGAAGACCTTTTTTAATGAATTCACTTCCAAAAAACAAACACACTGCAGACTCAAACGTTTGCGCATAGTCTGCGTGGGGAAGGAATAAAAGGTTGTTAGGATCTGAGTTTATTATGATTGTGCTTGTTTGATTAAGATGAAGATGAATTGAAATTGAATGAAGTGGAATTAAAGATGGAACAAACTTTCAACACAATCAAAGAGAGAATTGTTTTAAGCAAACAGGTTTACATGGAATCGAATGATTGTATTTATTACAAACTTCAATTAACAATGCATGAATGCATATAACCTCCCCCCCCCCCCAGCCTGAGCTCACAGAGAATGTTCGTACAGAATGAGTTGTGATGAAAAGAGCTAATAGAACAGTACATGGTACTGTTCTATTTATAGTACCGAACAAACCACTGTGGCATCTTTGCTGATGCCACCATGAAAGTGACATCTAACCTCCTAACAAACTCAAACTACTAACCTATTACAACCACTGATTACAAACAACTGTTTACAAAATACAAAGAACAAAACAAAACAACTGATCCTTCATTCCACTGCTTAGGCTCCAGCAGTGCTTTGGTCTTCAGCAGTACTTGAGACATAACAGTTGATTGAGCATCAGTGTTTCTTCTCCAGCAGTCTTTAAGTCTTCATCAGTTGTTGAAGATCAGCAGTTGTTGTAGCAGGACAGTAGATAGAGATCATCAGTTGTTAGGCCACTTTCAAGGGGAAAGAACTGTTGCACACAATTGCTTATTGTGAATCCACTGATCTGATCCAGTTTTGGCTTTAATCAACTGTTCCTTTGTAGGGTTCAATCCCAACAATCTCCCCTTGGAACAGATGATGCCAAAACTCTTCATTATTCTAGGATTTTTATTTCCTCATCAATAATTCCCTGACTTGTCCTTTGAATTGTAATTCAAAGTCCAAGGAATCTGTATCATCCTCATCCCTGCATAGTGTAAGCTCGAGGAGATCTTGCAGATCTACAGCACCCAGGCCCAGTGCTTGTTCCTTGATATTTACTTCACCTCACCACTGGATTTGAGCAATGTCAATACGTGGGTCTGTTTGTCATATTTCCACTTTAGTATTTTTGAATTCAGTGGGTTTCTTGGGAGAGGTTTTATTGATGATGCGTTTGGAGATGGAGGCCTGGAGCTTTTGCCAATTCAGGATTTTCTGCTATCATCTGCTGAAGGACCATTTTTATAATGTAATCCCCTTGTGCTTTATCTGCTTCTATTTCTGCATCCATCTGCTTTTGTTTCCTTCTTTGATAAAGGATGGCAGCAGGTGGAGCAGTGGATCTTTTGATAGGCAGTTTTTGTTGTCTAACTGGAACCACTGCTTCAGGATAAATAGGCTTTTGAGGAGCAGTGGGATCTCTCATCCTCAATTCTTCCAACCTTTTGTAGGTGTCTATCACATTTTCTTCTTTCCACCTGCTAACCTGATTCCTTGACCCATAATCAGCAGCAATAAGCTCTTCTTTCATTCTCTTTAACTTTAAAGCCCTTTCTGGTACATTTTTCTTGTACTTGGATCAAACAGGAGGAGTGTGTTTTACTTTGTCATTGTTCATCTTTTGCACTCTTTCTAACTTCTCTTTAAGCTCACTAATGGTCCATTCTTTATATTGAGCTCTTTCTGCCTTGTATTTCTTGAAAGCCATGATGTGATCAATGTAATCTTTTCTCAGGCTTTCATCATCTCTTTCTGATAGTTTCTGACAAAGGTCTTTTGAAAACTGCTCCAAAGTTCTGACTTGAGTGAGCAGGTATTGAAAATATCTTTGAATCTCTTTGTCAGATTTTCCCTCTGTATTTCTTTTAGAGATATCCTCTGCTTGTTGAGCCTTTAACTTCAAATATTCTTCTATGTTATTAGGCCTAGGATAACCTTCAAGAGATGGCAGATTCCTTTTTGCAGGGTCATCTTCAGAGTAGAAGGATTTTATCTCCTCTCTAACTGCTGGAAGATCTAATGGATACTGGACTCCTGCATGAACAATGGCAGTATTTGGATTTAGAGCTTGTACTGAAGAGAGTGGAACAGGGTTTGGAATGGTAGCAAGGGTCGGTGATTGTGAAGATGTTGGAGGTGGTGAAGAGTCATCTTCCAGTATTATCCATCTCCTTTTGGGTTTAGGAGAGGTTGGTGATGTTTTGGTGGGTTGAGTGGTGGTGGTTTAAGTGATGGGTGGCTGACTAACAGCTGTTGAAACAACTGGTGTTTCAACCACTGTTGTCATTACAACAGATGATGTGTCATCTGATGTCTTCTGCATTTTGGCAGGTGGCTTTTGTGGTGGTGATGTGATTTTTGGTAAGGCAGTGGATTGAGTGTGTGTTGAAGTGGTATTGGTGGCAGTTGTTGGGGTAACATCTGTTGAAACCACTGAAGTACCAACAACTGTTGATACAACAGGTGTCTCAACATCTGTTGGTTTGGAGGTTTGATGAGAGGAATTTTTGGGGATTTGGGGAGTTTGTTTAATGGTTTTGGAAGGTGTGGATTTGGGTTGCCTTACTTTTCTAGTATTCTTTTTGGCTTAGGAACAACTTCCTCTTCCTTAGGCTCAGAAGTACCCTGCTCTTCCCTTTCCATCATAACTTTCTTCTCCTGCTCAAACCTTTTAGATCCCTTTGTTTCCCTATCCCTTTTCTACTTTGATTTTTCATCAGCAAATGCATTTTGGGTTTCATCAACCTTTTTAGAACCATCTGGCCTAGGGATTTCTGCAACCAATCTTGACAGTGGATCTGGTTTCATGTAGAGGCCATCTTCATATCCCTTCTTCTTTTTATCCCCCTTTTTGGCATCATCAGGTGGGTTATCAACAAAAATGATTGAAGGAGGAGCAGTGCCAGTGGTTTGTAGCAAATGGGCCTTAATTGCCTTGATGTCTGCTTGTGTATCTTTGAACCTAGCTTCCATCAAATTTCTGATCTTTTGAATCTGAACTTCATGTTGTTGATCAGCATATTCTCTTTGTTTGTGAAGTAGAGGTTGAAATAGATTCCAAAGCTCAGTGGGAGTAGGAGCAGATGATGGAGCAGATGTTGCAAGTGTTGCAGTAGTGGGTGTTGCCTTTTATGCTTGTAACAACTGTTGCAACATAGTTTTGATTTCTGCAACAGATGTGTCAATCTTGTCAACCCTCTTCGTCAATTCTATGTATTTTAAACCATCACCCAACTTAATGGGATCATCTGATTTCCCACTGGCATTGGTTGTATCAGCAGTTGACTTAGGGAAAGTGTCCCAAAAGTCATCCACTGATGCCCCTTGTTCTTGGTACTAGGGTCTTCTTTCTTCAACAGAGGTTACCATTCTAAGCGCACCAGTGAATATTAGATACCCACCAGTTGGCATTATGGTTCCCAAAGAAGAAATTGCCTTCAAGGAAGTCTTATTGATGAAACTATTGTCCAAGTGTAAACCAGTGGGTTCAACACTTGTAGTAGCTGCTTCACTTGAACTACTGACAGGAAGTACTTGTACCTCCTGCAGTGTAACCTCCTCAGTTGTTGGTGGGTTAACTATGATAGGGAGCTCAGACTCAGTCACTTGTTGAGGCTTATTCTCAGTTATAGGTGGTTGAGAAGAACTGATTTATGTCTGAGCTATATCAAGTGCATCCAACAAGGGTAATATTTGTGGTGGAATTTGGGCACTGAGCATGGGTGTAGAAAGAGAATTTGCCCAGGGAGCTGGGCTGTGGATGATGGAATCAAGTGATTCCAGAGCATCATAATGTGGTGTCCCTGTTGATACAACCTGATCTTTTTGAGAAGAAGCAGGAGGAGTTTGAGGTTCAGGTTGAGATGTTTCATCCAACTGCTGTGAGGAAGTAATAGGAGTGGTTATTGGTGACTTTTGTGTTTTCACATGTATAACCTCTGGGATCTCATCTTCCAGAGTTACCTTTTTTTGTGGGTTTCGGGGGCTTTTGTGATTTTTTCTGTTTTGGTCTTTTGGTGGTTTTAGGTGTGGGTTTCACAGTAGTGGTTTTGCTGCTGTGATCACCTTGAGCAGTGGGCTCAACAGCTGGGACCTGAGGAGCAATTGTTGCTGCTAAATTCTGCTCAGGCTCGTTTGTTTGTGTTTTGGAATTTTTTGACAGCCTAGTAAAAGTTTCAGAAGAAAGGCTGTTTATTTGACAAGGATTTCCTTGGATTAGCACATGTGCATTATCCTTGGAAAATTTCTTTTGAAAATAAAAACTTAGAAACCTTGGAAACAAAAGAAATGGTTTCTTATTATCTTTAATGTTATTAATATTCTTAACCATGTCATTGAAAATTTCCTGGGAGTAGTTAAAATTTTCGTCATTCAAAGCAACTGCCTAGGAATTGGCACCCTCCTGATGTGGACTTCCTTGTTGTGTTACATCCAGCAAAGTCACTAACTGAGAAACCTGAAAGTATTGTATTTCCATCAACTGGATACCAGATACCAAGTGTGGGAGTACCTTTTAGGTATCTGAATATCCTTTTTACAGCAATAAGGTTTGACTTTCTAGGGGCTGATTGGGATCTTGCACAGACACAGGTTACAAACATGATGTCTGGCCTAGATGCAGTCAGGTACAATAAAGACCTAATCATGCTTCTATAAAGAGTTTGATCAACCAAATCATCCTTTTTCATCAGACATGACTATTTTTGTGGTTGCTATGGGTGTACTACATGGTTTACAATCATCCATCTCAAATTTCTTTAAAAGTTCTTTGGCATATTTGCCTTAATGGATGAAAGTACCATTTTGCAGTTGCCTTCCTTGAAGACCACGAAAGCACTGGAGTTCACCAATTGCACTCATCTCAAACTCAGCTGTCATGAGTTGTGTGAACTCTTCACACATTTTAGAACATGTGCTTCCAAAAATGATGTCATCCACATAAATCTGGACAAACATCAAATCTTTCCCTCTCCATTTTAAAAACAATGTTTTTATCAATTTTACCTCTTGTGAACCCAATGGAAAGAAGAAAGGTGGAAAGAGTTTCATACCAGGCTCTAGGTGCTTGTTTCAAGCCATACAAAGCTTTATTTAGCTTGTAGACATGATTTGGATTAAATGGATCCTCAAAGCCTGGAGGTTGACAAACATATACCTCTTCTTGAATTTTACCATAGAGAAATGCACATTTAATGTCCATTTGGTACACCTTTATGTTGTGGTTGACAGCAAAGGCCAGGAATAATCTGATAGCTTCTAATCTTGCTACAGGGGCAAAAGTTTCATCATAATCAATACCCTCTTCCTGTCTGAAACCTTGAACCACAAGCCTTGCTTTATTCTTGACAACAATACCCCTTTCATCAGTTTTATTTTTGAAGACACACTTTGTGCCAATAGGACTCACACCCTCTGGCAGTGGAACAAGCTCCCAAACTTGTTGTCTTCTAAACCGTTGGAGCTCCTCTTGCATGGATTATACCCAGCTGTTGTCTTTTAGTGCCTCTTGGTACTTGACTAGCTGATGGAGTGATAGGAAACCAGCAAAAAGACAGATGTTTTGGGATTGGCTTCTTATGAGCACCCCTTCACTGATGTTGCCAATGATTTGGTCAGGTGGATGAGACTTCAATAAGATTTACTCTCCTTTGTATGGAACAATGGCATTTAAGGGTGAGGGCTGCAGATGTGAATAGTCTGAGCTAACCACTGCTGGTGACTTTGATGATCCAGCAGTGGCTTGAAATGGAGGTGGAGGAATAGGAGGAAGTGGTGTGAAAGCATGCTGATTTTTATCCACTATTTGGGGATTTTTATCAACAATGCTTGATGATGTGGAAGAAGGGGTTAATGGGCTACTTTGATCAACAACTGTTGAGGTAGCAGTGGTTGAGCTTTGACAGCTGTTTTGAACATCTGCTGCTCTACCATTTGATGCAGACTTTTGTTGTGGAATGATGACTTCATATCCATAGTCTGATGGAGGACTTTGTGATGGACCTGCACTATTAGTCTTGACAGAAACATTTTCAAAGGTAAATTTATCAAGATCAAATAGTTATGCAGGATTTGCAGGGATTTTCATTGAAGAGAGTTCATTGAACTTCACATTCAAAGTCTCTTCCACTGTCTTAGTCCTAGTGTTAAACACTTTGTAGGCCTTAGCAGTGGTTGAGTATCCCAAATGATAACCACAATCAATTTTGGCTGCAAATTTTGAGATAGAATCTTTTAAGTTTAAAATGAAACATGGGAAGCCAAAAACTTTAAAATATGAGATCAGTGGTTTGATTTTATATAGAATTTCATAGGCAGTCTTTTGATGCATGGGGTTTATTAAAACTTTGTTCTGGACATAGCAGGCAGTGTTTACAGCCTCTGCCCAGAAAGTTAATGGCAAACCTGAATCAGCAAGCATGGTCCTGGCAGCCTCTATCAAAGTTTTGTTCTTTCTTTCAACTACCCCATTTTGTTCTGGTGTTCTTGGAATGCTGTACTGCCTTACAATTCCTTTTGACACACAAAACTCATCCAACTCCCTATTTTTGAATTTTGTGCCATTGTCACTCTTGAAGATTTTTACTGGCAAGTCAAACTGCTTTTCAACCTGTGTGACAAAGTCTTGCAGAATGCCTACAGTTTCATCTTTGGAATGTAAGAAATAAGTCCATGTAAACCTAGAAAAGTCATCTACAATTACCAAACAATATCTTTTCTTTCTAAGACTCATGACTTTAACTGGGCCAAACAAATCCATGTGAAGCATTTGCAAGCACTTGGTTGTTTTGGACTCTTCAATGGACTTAAAAGAGCTTTTATGCTGTTTTCCTTTTAGGAAGGAAACACAATGCTCAGGACAGGTGAACAGTTTTTGAGGAAGACCTCTTACTAACCCTTGTTTTGACAAAGCAGTGATTGTCTTGAGATTTGTGTGCCCCAATCTTCTGTGCCAAAGTCCTGTCTCTTTGTTAGAGGCAGCTGAGAACAGACAGGCTTCAGTTATTGGGTTCTCTTTTGATAAATCAGCTACATAAACATTGCCACTTCTTTGAGCAACAAGTTTAGTTATTCCATTTTTTATTATTTCTTCAATCTTTTCAACCATTTATGCTCCAACAATCCTACAACACTCCTTAGTAAAGAAAGAACCATAACCCTTATCACTCATTTGAGAGAACTAAGGAGGTTGAATTTTAGATTGTCTATCAGATTGACATTTTCAAACTTAACATTTCCAGACTGTACTGTACCAGAACCCATCACCTTCCCTTTACTATTATTACCAAAAGATATATCACCCCCTCCATGATTTTTGAATTCCTTGAGTAGGGCTCTACATCCCGTCATGTGCCTGGAGCCTCCACTATCTACATACCAAAGACTATCTAAGCTGTTGGTGCATACGTCTGTCGACTTCGTCTTGTATCGAGTCTATCATTGCTCAGGGCACAAAGATCGAGAAATCAAGTCAAGAAAGCTAATTCCGCTTGAAGCTAGTAATTCCGCTTGAATGACTAATTCCGCTTGAGATGTGTAATTTCATTTGAATGGTGATTCTGCTTGAGTCATGTTCAAGCGGAATTAGAATGTCTATATATAGGTAATAGGTTGTGTCATTTGGAACGGAATTAGAAAGTGTGTTTCCGACGGCGAAGCTCTGTCGAAGTGTCGTCTTGCTGTAAAACTGTTCTAGATCAATATAAACGACAGTTAAAAGTGATATCTTGCTGAATTCAACTCATTATGTCTGTTTCCGCCTTTCATATTGAGTAGAACGCCTCTGATCGACTCATTTCGGATCCGACAACGATCCTACATGTGGTATCAGAGCACAGGAGGAGGAGTTCTGCAGATTTCAGCCTGATTTCATCTTGTTTTCTTACTTCTACACCTTCTTTTCAAAACTGAACAAGTTTTAACGGTTAAAATGGCCTGAATTTTTCACAACATAAGCGAAATTGTGTTTTAACAAACCCTTGAGAGAATCAGATCAAAATTCAAAGTAAAAATAACAATAATGGGCAAAACAGTTAATTCCGTTTGAACGAGTACCCTAATTCTGCTTGAAATTTTGAAATGGAATCAGTGATTCCGCTTGAAAACCTATTTTCGTTTGGTGATTCCGCTTCAAATTGGTAATTCCGCTTGAAAGTTTCAAGCGAAATTAGTTATTTTGTTTCAAGTTTGTGATTCCGCTTGAAAAAGTAGTGTTTTCAAGCGAAATTAGATATTCCGCTTGAAAGGGTATTTCGCTTGAAGTTGGAATTCCGTTTGAAACTGTTTGAGTCTTAATTCCGTTTGAAGTTGTTGTTTTAGGTTAATCTCGCTTGAAGGTAATTTCGCTTGGGGAGTAATTTCGTTTGAAGAAGTAATCTCATTTGAAAGTTACTGTTTTGTGAAAAAGTTTATCGGACATGGAAGAGGAATTTTATAACGCGTTTGCTTCAACCCCGATTACTCCAGCTTCCATTGCTCAAAACATGAACTCGGAAAATGAAACTGGAACGTTGCAAAAACCCCCGAAACTTATGGGAATTGAAGAGTACCATGGTCAGAAAAATCGTTTTGAGAATTGGGTTCAGGCATACCATCTGAGAGCTTGGGAAAGCATTGAAACAAAATATGTTAGACCACAGACTGCTTTGAAAGTTGATAAAATCATTTCAGAATTCACAGACAATGAGAGAGACAGTTATAAAGGAAAGAAAATGATGATTAGTCTTCTACAACAACCTGTCAAAGAAGACATTTTTATTTTGCTTCAGCATGATGGTAGTGCATATTCAATTTGGGAGGCACTTGAGAAGAAGTTTGAAGGAAGTATAGAGATGCTCAAGAGTAAAGCATCTCTACTGAAAAAGGAGTTTGAGTTGTTTACAAGTATGCCAGGGGAGACTACAAAGACTCTTATTGAGAGATATTGTCATCTTGTGCGTACCATGTCTCAGTTGAAATTTACTAAAACTCCAGCAGAATGGGTTGAAAAGTTAGCTGACGCATTACCACAGAAAGAATGGGGTACTTATCTCATGATCTTAAAGAATTCAGGAGAGTTTAGTAGATTTTCAATTGGACAGTTTATTGAAAAACTTGAGGCACAGGATCTTGAACAGCAAAAGATTGCAAGAATGAACAGTTCGAGCAATCAACAAGACATCAAATTGTACTACAAAGGAAATGTTCAAACTGTTGAAGCAAGTCCAAAGATCCAAACTGCTTTTAGTGCAGGAAATTCATCTGGATCAGTCAGTCAAAGTTCAATCAACACTAGTGGATTTTCAAATGTTAATCCTCCAAGTAGTCAAAGTTCAAATGTTGGTAATGAACATATGATTCAGTGCAATGTTGCTTTGCATCTTCAAAATGGTCAGAATTTTTCTGATGAAGTTGTTAAAAGTCATATGGCATTACTGGTTACTGCTTTGGAATCTTATGAAGGATTGATTGCTGGAAGAATTGGTAATCCTATGCTAACAAAGGAAGATTACGATCAGATAGATGCAGAAGAATTGGAGCTCATGGACATCAAATGGTGTCTAGCTAGTGTTTTGAGAAGAGCTGAAAAGTTCAAAATGATTATAGGAAGAAATGATTTTTTGGATGCTCATGTTTCAACTTTGGGTTTTGATAAATCTAAAGTTACTTGCTTTCGATGCAGGGAGAAAGGCCATTTCAAGAGAGAGTGCAAGAATCAAGAAGCAAATGGAGCAAAGAATCCGTTTGGTGGTCATGATTACTATCGGAAGGCTATATATCAACAAATTACTCATCAACCGCATCAACAAAAAGAATCACAAACTGCACATGGGAAAATGATCGAAGATGCAAATAAGAAAGCTTATTATGGTATCATTGATCAAGATGATGAGAAATTGGCTCCAGGTTTTAGCTGGGATAGTTTTGTTGATGAGAATAGGGAGTTTAAAGCTTTCATTGCTCAAATCGTTCAAAAACCAGAATTGATGAAGGAATGGATAGCCGTGTTATCTGATGATGAGAAAAGTCAAGATGAAGAATCTGTTTCTTCAGAAAACAGTTCAACAGAAAGCAGTGATGATGATGAAGAAATTGAACAGATAAATATTGGAAAAACTCATTTATCTTCTGACAGTTTTGAATTTTATTTTGCAGATAAATTGAAGAAACTTAAAGAGAGAAAAGCTGCAAAAGAAATGAAAGAAGTTAAGGTTGTTGAGAAGATAGTTGAAGTGGAAAAAATTGTTGAAGTCGAGAAGATTGTGGAGATCGAAAAGATTGTTGAAGTCACAAAACCATGTCTTACATGTTTGGAATCTTGCAAACAATGTGAAGAAAAAGATGGAAGACTGAATGAACTAGAAAAGTTGAAAGAAAAGTTGCTGTTTGATGTTAAGAATGTGAAAGAATCGTACGATGTATTGAACAGAACTGTGAATAGTTTGCAGAAAACTAACTCTGAAAGAGAAGATGCTTTAACAATGATGAATGCAACAATGATGTCGAAGCAGAAAGAGATAAATTTTTACATTGAAGAATGTGCAAATTGGAAGCAAGAGTTGGAAACTGAGAAAGCTGAAAATGAAAGAATCAGACTATTACTGAGAAGTTATTCGAGTTCTGATTATTTAATTGATAGAATTTATCCAACTGTTGCAGGTTTTGAAGTGTTTGAAGACAAGAAGCCGAAGAAAAATGATACTGGTAAGAAACAGAGTGTCTGTTATAACAAGTGTCCGCCTCCAATTTGGGAAGGGTATTCGTCTAGAAAACCGAATGAGGAACAAGTAAAAAAGGCAGTCAATATAAAGTTGGAGTCCGAGATAACCGATGTATTACCAGACAATATTGACATCACATTCACAGTGTCCGACATAGATCATGAGTCTGAGTTAATAAAAAGGATGGTCGATCAGGTGTTAGAAAAGGATGAGGAGTCCGAGTCAATTTCTGAGTCAAGGAGTTCGAGTTCGTCTGTCAGGAGTTCAAAGTCGTCGGGAAAACGGGTGTATAGTAAAGAATTTTTGTTGTCAAAATCTAATTTGAATGAAGAAACATTTGAAGTTGCATATACTTTGAATGATTCTGACAAATTATATTTTGATAAAGAATTTCCAAAAAGAGGTGTTAAACCAGAAATGATCAAAAAGGTTTTCAAACTAACAAAAATTAATATTTCTGAAATAAAAGATGTAAATCTTAATGAAAAACCTAAAAAATACACCTCAAGAGTTCAACAACGTTTAAACAAGAAAAAAGGTTACAATTCTGGTTCTGGTTTTCAAAAGAAACCAAACCATAATGGTAATTTCAAAAGGAAAGGTCTTAGATTTATTCCATCAGAAAATTATAAAAATGAGAAAATTTCTAAAACAAATACAAAATTTGTTTCAGGGACAAGCTGTGAAGAGGAATCAAAAAGTTCATTCTGGAAACAATCAAACAAAGAATTCCTTGCCAAGAAAGAAGAGAGTGTGAAGAATGAAGATTTTCAAAGAAAAGAGGCAAGAACCTGTTACAGATGCAATGAAGTTGGTCATATTGCATGGAACTATCCTCAAGCAACAAAAACAAAACAGTGAGTCTCTGAAAAACTCAAAGAAAAAGTTGTTGACAAAACCGAACCACCAACTGAAAAGTTTAAAGTGTTTAAAAATTCTACATATGAGGTTGGTGAATGTTCAAAAAGATTTTACAAGAGAAGAGGAAATCTTGACAATCAAGCTTGGGTTGTTAAGAAATCAGATGTAAAATCTGGCGATGAATCTGATTCCACAAAATCAGAGGAGCCACAAGTTGATATAAAACTGGAAACATCAGTACCGCAAATGGATGATGTCAATTTTCCACCATTGTGGGCTGGAAATTTTAAACAAAAAGTTGGAAAAGTTGAAATCTCAAATCAGTTCTATTCTGAGAAGAAGGAATTTGATGTTGAGAAAGAGTTTAATGGAAATGTGAAAAAGATTTTTGGGAAAATGGTTGAGGGTAAGGCCAAAGGGGTAAAAGATTTTTATGTCACAAAGAAAGCAACTTATTACCCAGGTAAAGTTGAGGAAGAAACATCCAAGTTTGGTGAAGCTTGGATGTCAGTTTTTCATAAGTGAGCAGTATGACTTGCCGGAGCTCCCAGGTTGGTAAGCGAGGAGCAGGTATCGGCATTTTTCTTGAGAAATTCACGAAAGTGATTTCGTCTTACAAGTGGTAAATCAGGGACATTAAGTTGTACTTGATTTTCTACAAGAGGTATTTGGTGTTTGAAACTTAAAACTGTTACATGGTTAGAGAAAAACAAGGTGATGAATTGATCCCCAAACCTACAAGTGATAAAATCAACAAAACTTATTTTCCGGAAAAATCATTTTGGTTAAAACAAACTTAAGTGTTTTGAAATCATAATGAGAAAATAGTTTGTTGTAAGGGGGTGTTCTGATTGTTTATGCCAAGTGGATGGAGAAGTGACGTGATTTGATATCAGTTGTCAATTTTTCTTGTATAGTTTGTTTTCAAATTTCCTTAAATGTGTTTGCATTTTAGGGGGAATTAGAATTTTCAGAAAATCCAAAAACTTTAGAAAATTTGAAAAATACAAAAACATGATAAAATTCAAAATGAGTTTTGGTGTCAAAGAAGAGGAAATGATAGTACATCAGTAGACAGTTATAGTATGCTAAAGAAATGTAATGTTTAACATCATTAAACGGTCTCACTGATGATATGCCGATAGGTTTTTACACATTTAGTAAGCTTTTTCGGGATATAAACCTAAATTAAAACTTGCTTATTTCGTGGGGAACACTACTTGGATATATAGGTAAGCCCTGAAATCTTGTTTGAAAGGTCCCTCTTTCTGAGATACTAGGTCTTTATGCTCAGTGATATCTGGGGTATTATCCCGAGACTTCTGATTTTGCGGAAGCAATGGCCTAGTCCCCGGAGAATACTTTACGCTTGCTTGAAATAAAAGCCTGCCCTCAGCATAAAAAAAATGATGAAACATTGAAAAATGCAAATCATGTGTTGTTGTAAAAAGATCCTCTAAAGGGGACCCACCAAAAGTCGAAGTCGTTATCTCTCTGCTGAACGGAAGTTTTGACCTGAGCTCTCACGGTCTTCGCATTTAACCCCTTACAGATATCATCTGTGGTATACTCACCTGTAAGACTGAATATTGGGATATGGATACGGGAGTATATTCAAGAGGTGGGACACATGAATGAGTTTAAGTTCTTAATTCACCTAATTCATATCCTGAATCAGTTGAAATTTGTGTGAAAATTTAAGTGGATTAGTATATCGGCAATCTAAGTGAATTGTTTAATTCTTAATGTGTAACTAAGCTCAACGGTACTTGTGACTTATCAAAAACTGATATGATCCTCTTACACAAACTCTCAAAAATATTGTATGTAAATATTTCTGTAATGCATTTCATTTCATTCAAAAATCCAAAAAGATTTTAGTGTGTTTTAGCTTAAATTTTGAAAAATCCAAAAAGATTTTCGACAACTGATGTTGGAGAGCTGTTTTTCAAAATTCCAAGTGCTAAACATGATGAGCATGTGGTGAGGGGGAGCTTGTGTTTAAATGAGAAAAGATTTTGAATATTTACTTACAAGTGGTTTTTCAGTTACTAACATTGTTAAATCATTCTGGATAAATTTGAGGGGAAGTTTGGATAGATAAATTTGTAAATAGTTAAATTTGTTGAAATTTATTGTGAGGTAGAGAATGTGCAGGACTCTGTGATAGAGAGCCAGGTTCCGATACCTGAGGACTTTGTGATTTCAAAAAGCCAGACTGCGATCCCAGCAAATCGAAAGGGGGAGTCTGAAGACATCCGAGTAGAGATTATTTGTTGGAAGAGGAGTATGTTGGTGCTGATGAAGAAAGAGAGCGATCAGACTGATAAAGACTGAAGACGTTAAAGACTCGACTCTTAAGACTCGTCAACATCCGAGGGGGAGTCTGTTGGTGCATACGTCTGTCGGCTTCGTCTTGTATCGATTCTTTCATTGCTCAGGGCACGAAGATCGAGAAATCAAGTCAAGAAAGCTAATTCCGCTTGAAGCTAGTAATTCCGCTTGAACGACTAGTTCCGCTTTAAGCTAGTAATTCCGCTTGAATGACTAGTTCCGCTTTAAGCTAGTAATTCCGCTTGAATGACTAATTCCGCTTGAGATGTGTAATTTCATTTGAATGGTGATACTGCTTGAGTCATGTTCAAGCGGAATTAAAATGTCTATATATAGGTAATAGGTTGTGTAATTTGGAACGGAATTAGAAAGTGTGTTTCTGACGGCGAAGCTCTGTCGAAGTGTCGTCTTGCTGTAAAACTGTTCCAGATCAATATAAACGACAGTTAAAGGTGATATCTTGCTGAATTCAACTCATTATGTTTGTTTCCGCCTTTCATATTGAGTAGAACGCCTCTGATAGACTCATTTCGGGTCCGACAACGATCCTACATAAGCATGCAGAAGCTCCCTGCATATCAAGTAAATAATTAGTTCAGGAGGGTCTCCAAAGCCAATAAGGCTTTGGATGGGGTCTCAACAGTGTCTACGTTAAGGTCAGGAAGATGGACATTGTGTAACAATCCTCAATAAACCGACACCCTCATAATAAAACCGACACCCTAGTATATTTTAAAATATCCCAAAATGTCGCAAAATACACCCCATACGCGAAAACGGGCCCCAGTTACATTAAATAGTAGTAAAAATAATTAAAAACTGAATTTTTAAGTTGAGGCGGGCCGCGTAAGACCCACCCCAACCTTCACGCGGGCCGCGAGAGGCTAAAAGGGGGCGCAGCCCGGTGCGGCCACGTGGCCCAACACACGGCAAGCCTACCTGATGATCCGGATCACCTACACGTTAACCTGGAGTCAACGCGGGCCGCGTAGGCCCTGTGCTTGTGTTACGCGGGCCGCGAGAGAACCAGACTCAGCAACTATATAAGAAGGCCATCGGGTTTCATTCAGAATCGCTCAAATCTTTCTTTCTAAACGTGAATTTCTGATAATAGGCATAATACTCGGGTATTATACCCCCCTAATTAGCGAAGTTCTACTCCGTTGTAAGTATTATAACCCCTGGATACGTATTAGATACGCTGCCCGATTGATCTAGGGTTCCGTAACGGCTGTCGTGGTTCTGTCCGACGTAGTCGTTGGAATGCCGTCTCGGGGAGGGTATTACTAATGTTAAAATGGGTTATTATACTAACGCGTGTGCATTTGTGTAAATTTTAGATTATCACCAGGAAATCCTTACGGAAAATCTAAAACAGCAATGTGAGTTGATCCGCCTTTTGTTAACTGTTTTTACAAAACCTTAAATACTTTTCCATGCGAATAACAGTTATTGAGTATTTGTAAGAATACAATTATGATGAGTATGTTGGGGTTTTGTATACAAAATTTGTTACCACCTGGTCAAGGAGTAACATTTCCACAAGTCGGGTTCGACAGTACCATGGATGTTAATTGATATGTCTTGGAAACAAATATAATTGCGAGATCGCCCTCAATACTGTACACTGTGTTTTACTTAAACTTGATTAAACTGGGATTCACTCACAAGTATTTCCCACTGACAAATGTTTTTAAAAACGCGTTTCAGGTAACAAAATGTGAAATCCTAATAGAAGCCAGCTGGACAGCACTGAAGGCTTGGAAAAGTGGCAATAAAGTTACCTAAAAGGAAATAGATGTTTTTCTTAAATAAAATAGGATTTATTCCTATGAAAATGTGTGTAATGCAAACTTGGGTTTTATCCCATATGTTTAATACTATGAAAATGTGGTATTTTACTCTGATCAAATATTTCCTAACTACGGTCCTGATGAAAAATTCCGCTGCCAAATTAGACAATACGAGATACCACCGAAACTGGCTCGCGGCCGCCCGTTCCCTGGGATGTGGGATCGGGGGTTGCGACAGAAGGTGGTATCAGAGCTAAGCCACTGATTCAGCCACAGAGGTGTTCTGCTGACATCAAAATTCAATCTGTTAGGAAATAAATTATGGAAATACGTGCATAACTGTATTTTATTGCTATGTGTTATTTGACTATTTGTTAGTTTACAGTATGAGCGACTAAGGACCATCTGACGCGTACCGTCAATTGTCTGGTTCGCCTAGAAGCGAAGGCACCTCCTCTTCTCAGCCTGCCTTCTCAGGGTATTCTGCTGATACGGAAGAAGGAATCTTTGTGTTTAAAGCTCAGTCAGAAGAGCCATTTCCTCAGAAAAAAGAGGGGATGGTTCAGTCGAGGGGCACACGAGCATAGAAAACGTATGAAAAAAGTTACAAGATCAGAGGGTACTAGCCGCAGCCAAAAGAGAGACATATGCCTATGCCCAGGACATGATAAATAGGGGTATAGCCAATATTCACATCCTAGTAACCACTGCAGCTGACCCTAATCTGGAGCAAATAATAGCACCCCAACCACAGCCACCAATCCCTGACCAACCGACGGAGATAGAAAACCCTGAAAACCAAGTAGAGATGCATGACTTCAATCCGGAAGAAATCCCTAGGGTACCAGCACCAAACCCCCTAGACCCAAATTACGATCCCTGGTGGGATGAAGTTAGGGACTATGTGCAACGCTACCCGATACATGAAGACACACCTATGCAGAACATAGGAGCCTATCCAGGTATGGACCCTTTAAATCCCTATTACCACGATGAATACGTTAGGGAGATTTTAGAAGATCCTTGCCGATTCCAGGCATCTACACCCCCATACCAGGAACCCGCACCCCAGATTCCGAACCCAGTCCTAGAACATGCACCCCCAATGAGTGTAGAAAACGTACAAGAACTTAGGACATTTGGTGAGGAAATTTTAGAGAGCAGTGAGAGAATGAGATAGGTGAGAGAGCGACTCGTCTGGAAGTACGACAAGCGCAATATGGATTTTTGGATGAATCCATATCCGTGAAAGTGAGAATGGAGACGGTAATAGTAATAATAATAATAATAATAATAATAATAAAATATGTGTGTACGGATGCCTACTATTATTTATTTCAGTTGGTATTGTAATTTTATTTCAGTACTGGTGTGTAATAGATAGTAGATGAATAGAGTAAAGTCGCAATGATCGACGCTTTTGGCTAAATTGCGTGTCATGTGATTGACTATATTAGCTATTATTTTGTGATATTAATACGGGGTAAATGTTTAAAATTCAGATGGCCGATGAAGGAAATCAAGAAAATCTGAATAACGATAACCAGAGTAACATTAACGTGGTTAATGAGAATCCAAGCATCAATATCAATGGAAACCAAATGGATAATAGTGCCGTTCAACATATAGTGGCACAAGGAACCATAGATGCAATGCCATTTATTATTCAAACGATTCAAGAAGCGAATAATAAAAGTAAGTATAGCAGTAAGCGACCAATTGAACCAGAAAACAGCGTGAACAATGGACCCGTACTTCAAATACCCATTCCCAAAAGAAGAAGAACCATGCCTTATGGTTGTTCTTACAATGAATTCTGGTCCTGTAAACCAATAGAATTCTCGGGTAATGAAGGACCCATTGCAGCCCTACGCTGGATAGAGAACTGAGGCTGTTTTAAAAATAAGCAAATGTGTTGAAGAAGATAAAATAATGTTTGCTTCTAATCTGTTTAAGAACTCAGCCTTAGAATGGTGGAACACTATCCTCCAGTCAAGAGGAAGTGATAGGGTATACAACATGGAATGGGAGGAATTTAAAAATACGATAGAAAGGAAATTATGCCCTCCTAATGAAAAGGAACAGATAGCTAATAAGTTCCTAAACTTAAGAATGACCGGAGTATATAGTAAGGGTTATACTACCACATTCTTTGAATATGTTAGAATAGTACCAACCCTTACATCACCTGAACCGGTATTAATCTCCCGTTATATCTGGGGATTAATTGGAGAAATTAGATATGTCGTCAAGGCAGCTAGACCTCAAACTATAGAAGAAGCTGTAGAACTAGCCAATACCTTGACAGATGAGTTAATCCGTACTAGAGAAGAAGACCAGAGGAGAAACCTAACCCAAAGGCTTACTCAAGAATTCCGTTCTGGGAATTACAACCGTAGGAATATAGGTTCTACCTCTGCACCATTCTGCAAGGTCTGCAAGAAAAAGCATTCGGGAAAATGCTCCACTCTTTGCAATTTCTGCAAGATGCCAGGACACAAGGAAGAAGATTGCGGGAGAAAATACAGTAACGGACTATGCTACAACTGTGGAGAAAAATGTCATATCAAGTTGAATTGTCCAAAATTGGCTCCAGCTGTGAACAACAGGAACACTAAAAATGCTAGAGCATTCGTTCTGACTGCAGATGAAGCCAAGATGATTCCAGACGTGATAGCTGGTACATTTTTAGTTAATGATGTTTTTGCTAAGGTATTATTTGACTCTGGTGCAAACCAAAGTTTCATTAATACTTCGTTTTGCAAACTTCTAAATCAGTCATTAACTAAACTACCACAAGAATGCCTAGTAGAGACAGCTAATGGAGGAACTGTTAAGATTTTGGAAATCTTGCAGGGAGTAAGAATAGAAATTTTAAGTTTATGGCAAACCTTTATCCTATGAATCTGGCAGGATTTAATGTCGTTTTAGGAATGGATTGGTTAATAGCCAAAAAAGCCAGTATTTTATGTGATCAAAAGTCAATCCAAGTAAATTCACCAAAAGGTAAAACAATCACAATTAAAGGAGATAAACCATCTAGATCCACAAAATTCATCTCTGTGATGAATACTGCAAGCTATATAAGAAAAGGTTCTATAGTGTATTTGATTTCTATAATCACTAACACTAAAGGAAAAGAACTAAAAAACATTCCAGTAGTGTCTCAGTTTTCAGATGTATTTCCAGAAGAATTACCAGGACTACCACCAGATAGAGAAGTTGAATTCAGAATCCATCTGCTACCAGGAACAGCACCAATTGCCAAAGCACCCTACCATTTGGCACCCGCAGAAATGCAGGAATTAAAGAAACAATTAGACGAATTGTTGGAAAAAGGATTCATACAACCAAGTTCGTCGCCATGGGGAGCGCCGATATTGTTCGTTAAAAAGAAGGACGGATCAATGCGTATGTGCATTGACTACCGTGAATTGAACAAAGTCATGATTAAGAATCGGTATCCATTACCAAGAATCGATGATCTGTTCGATCAACTGCAAGGAGCTCGATTTTTCTCTAAAATCGATTTAAGGTCAGGATATCATCAATTAAAGGTACAGGAAGAAGACATTCCTAAGACCGCATTCAGAACAAGGTATGGCCATTATGAATTTACAGTCATGCCATTTGGTTTAACCAATGCCCCAGCCGCATTTATGGACATGATGAACCGAATATGTAAGCCATATTTGGATAAATTCATAATCGTCTTTATAGATGATATTCTCATTTATTCTAAAAATAGGGAAGATCATGCAAAGCATTTGCACGCACTTTTAAGTCTATTAAGAAAGGAAAAGCTTTATGCTAAATTTTCAAAGTGCGAGTTTTGGCTAGAACAGGTACAATTTCTTGGACACTTAGTGAACCATGAAGGAATTCATGTGGATCCAACAAAGATCGAGGCGATTATCAAATGGAAAACCCCTGAATCACCAACTGAGGTTAGAAGTTTCTTAGGATTGGCCGGTTATTATAGGAGATTTATTCGAGATTTTTCTAGAATAGCCATTCCTTTAAGTAAGTGAACCTGTAAATCCATTAAGTTTGAATGGGGACCAAAACAAGAAGAAGCATTTAGAATTCTTAAACATAAATTAACCCATACACCCATATTAGAGTTACCAGAAGGAACTAAAGACTTTGTAGTCTATTGTGACGCTTCTAAATTAGGTTATGGATGTGTATTGATGCAACGCCAAAAGGTTATAGCTTATGCATCTAGGCAACTTAAGAATCATGAAGAGAATTATTCAACCCATGACTTGGAATTAGGAGCTATAATTTTTGCCCTTAAGATTTGGAGACATTACCTTTATGGTAGTAAGTTTACCGCATTCACTGATCATAAGAGTTTAAGGTATGTTTTCGGGCAAAAGGAGTTGAATATGAGACAAAGACGCTGGATGGAGATGCTTAGTGACTATGATAGTGATATCCAGTATCATGAAGGAAAAGCAAATGTAGTTGCAGATGCTTTAAGCCGAAAGTATCATGAAAAACCAAAAAGGGTACGTTCTCTTAAATTAAATCTACAAGTAGATTTAAATGATCAAATCAGAAAAGCACAAGAATCAGTAATCAAGGATGATGCTGAAAAACTAAAAGGTATGGTTAAAGAATTAGAACAAGGAACATATGGAATATGGAGATTCCAGAAAAAGAGAATGTGGATACCTAAATTAGGAAACATACGTCATCATATATTAGAAGAAGCCCATAAGTCTAAGTATACAATGCATCCAGGAAATGATAAAATGTACCAGGATTTAAGGAAAAATTTCTGGTGGATAGGAATGAAAAGGGACATAGCAGCCTATGTTTCTAAATGTTTAACCTGTTCACAAGTTAAAGCTGAACACCAGAAACCCTCAGGTCTATTGCAACAGTTAGAAATGCCAGTGTGGAAATGAGAATTAATAACAATGGATTTTGTTACTAAATTACCCAAAACAAAGAAAGGAAATGATACAATCTGGGTGATTGTAGCCAAGTCAGCTCATTTCCTACCAATGAAGGAAACATTCAGTATGGAACAGTTAGCTAAATTATATGTAAATGAAATAGTTTCTTTACATGGAATACCTTTATCAATTGTTTCTGACAGAGATAGTCGTTTTACTTCTCATTTTTGGTCAAGTTTCCAAAAGGCAATGGGAACTAAGTTAAATCTAAGCACAGCTTATCATCCTCAAACAGACGGTCAAAGCGAAAGGACAATTCAGACAATGGAGGACATGCTTAGAGCTTGTGTAATTGATTTCGGAGGTAATTGGGACGATCACTTACCTTTAATAGAATTTTCTTATAATAATAGGTATCACACAAGTATCAATGCTACACCATTCGAATCACTTTATGGACGAAAGTGCCAAACCCCAGTATGTTGGGCAGAAATTAGAGAAAAGCAACTATCTGGACCTGACATAGTGCAAGAAAGAACTGATAAGATTATTCAAGTCAAAGAACGACTGAAAGCAGCACGTGATCGACAGAAAAGCTATGCTGACAACCGACAAAAACCATTGGAATTTCAAATAGGAGACAAAGTATTGTTAAAGGTCTCTCCTTGGAAAGGAGTAGTATGATTCATTAAAAGAGGAAAGCTAAGTCCTAGGTATATTGGACCTTTTGAGATTATTAGAAGAATAGGACCTGTAGCCTATCAGCTACAACTGCCAGAGGAAATGGCAGGAATACATGATGTATTTCATGTATCAAATCTCAAGAAATGCTTAACCGATGATACCTCTTAAGGATATAGAGATAAATGAACAACTCAAATTTGTAGAAAGACCTCTACAAATTGAAGACAGGAAAGTCAAGAACCTCAAACATAAAAGATCAGTTCTGGTCAAAGTGAAGTGGGACTCTAAAAGAGGACCTGAATACACATGGGAGCTCGAATCAGAAATGCAAAGGAAATATCCACACTTGTTCCAGTAGATCTCGAGGACGAGCTCTAAAACAAGGTGGGGAGGATGTAACAATCCTCAATAAACCGACACCCTCATAATATTTCCGACACCCTAGTATATTTTAAAATATCCCAAAATGTCCCAAAATACACCCCATACGCGAAAACGGGCCCCAATTACATTAAATAGTAGTAAAAATAATTAAAAACTGAATTTTTAAGTTGAGGCGGGCCGCGTAAGACCCACCTCAAACTTCACGCGGGCCGCGAGAGGCTAAAAGGTGGCGCAGCCCGGTGCGGCCACGTGGCCCAACACACGGCAAGCCTACCTGATGATCCGGATCACCTACACGTTGACCTGGAGTCAACGCGGGCCGCGTAGGCCCTGTGCTTGTGTTACGCGGGCCGCGAGAGAACCAGACTCAGCAACTATATAAGAAGGCCATCGGGTTTCATTCAGAATCGCTCAAATCTTTCTTTCTAAACGTGAATTTCTAATAATAGGCATAATACTCGGGTATTATACCCCCCTAATTAGCGAAGTTCTGCTCCGTTGTAAGTATTATAACCCCCGGATACGTATTAGATACGCTGCCCGATTGATCTAGGGTTCCGTAACGGCTGTCGTGGTTCTGTCCGACGTAGTCGTTGGAATGCCGTTTCGGGGAGGGTATTACTAATGTTAAAATGGGTTATTATACTAACGCGTGTGCATTTGTGTAAATTTTAGATTATCACCAGGAAATCCTTACGGAAAATCTAAAACAACAATGTGAGTTGATCCGCCTTTTGTTAACTGTTTTTACAAAACCTTAAATACTTTTCCATGCGAATAACAGTTATTGAGTATTTGTAAAAATACAATTATGATGAGTATGTTGGGGTTTTGTATACAAAATTTGTTACCACCTGGTCAAGGAGTAACATTTCCACAAGTCGGGTTCGACAGTACCATGGATGTTAATTGATATGTCTTGGAAACAAATATAATTGCGAGATCGCCCTCAATACTGTACACTGTGTTTTACTTAAACTTGATTAAACTGGGATTCACTCACTAGTATTTTCCACTGACAAATGTTTTTAAAAACGCGTTTCAGGTAACAAAATGTGAAAGCCAGATAGAAGCCAGCTGGACAGCACTGAAGGCTTGGAAAAGTGGCAATAAAGTTACCTAAAAGGAAATAGATGTTTTTCTTAAATAAAATAGGATTTATTCATATGAAAATGTGTGTAATGCAAACTTGGGTTTTATCCCATATGTTTAATACTATGAAAATGTGGTATTTTACTCTAATCAAATATTTCCTAACTACGGTCCTGATGAAAAATTCCGCTGCCAAATTAGACAATACGAGATACCACCGAAACTGGTTCGCGGCTGCCCGTTCCCTGGGATGTGGGATCGGGGGTTGCGACACAGTGTTTAGATCAGGGGTTTGATTAATTTATTCAGCTTGTTTCTCTAACCACTGTTGGGGGCCATTTCCAATTAATTCTTGATATCCATAGGGATGCCTGTTCACTCTTGGTTTAGAATGCCTTTTGTAAGCTTCATAAACATGTGGGACCCTAGGATATGGTAGTTGACCTTTACCTCTTTGGTAGTGGTTAGCAGGGGGTGCATTAGTTACCTGAACATCTCTTTTAACAGAGGTTTGGTTCAGCTGCTTTGTAACAGCTGTTTGAACTGGCACAAACAGTGGTTGATTCTTGATTGATGGTTTTGATGAACTCATGGATGTTTTTGAAGTGTACTCATTCTTTTTTACATCAAAGGATTTGAGATACACACATTCCTGAGTGATGTGGTTAGTTTTACCACAGATGGTGCAGCTCTGGGAAGGCACAATGATGCTTGTTTTGTTAATATCATATGCTTTTAGATGAAAACAATCTTTGGTCAAATGATTTTTCTTCTCACATAAATCACAAAACAAGTTTTTAACCTTTTCTTTTCTTCTTTTCAGACTCCTTTGCAACGGAGTTTTGAACCACTGTTGGGATGTCCTTAAGAGGAATAACCTTGGCCTTAGGAGCTTTGACACCATCAGTGGTTGTGAAGTCCATGGGTTTGAAGTTTTCAAGGATGTCACACTCATCAGACCATGTGGGTTTGAATTGGTATTTCTCAATCTCCTCAAAAGTTGAGGACCCCACAGATCTTTCCAAAGTAATCTTGTTACCAAGTTTATCAGTTATTTTAACCTATTGACCATCCTTGTTTGTGGGAATGATTTCAACAGAACTAGATTCATTTGCAGCATTGTTTTCAACTTGGTCATGTTTTCTAAAACCTACACCAAATTTTACATTGCTTTTGACCTGTTTCTCAAGCATAACTTCATAACCTTTGCAGGATTCCACCCATTTTTCACAAGTGGTTTGGGTGGATTCCAACTCCTTTTTACATACATGATATTTTTCTATCATGGTCTGGAGTTGGTCCTTGGTTATGCTATGCTCTTGTTTGATGCTGTAAATTTCATTTTCCTTTTCATTCAATTTGTTTTTCAGTTCTTTTAAAGACTTTTCAAATTGAACTTCAGCAGTTAATAACCTATCTCTAAGGTTTTCATTCACCTCCTTAATGTTTGCAAATGCTATGATGCATTTGTCTGAACAAAGCTTTTTGAGAACCTGGGGTGATACCTTAGTTGCAGCCATCATGGCACAATCACAGGTATGATCATTTTCTTCTTGAGCTTTCTCTTCTTTTTCACCTTCTTTCTTCTTTTCTTCTTCTTCTTCAGACCAGGGGTCGGACAGTGGTTCCAACAGGGGTTTTGAACTTTCTCCCAGCAGTATTTCATCAGCAACAGCAGTAACCACTGCTTCAGCAATTTTGTCCACTGTTTCATCACTTGACTGTCCTTCTTCAGCTTCCAGCCCTTCTGGTATGGTCTCCAATGCTACAAAAATAGATATCATCACTAGAAACATTATTTTGAGTATAGAGTGCAAAATTTTCATCTCCTAACTCTTCAGGTAAGCTGCTCCAGTCAACCAGCCCTTGGGTGAAAAAGCTTTGTTGGTCTGGTTGAACCACTGCTGGTGCAGCTTGTTGAGGTACAGCTTGTTGCACCTGAACCTGAGGAGCAGGGGCCTGGACATACTGTATATGAGGAATAGTGGTTTGAACATAATGCACAGGAACAGGGGTTGTAGGGTGTGCATAGTGAGCAGTGTTTACATGAGCAGCAGGGGCATATTGGGTATAGTGCACAGTGTTTAGTTATTTTGTGGTCTAGGGTTTGAGCTACGATGTGTAATAATTGGACCAGTGGTTTGACTCCAGCATTCCCTAGCAAAATGACCTAACCTATTACACTTATAGCATTTAATCTTTGATTTATCCAGCCCCACTTTTAGGTTCCCATGTAACCCTGGAAATTTTATCCCTGTCCTTTTGTAAAACTTGCTGGTTCTAACACTCAGCAATGCAAGTTGATGCAAAATGTCCATTTCCTCTAAGTCAGTTGGATCAAATTGCTGCAAATCATTGAGTTCAAAGCACAGATTGTCAGAATTCTGGTTTTCACTACTAGCTGTGAAAGCATAGTTGTTTAAGTAAGAATCAGAGTTGTTAAAAGCTCCACCAGCTGTTATGTCAATATAATGATCATAACTCTGATCCTTACTACTACCAGATTCTTCTTGACCCAAAAGAGATGTGCTGCCAAATGAATAGTCATCTGCAACTTTTCTAGACTCTTGTAACTTCTTTTTCTGGTTTAACTCCCTTTCATAGGTCTGGAGTCTACCATGAAGTTGGGTCAGGGTCAGATCTTTGAACTCAACAGAGTTTCTGGTTACAAAAGCAATTGTGTCCCATTTTTCAGGAAGTGAACTTAAAAACCTGCTATTAGCAGTTGATTTAGGAAATTCAGTTTTAACAAGCTTAAGTTCACTTATGAGACAACTAAATCGCTCAAACTGATGTGTTAATGTTTCACCCTTAATGTGACAAAAGGTTTCATACTGTTGGTTCAAAATTTCCCTGTTATTTTCAATTACTTTTTCAGTCCCCCCAAATTGTTCCTTAAGTGTATCCCACAATTCCTTGGCATTGTTACAATGTAACAGCCCAGCATAGATCTCATTGGGAAGTGCAGATGCAACGATGCTAAATGCCTTGGCATCCAGTTCAATTTTCTGAAAATCCTGATCAGTATAGTTTTCAACTTTCTTAGGTTCAAACTTCTTTGGATCCTCAGCACTCGGCACCATTGGAACATGTGGTCCAAAGATAACCGACTTCCAACATCCGGTATTCTGTTGATCTAAGATGTGACCCATCCTCCGTTCCCATATGTTGTACTCATTTCTCTTCAACATAGGTGGTTTGAAGAGAGAACCAATGTTATTGTTCATATCTTGTGATTGTGACATCATTCTTGTTGTTTTACAGGCACTGATTAATCAACTTTGATCATGATTAAACCTTACTCTGTTTTCAACGAAACGAACAATTAAAAAGTATCAACGATTTTGAGCTGAACTTTTTACGTCAAAATGATTGTTAGATCAAGTTTGACTGTCCAAGCTCTGATGCTAATTGTTAGGATCTGAGTTTGTTATGATTGTGTTTATTTGATTAAGATGAAGATGAATTGAAATTAAGTGCAGCGGAATTAAAGATGGAACAAACTTTCAACACAATCAAAGAGAGAATTGTTTTAAGCGAACATGTTTACATGGAATCGAATGATTGTATTTATTACAAACTTCAATTAACAATGCATGAATGCATACAATCTCCCCCTCAGCCTGAGCTCACAGAGAATGTTCGTACAGAATAAGTTGTCATGAAAAGAGCTAATAGAACAGTACAGGGTACTGTTCTATTTATAGTACCGAACAAACCACTGTGGCATCTTTGCTGACGTAACCATGAAAGTGACATCTAACCTCCTAACAAACTCAAACTACTGACCTATTACAACCACTGATTACAAATAACTGTTTACAAAATACAAAGAATAAAACAAAACAACTGATCCTTCATTCCACTGCTTAGGCTCTAGCAGTGCTTTGGTCTTCAGCAGTACTTGAGACATAACAGTTGATTGAGCATCAGTGTTTCTTCTCCAGCAGTCTTTAAGTCTTCATCAATTGTTGAAGATCAGCAGTTGTTGTAGCAGGACAGTAGATAGAGATCATCAGTTGTTAGGCCACTTTCAAGGGAAAAGAACTGTTGCACACAACTGCTTATTGTGAATCCACTGATCTGATCCAGTTTTGGCTTTAATCAATTGTTCCTTTGTAGGGTTCAATCCCAACAGAGGTGCAGAAGTACTTTTCACAAAAAACAAACACTCCCTTAGTGTTAAAAATGTTATAACATCTTAAATTATAAAAAAGAGTAAAATGGCAAAATGGTACTTGAGTTTATGTCTCTTTTGCTACTTCAGTCCAAAAATGAAAGTTTTTGAATCTGGGTTATTAAGGTTTCATTTTTGTTATCATTTTCATCCAATTGTCAAACTGGGTTAGATTTTTTTGTTAACCTCTATTCTTTTTTGTCGTTTTCCTCCATTTAATTAAAATATATTATGGTATAAAATGACGATTATACCCTTAATTTAAATGATGAAACCGATAAAAAGGGGAGAAGTTAACAGAAATTTATAACCCAGTTTGCCAATTGGATGAAGATGACAATAAAAATGAAACCTTAGCGACCCAGATACAAAAGTTTTATTTTCAGACTGAAATGACAAAAGTGACCTAAACTCAGGGATCATTTTAGCATTTTACTCTTATAAAAATATCTTATTATAATATGTCAAGTTTTGCCCATGGTTTTATAGCCTAGTGATATCTTGGGGGTGAAATAAGTCTTTGTGACCAATAGGTCCTGGTTTCGATTGCCACAAGGGGGTTTTCCAATATTTATTAGATTTCCTCCTGAATTGGTGTATATGCATTATGTCTAGTACAGATGAATATGATCGGGTAGTTCTGCTGGTGACACGATAATACTTTAGTGGTCCGTCAATAATTTAAATTTGCCGATAAAATAATAATAATAATAATAATAATAATAATAATAATAATAATAATAATAATAATAATCTGTCAAGTTTATAAATCTTGTGTTTCTTTTGATGGCAAGAGTGTGACAAATGTCAGATATTGCATTAGAGAGGACAGCAAACTGAAAAATCTGTCGGTCTCTAACTCTGGTTAATTCTGTTAACTCCGGTTAAACCGGTGGTGGCCCGGTCCACTCGTGATCTGGACCAATAAAAGCGGCAGGGAATTTATAAAGAGCGTCGGTGACTCGGTGAGTGTTTAGCATGATTTAATTGAGGGAGAATTTATATTACAGCAATTTTCATTTTTGGCCCCTATGTTTAGCGTACTGTACAAATCTCATCATACTTTTAACTTTGCTATAAATTAGACACAAACAAAAAACCCAACAAACCATCAATGACAAAACAGTTAGATTGTATGTAATTACTGTCAAAAGAAAGTGTTGTTTCTATCTATATCAAAATGAATTAAATAGATAAAGGGCTTGTTTGGCTAAGCTTAATCAACTCAAAAAGGACTTTTTGTAAAAAGGACTTATTGACGTATAATTTTTTGAAAAGAAGTTTTTAATAAAATGTTTGGTTTAGCTTATGAGAGTAGGAAAAGCCAATAAGTCAATAATTTGTTTTTTTAAAAAGTGTTTGTTTTAGCTTATTCATGTAAAATGATTAAAAGTCATAAGCACCTTCAAAAAGTCACCCCTTGCTAACTTTTCAAAACTAATTTTTTTTCCCTATGCAAAAAGTCATTTTGAAAAGTGCTTATGAGTTTGCCAAACACTTTTTCTACTTATTAGTTTTTTTTGTAAAAGTCAATAAGTTATAAGTTATAAGGATGTGTTGAAAAGCTTAGCCAAACACCACCAAAATAAAAAATAATAATAAATGAAACGTATCAAACATGTTAGATGAGGCATTTATGTTAAGTCTAATAAAACGAATCTAAATACTTTTATACACGAATGTCGAATGAATATATTATAGTCGGATATTTTATATTTCAAGTTGGTTTTTAGTAAGTTTAAGATCACGTTTCAAATAACTGACATCTAATAGATTATTTTTAACAACACCCTAAATAAATGAACATATACCCGTGAATTTGATGAGTAACATGTATGATTTTGTAACTTAGATATGGGACGATAAACCCTATTTATTTTCATCTTTGTTTATAATAATAAAGTTGATTATACTCTTTTAGTTATATAGATTGTTTCGCCTTCCAAAAAAAAAAAAGTTATATAGATTGTTTTTCATTTTAGCTTTAAAAATTCCAATGCTTTGTGAAAATATTATATTTTATCTGAATCGTCATTTTCGCTTTAAAAATCCCAATGCTTTGTGAAAATTATATTTGATCTGTTATCCAAAATGTTGACTACTTTGTAAATCTAGAAAGATAGTTGGTGGTCCTTCAACATACTTGTAATATCTGTTCCTTATTTTATTTAAAAAAAAATAATACAACATTAGTTTGTATATATAATAGATCATAAAATCCAAAGATAACTTTTATATATTCTTAAATACATACAATCCTTAAACTAACAATTCATGATTTTGACATAAATTATATCGATCCAATCATAATATTACTTTGACTGATACGAATTCCGGTAACATTATTACTAAGTTTAAAAAGAAAAAAAATCACTAATTCACCTACAACCAAATAATTATCCATCCATTTTTCTAAATGATAAAGCTTAGGGTTAAAATCGAAATAAATAGCTAATGATCTCTAGATAGTGGTGGAAGGCTTGCATATCTCATGAGAGATGCAAGTTTAATTTCCACTTGATGCAGAGTAATGCGTTGGTGGGCAATGATAGGAGACCCAGGGAAACCTGGGTTCGATCCTTGAGCCAAACCGCTTTTACCGGTAATTTCACCATCGTGCTTATGGGCGGGTGGGTTACCGGGTTTTCCCCGGAATTGGTGGTGGACTCGGGTTACTCTCGGAGTACTCCGTTTGGTCCAGTGGGTGCCCCGAGAATGCTTGGAATTGATTCCGTTGGCCGTTAGAAAAAACCGAAATAAATAAATAAAATCATGTAAGTGTCATAATGTTCTCACGCGCAATAGTATTAAATTTTGATAAGAAAAATCCGTGGAAAAAAACCTACCGTAAGTTATGAGAATGTTGAATTGTCAACAAACAATAATAATGACATAAGACAACAAATATAAGGAGCATTTATTAACATTGTATTATTAGGATATTTTTTACATGCTTTGTTTATATTATTAGTTTTTTTTACATACTTATATATTTATAATCATGGTTGTTAAGATCTCAAAATCTTAGAAACTTGAAGATTTTACAATTCAGTTTGGTAAAGTGTTTCAATCCCGTATGGATCCTTATAGGTTTCGTTCTTGATAATAGCTAACTATCTAAGTGATAAAAAATTTGATGAAGTCTTCAGGTTTAATATTCTAAAATCTAAGTTGGTAATTTTTTTTTTTGTCTTTGTGATCATGTTTAAAATACGTAGTTCTTATGATCTAACATCAATTAGTCTTTAATATGAAAAAAAAAAAAAAAAACCATGCATGAAAAAAAATACCAAGACATTCCGAGTATCCTTTTTTTGTTCACGACTGATCTTCCAACCCCGACTTCGCGAAGATAAAAACGATTCAAAACTAAGATCTAAATCATTTAAATATTAATAAATCATTCATATCTTTTGGAAATTTTGCACTTGTTATATATATATGAGAAGGATCCGTTAGTAACCACACTTTATTGCGAGAACTGCGAGAACCAATGTGAACACAACAAAAAATACCTACAAAATCTAAAAAAACACAATTTTTTTTTTAATAAAAATCGTTACTTTTCGCCAAATTTCTTTTTAAAAGTAGCAATTTTTATTAAAAAAATTTGTGTGTTTTTTATATTTTTTTTTTCGGGGGGGGGGGGGGGGGGGGGTTTAATTTTTAGCATTTACCTTTATGGGGTTTAGGTTTTTTTTTTGTGTGTGGGGGGGGGGGGGGTAGGTTTTTTAGGTTTTGGGTAGTGTAGTGGGTTTATTTTGTTGTGTTCACATTTGTTCTCGCGGTTCTCACAATAAAGGTAGTTCTCGCATGAACCCTACCCTATATATATATATATATATATATATATATATATATAGGGAGAAGATCATGCGAGAACCACCTCTTATTGCGAGAACCGCGAGAACCAATGTGAACACACCAAAAATGCCTAAAAATAGCTAAAAATCACACAAAATTTTTTTTTTTATTTTTTTAATATTTTTTAGGTTAAAATCGCTACTTTTCGAACCAAAAAAAAATTAATTTTTTTTTTTGCTTCGAAAAGTAGCGATTTTAACCTAAAAAATATTAAAAAAATCAAAAATAAATTTTTGGATTTTTTTAGATTTTTTTTAGGTTTTTTGGGGGTTTAGTTTTTAGCATTTTAGCTTGGGGGGGGTTAGGTTTTTGGGGGGTGGGGAGGGGGGGTTAGGTTTTTTTTAGCTTGGGGGGGGGGGGTTTAGGTTTTTTTGGGGGGGGGGGGGGTGGGGGTTAGGTTTTTTGGGGTTTTTTTTAGGTTTTTTTAGCTATTTTAGGTTGTGTTCACATTGGTTCTCACAATAAGGGTGGTTCTCGCATGAGCCCCTCCCTATATATATATATATATATATATATATATTGGGGAGGGTTATTTTGAGAACGCTAAATATTGCGAGAACCGTGAGAACAAATGAAAAAACCAATCAAAACCGATTTTTTAATATAAACGTCATTGTAATAAAAATACAACATCAAAAAAGAATTTACAAATCAAATAATTCATTTCTACTCTCAAAATCACTCTTACTAGATTTTTTACATTTTTTACACATGTGTAAAAATAACAAATTTACACATGTGTAAATGGGAAACTTACACATGTGTAAAATTTCTTTATTTACGAATTCACGAAAATTTAAACGTGTAAATTTAATTTCTAACATTGTATTCGAATAATAATGATAAGTGTAAAAATAAATTTTGAATTTGAATTGTTTTTGACCAAGTACTCGTGTTTATTTCATTCGTTCTCACGGTTCTCGTGATACTTAGCGTTCTCATTTAAACCCTCCCATATATATATATATATATATAGAGTAGGAGTTGGGTAGAAAGTGTGTTTTTCCTAGAAAGTCTAGGAAGCAATAAGAACGAGACATGTGGCATTGAAGGATTTTAACTAAAAGTGCAATTGTGTAATTTGAATATTATTTTAATTATGGATTATTTTATTAGAATAACTAACTAACCAGAAAATTATGGAAACTAAATATCCCATTTAATTCAAATTGACAGTTTCAATTTAAATCATACAATCTATACAACATATTCACAGGAATTCGTAAAAAAGGATTTTACAACATTGCTGGAGGATTCTTGACATTGTGTTTTAACAGCAAGCATATTTCTTGACGCTGTGTTTTAACAGCAAGCAGATTTGCTGGAGGATTCTTGATATTGTGTTTTAACAGCAAGCCGATTTCTTGACATTGTGTTTTAACAGCAAGTAGATTTCTTGACGCTTTGTTTTAACAGCAAGCAGATTTCTTGACGCTGTATTTTAACAGCTAGCAGATTTCTTGACGCTGTGTTTTAAAAGCAAGCAGATTTCTGAAGGATTCTTGACATTGTGTTTTAACAGCAAACAGATTTCTTGACATTGTGTTTTAACAGCAAGCAGATTTCCTTGACGTTGTGGTAAAACACATCAACCTTAAAGTGGTAAAACACATCAACCAGATTTCTTGACGTTGTGTTTTAACAGCTAGCAGATTTCTTGACGCTGTGTTTTAACAACAAGCAGATTTCTGGAGGATTCTTGACATTGTGTTTTAACAGCAAACAGATTTCTTGACATTGTGTTTTAACAGCAAGCAGATTTCCTTGACGTTGTGTTTTAACAGAAAGCATATTTCTTGACATTGTGTTTTAACAGCAAGCGGATTTCCTTGACGCCATGGTAAAACACATCAACCTTAAAGTGGTAAAACACATCAACCTTAAATCACACAACGAAGATACGAAAGTGAATCGGGTAACCTAGAGTTAAATGAGACTGACCTGGATTCGAAAAGGGCTCGCCGGAAACCTTGACTGATCGTCGGCGGCGGCGTCACCCTAGCCGCTCCTCTCTGCCTACCCCCTTCTGGTCGCTGAGCACCACCACCACAGCGCCATCCTGCGCCGCCACCTAACCCTACAAAATCCCTCCTCCACTGTGTGTTGCGGCCATCGCCGTTTTAAGGTTTTTGGAGATGGGTTTAGAGAGGGAGAGAGAGAAAAAGGGGAAATCGCATGAACTTAGGGATTGGTTATTGATATGGCAGTTTCTTAACTGATTTAAAACACTTCCAATTACCAAAATACCCTCACTATATTAAAAGTCTCTAATTATATAACTCAGATATTACGAAAATGCCATCCATTTGATCTAAGCCATTAAACACACTCATCTAATGGCCCAGATCGCTTCCTACACTTTCTAGGAAAAACACACTTTCCGCAGGATCCCTACTATATACATATATATATATATAGGTAGAGGATCCTGTAAAAAGTGCTCAAAGTGTGAGAAGTGTATTATAACACTATATATAATACTATACAACACCATATAAACACCGTATAACAATATGTAACACCATATAATACCATATAACACTTTGTAACACTATATATCATTATATAACAAATATAACACTATAGGTTGTCTGATAGCATATGTATGATAGATGTATAGTGTTATATTTGTTATATAATGATATATAGTGTTACATAGTGTTATATGGTATTATATGGTGTTACATATTGTTATACGGTGTTTATATGGTGTTATATAGTATTATATATAGTGTTATAATACACTTCTCACACTTTAGGCCCTTTTTACACTATCCTTACCCTATATATATATATATATACACACACATATATATATATATATAAGGGTAAAATGAAAACTTATACGAGTTGTGAGAACTTAGAGAACTCAGCCTTACGAAAGGTTTTTTAAAATTCTTTTTTTACCAAAAATCCTAAAAAATCAACTTTAAAACAAAACTGTTTTTTTATATACGGGAGCCGTAAATGCTGTAAAAGGCCGAAAAACACCACTTCGAAATTTCTTTTAATACGGTCTTTCAAAACATTTTAATCTAGAGATGTGAAAAAATGTGGGCAAAACTCACACTGGAAGGCCGAGTTCTCTAAGTTATCACAACTTGAAGTGGTTTTCCCTTGATCTTGATATATATCTTTCTATATAATAAAGCAATGTTTATAAATCTGATGTGTCAAAATTCTAGCCCACCATGTTATCTAATTCTACGTGTAATATTGTTAGCTTTTTCATTTTTATTTATACTATTATTATATAAGTTGTGTTACATCACTTAGAATCTGAAATTCCATGTCCTGTTGCAACACCAAAGAGGCATTCTACAAATCCCTGAATTAAAAAGTAGTCTGTAATTCACAACTCCTTCACCTCATTCCCAGAATTCAAAATTTAAAAGCTAAAACTCCCCCTCTCTCTCTCTCTCTCTCCCTCTCTCTCT
Organism: Helianthus tuberosus; assembly: GCA_030545235.1. Classification (NCBI taxonomy): domain Eukaryota; kingdom Viridiplantae; phylum Streptophyta; class Magnoliopsida; order Asterales; family Asteraceae; genus Helianthus; species Helianthus tuberosus. Next base: position 100,060,586 of record CM060394.1, read on the forward strand.
TACTTACCATGAACGCCTGAACACATAAATGCATGACTTTTCATCTTCATTTTAGAGTGAAATTAAATCAGAGACGGATAAGGTTTCCATTAGTGAACTCTGGTTGGATTCTTCAAGAACAAGTTTGTATGTCTCATATACGGTCAGATCTGCATCATTGGCAGGTATTTTCGGTAGAGATGGAATTCCGGCACTGTTCAGGGATTACAGTGCCTGATTTGGTGGGGTTAAACCCATACTGCAACGACATATCAGATTCCGGTCAAGGCTAGGGTTCCGGCGAGTACTTGGTAACCGTTGTTAAGCTGGTTTGGTTAAGCGCTTGGAAAAATTGATAACTTCTGGAGATCCTATTTTACGTTTGGTAATTCCAAGTAAACGTTGTATCTTTGAATTTTTTTTGTATGTTAATTAAATAATTTTGCCATTGAATTGCTTGCTTATGTGTACAGAGTGGAGAAAAGGATAACTTTACAATTGTTTTTACAGCTATGGGTATGAGTGTGAGCATGGAATATGTAGTTTCCTAAACGTGATTCTGTGATTTCCTAAAAGAATGATTATTTTCTAACAGTTATAATATTATTATTGGTAATGGCATGAACACAAGCATGAACCGTCAAGCACAACTTTTCTACCCTACATTTCCTTTCTCGTGGTTTGTCTACCAAGACTGTTACTATTACACAAAAAGAACATTCTGAAACAAGACACCAAAACACCAGTAATGATGGGGTGTTTGGATGTTAATTTTCAAAAGAATCGTATAATTAGTTGTAACCAAACACAATTTAGGTATAGATTCAACTACTTCAAAGTTTAATCATTTTCATCTTAGTTTAATGATTACTCACAACAATAATCGTATCATCTCTGCCTGCTTGAACACCATTCACATGACTAGAAAGCGATGCTGGCTGGAGATGGCGATGGCGACTTTTACGGGGAAATAGATCAAAGTTGAGGTGCGTATCATGTTGGTTAATATATTATTTATATTTATTGTTATTATCGTTATAGAAATGTGTTATGAATTAAAAATTCTATAATTTTGACCATTGTTTGTCAAATACGGTGTTGTAGATTGTCATCGTTGCAGCATCGCTCAAGTTTCCCACTAGATGCTCAAGTGTATCAGAGTAGTGTCTTCAAGAACCTAGATATTAGGTGTTGACCGTGTTGTTGCTTTTGTTTTTAATTTATTTTGTTTTTTCAATGAGGCGTTATTGCTTTTTTATTGGCCATTAAAAATAAAATAAAATATATATGATACAATCATGTGTAGAGGCGTGCCAAAAAAACAATTTTCAAACCGTAACTGGAAAAAAAAAAAAAACGAAACCGGTTTGGTTCGAAACCGAGACCGACAGGTTATTAAGCGGTTTGAGAGTTTGAGTATCAAAACCGGTTAAAACCCCAATTTAAAAAAAAAATGGTTAACCGAAAATAACGATAACGTTATATGAAAAACGTTTTTTTTAACTAGATCGTATATTATGTTCGGAAGCTTTATTTAAGCAACAAAACTGCATGTTTTTTCAGCAAAAAACCCCAAAAACATCATGTTTTTTCAACAAATAAATGCTAAAAAACTGCAGTTGTTTTCAGCAGAATACTGTTTTTAGCAAAAAAACGGCAAGAAAAGAACAGGTTTTCTTCAGCAGAAAACCCAAAAACAACATGTTTTTTCAGCAAATAAATGCCAAAAACCTGCAATTGTTTTCAACAAAAAATAGCATGGTTTTTCCGTAAAAACCGTCAAAAAATGACAGGTTTTTTCAGCACTCATTTTGGCCAAAAAATGCAGTTTTTTCAGCAAAAAAAAACCCTCAAAAATGCAGATTTTCAGCAAAAAAACCTCAAAATAACGCATTTTTTAAAGGTTTTATACTAGCGAAACAACAACTAACAGCAGTGAAGAAACAGTGATCTAAATTGACCGGAATCAATTAGATCGGGGGTTTTGTCTCTGCATAAAAGCGGTTAATCTCCTCGTCGATTTGGTGGTTGGCTGGACTACATCTCCGGTGATCACTGCAAAACAGAAAGCCGTTAGACTCGTCATGGGGAGAATGGGGGCTCTCTCCTTGACCACCCTCCAGCGTGAGAATAAGTACCGTGATCTTAAAGGAGAAATATGTAGTATGAGTGAGAGTAAGTAAAAGTAACCTGTGAGATCATACCTGGTGTATCTTATTTATAGCCAGATTTTGGCGGGAAAAATGGTGTAACGGAGGTAATAACGGAATGCACTTTTCCGTTGGCAGTTACCTCGCCTTCCGTTAATGGTTAACTCCCCATCCATGCATAAGGATCGTGGGTCTGATCAACGGTTGGGGAGATGCCACGTGGAAAGTGGTTTTGTGTAGATCTTTTTTTCAAGTTTGTTGCCATCATCGTGACTGAGATGAGCATCCAAGATTGTGCCACGTCACATTCGGTTGTAACCGAATGGAGCCATGCACGATGGGTATTTAAGACCTTCTAGAATATCTACAGCTATAAATAATTGCTCTTTTGCCACGTGTCCATTCTGTTGGGGCGCGCGGAGTTGTTTAGGACTTTATCTTCAAGCCTAAATGTACCCTTGCGCGAGCCCGCGCAAGGGTGTTAGTTGAATATTTGTCTTTTTTTTTTCTCCAACACATGATTATCGAAGACTATCATTTCCCCAATCTTGTTTAGAACCGCTGTGCGGCCGGGCTGGGTCTTATTTCAGATGCTTTTGGAGAAGTTATGGTATGGTCCTATGCGCTTGCGCAGGGTTTTTGGGACCATACCCCTTCAAGCAGTGTTTTGCAGTTTTTTAAGATTGGGTTCGGGCGTTCGGCGAAAACAACAACCAGCAGCACTGCAACATTCTGCAGTTTTTTAAACTGGTTTTTAGGACCGGTTTTTTGAATCAGTTACAAATAAACCAGTTCTAAATAGCCAGTTTTAAAACCAAACTGATTCGGTTTGGACTAGTTTTAAACCGGTGTTAGAGTTTAATGATAATACTATGTGTTTGTTTTGTTTATTGTAGTCTTATTATCAATTATAACCATATTGTGCTGAATTATTTTAGTTAATCGTTATGCTACAACTTCTCTCTTTTAGTTGTTGAGTCAGATCGATTGAAATTCCTTTTGATTGTGTAACCACCAATGATGTTGATCAACCCGTTAATGTAGTCAAAGAGTCCTTCCATTCAAGCACTAAGAACTCAAGCGGAAAGAAGAAAAACTTGTGCGCACTCCCTTACACAACTACTTAGGCCATGTGTAGTCATAAAGCCCCTTGTGGGTCGTTATGCGACAAGTTGCAGATTGTGTAAGAGAGGGGCTTTATATAACTTGAGTGTGTAATGGGGTTATATATGTATAGGGCTTTATATGTATGTATGTATGTATGTATATGTGTGTGAGTAGGGAAAGAATGATCACACTGTGATATACATCATAGGAGGGAAAAAATTACCCCACAGCTTCGGCCGTAGTGGTGTGCGGCGGCGCTATGGGGCGCTATGCCCTCTTTTGCCGTGTGGTGGGGCCCCACTACGGAGGGTCTTAAATGACAAGTCGAAAATTATTCAAAAATCAGTTACTACCACAAATAACTTTTGTATATTGGTTATCAATTTTTATTTATTATCAAAATAAATTGTTCAATCTGTGTATTACACGGGTAGATAACTTAGTATATATATATATATATATATATATATATATATAGTGTGAGGTTCATTGGGGAACACTAAAAAAATGGGGAACGGTGGGGAACCGACTCAAACGAACTCCGATTGGACTCATTCCAGCGGCGTTGGAACCGGATCGTCGAACCCTAACTATGATCTCTTAACCCTAAACCCTAAATCATAACCCCTAAACCCTAAATATATTAGGGTTTGGCTTTTAGGGTTTAACTTTAGGGTTTAGGGTTTAGCTTTAGGGTTTAACTTTAGGTTTAGCCTTTAGGGTTTAGCTTTTAGGGTTTATAGTTTAGATTTTACGGTTTAGCTTAGGTTTTAGCCTTATTTTTTAGCTTTAGGGTTTAGAGTTTAGGAGTTAGGATTTAGGGTTTAGGGTTAAGAGATCTTAGTTAGGGTTCGACGAGCCGGTTCCAACACCGCTGGAATGAGTCCAATCGGAGTTCGTTTGAATCGGTTCCCCGCTGTTCCCACTTTTTTAGTGTTCCCCAAATTAACCTTCCCCTATATATATACACACACGCATAGATTATGTACATAAGAAACCATCAGATTAGTTTGTTCATTTGTTTTTTTACCTTTTATTTACATGTGTAGCTTAAATATTAGTGTCGATTACTAGTTGTTTGATCCTAGTTGTTTGTTCTCTTGTTTTGCTTTTTGCTTGTCTACTCTAATATGGCATGTCATATTGGAGAACTGAGAGATGGTTTTTGTTCCTCACTTGTTTTCTTGGTTTGATGGTATAAAATTCACCGGGGTAACCCTTTACAAAAAAAAAAAAAAAAAAAAATCAAACTAGCATGTTTATACTTTTTTTTAGATATTTAATTAGATGAGTGAAAAAAAATAAGTGTTTATTCCATTTTCTCTTGTTATAAACTATTTTGAAATCGAAAAATAATATGGTTTATTTTGCTGAACGTGTCATGCAATATGTAATGATTTGTAAAAACTCTACCCTATCAACTTAAATGCTTTAAATGCCTCTTTATAGTCGCAATCCATATTGTACAAACAGATGTTATTAAGTTGACACAACTATACAAGTAAATACTTCAACAAAATTGATGTCGTGTCTCTGCGGTTGAGGCGTGAGGGTTTTTACCCACGGGTCCCAGGTTTGATCCCGGGCCTAGTGGGTTTCCCGCACGGGGGTGAGTCCGGTCCAACCGGGAGGTAGTGTTCTCCGCCGGGAGGATTCGAACTCGTGGACTTGGGTTTCTCCAGCCTGGGGAGTTTTCGCTGAACCAAACCATTCACAAAAAAAAAAAAAAAAAGGTGAACAAATAACAAGTTTCATATTGTAGTGGCCAAACTGAAAACTTATAAAACTTATGGGCCAAAACTAACACATCATCTATAAATATACACTGAAAGACATATATCATGCTATATAGTAGATATACATACAGAGTGAGAGAGAGAGAGAGAGAGAGAGAGAGAGAAACACAGATTTCTATATAAACCCATGGATACCAAATCCAACCTCTCTCAAATTTGACAAATTAGGTTGCTGATTATGGCGGATTCAAGCGATTCTATCTCCATTGACATGGAATCAAGCTCTGTTTCCGCAAAGGTTTGCAGATTAATTCACATTTTGTACACACATATATTACGAGATTGAATGTTCATGTGAGTGTATATCTGCTTGTATGCACAATTGATTGACAAATTTTATCACAATTTATACCTATTTATGACGAGATTGAATGTTGATCAGTTTATGTGAATGTATATCTGTGTGTGCGTTCTATAACTGTTCAGTAATCTGCTGATACTAGCAACATTTTCAGATTTATTGGCAGTTTAACTCTCGATTTATACCTATTTATTACGAGATTGAATGTTTAAGTGAATGTATAATTGTTGTTAGTCGCAACATTTTTGTTGAATGATTGAATGTGAGATGCATACGTTTCAATTTGCGTTTGATTCAGCGTTTTTCCTTGGATTTTTCGTCGAAAATTGAAGTTAGAAGTGTGTGAATGTGTGATTTGTTCATCTGTTATATGTGATTATGAGAAGTTTGTATTTCACTTAGGGAATTTGATTTCTTTGTGGTTAAGTTTGCTTTTGAGAGGTTTAGTAAGTTTTAAGTAAACGGTAGGTAAATGCTTGATGATGCAAGGAATCATTGTTTAAAATTCATTTTGTATCTTCTTTTTTACTGTCTGTGATCTCCTCATTTTTTAAAATTGGCAAAAAAAAAAAAAAAAAAAAAAAAAACTGTTATAAATACAATAATTAACAAGTCAAAGAAGGATTCATACAGTTTTTGCATGTATCTGTAATGAGATTTTATGTTTGTAGACTGTAATAGCTGTTAGACACAGTTATCATGTGATAAGTTTTGCTTTATATTTTTTTGTTATCCTTTTCAGATTGTTGAACAGGACTGTGTTTGGTGATGTATATTTTTGTTTATAAATTGTTAGTTTGGTGAAAGAGTTATTGTATTTGACCAGGTTCAGTGGACTTTTAAACATACGTTTGGGGGTTTGGGTGTGCCTATCTGCATAATTATATTATATGGTAATAATAACAATTTTAATACTGTGTCAAAAATTTATTGCCAGGGGAGCTGTGGCCATAAATTCGTATTTTCTCTGTCTGATTAATACGTATGTTGGGTCTAATAGTTGTGTATTTATAGAGAATTAATGCGAGAGTTGCGTGCTGCCACTTGGTGTTTTTTTAACTTCATGCCCATGTCTCTATCTGGTTGACTTGTATAGTTATATTCAATGTGGAAAAGGTTATGTATTGTAGTTAAACAGGGAGAGATAGTTATGGGTGGCCTTATTGTCCTTATCTCCGTCTGATTAGATTGTATGTTATGTAAAAACATTCGGCTCTCAACTTAATATAATAAGCGCGTTTTGTATTGTATTCAGGAACACCTTGTGAAAACTTCTAATGGATTTGTATCCGTTGCCATATTCGGGGACCAGGACAAGCCAGCTCTCATTACATATCCTGATTTAGCTTTAAATCGTAATTGATATTAAAACTTTATAACAAATATGATTGTGCTTGCTTTGAACTGTCTATTCACCTCCGTAATCACTACTTGAGGTCGAAAACTGGCATTAAAGCATGCTAACGAGTCATATGCATTAACCACTTCTGTTATTAATGTTGCATTGGTTTGCGTGTTTGGCAGACGTGTCCTGTTTTCAAGGCCTTTTCTTATGCCCTGAGGCTTTTTCGCTGCTGATTCATAATTTCTGCATTTACCATATTAGCCCCCCTGGCCACGAGGTCGGTAATCATTTATCACTAACTGTAAATAGTTATAAATTTATAATAAATTTTCCATGATGAACGTATTTTGTATTGTTTCAAATGCATACTATCTTATATTCTTATATGGTACATCCTTAAGAGATTTTGCAGTTGGGAGCTGCTGCGGTGTCCTATGATTATCCGGCATTATCTGTTGATGACTTGGCTGATCAGGTTGCTGAGGTTCTTGACTATTTTGGGTAAATTTTTAGTATATTTGTTCCTATCATAGGTGTAATTCATTCTAAAAACTTGTTTATTTTTTTTATTCGGAGTTAATTACGCTTTTTGTACCTGTGGTTTGTTGAAAATAACCATTACAGTCCATTAGTTAAAAAATTGCCAAAACTATTGGATTGTAATTGTTATTTTCAACAAATCACAGGGGCGAAAAACGTAATTAACTCATTTGTTTATGTATTGTTTTTTAATGAGGGGTATTTTAGTCTTATCACCAAAAACTTAATGGTAAATTGGATAGAGTTAACGAAGGTGGACTGTAATTGTTACAAAAATGAAAGTACTGGTACCGTTTTGTCATTTTTTAAACTAATGGACTGTAATGGTTATTTTCAACAAACCACAGGGACGAAAAACGTAATCAACTCTTTTAATTATAACAAAACGTAATATTTGGGTGAAGGGTGCTTCGGGTCAAACTGACCAGGTTTGACCTGTTACCCCAAGTCCCAACCAGCGGACCCACCCAATTCACCTCCTCTAGTGTTGCTTCTCGTTTTCTCTCGTTAATTTAATATACGGAAAGCTTTTTTTTTTCTTTTTTTTTTTCTCATGATCTGCTTTTGCAGACTTGGTGCAGTTATGTGCATGGGAGTGACTGCTGGTGCATACATACTCACCCTGTTTGCTGTAAGTCACATCTTCTGTGTACTGCGTGAAATCTAAATTCTAAATTTGCAATATTTAACTATATATGCTTCTTTTGGCTAACAGATAAAATACACACGTCGTGTGCTCGGTCTCATACTTGTTTCTCCTCTATGTAAAGCACCTTCCTGGACAGAATGGTTGTGTAACAAGGTTAACTATTCTCAATATGCTTTTTAGACGTGACAATTTGGACCCGTTACCAGTGAATGGGTTGACATGTGTTATGCAATGTATCTATTCGGCGAGATGAGTATAAATAAAAAAATATACTAACTAAAAGGAGAATGGGCTAAACAGTGGGTGGTATCCCAAAAGTAATCTTAGGAGACTAATTATATGTAAAATGCCATTTTCGTCCCTGAGGTTTGGCCAGTTTTGCGACTTTCGTCCAAAGGTTTGTTTTTTCGCATCTGGATCCAAAAGGTTTGGAATCTTGCCATTTTCAGCTGGCTCCTTAACTCTATCCATTTTTTTTCCGTTAAGTCAGGGGACGAAAATGGCATTTTTTACTCAAGAAATAAAAAGTGGACAAAAATAAATACGCAGTCAACATAGTGAAAATATATTTTACTATTAGATGTAAAAGAAATGAAAATTGGGCGAAAAGATTTTTAGAGTCAGACTTGTTTTGACCCTTTATCTTAACCTGCTTGACCCCATCCACTTGTAAGGCTTTTTTTTTAACCCGTTGGGGGAAAGGAGTGAGCGTTAATTTAAGTTGAGCACTTGTTTGCAGCTTATGGCAAACATACTTTATTACTACGGGATGTGTGGTATGGTAAAGGAGTTACTGCTAATGCGTTATTTCAGCAAGGTGTATATCTCCTTCCATTTTGTGGTTACATCTTTGATAACTCAATGGTTTTTATTATATATTAATAATAATTAAATCTGTGATTATCTTTTACTATCTAAATGACAGGAAGTTCGTGGAGCAGCGATGAGTCCCGAAACAGAAATAGTGCACTCGTGTAGGAGAGTAAGTTTTCTCTTTGATACTATAATATGACATGTGGCTTTTGAATCATGTTTCTCATCATCAAGTCTGCTTTCTTTCTGCAGTTGCTTGGTGAGAGGCAGAGTGCAAATGTGCTCAACTTTCTTGAAGCTATTAACGGGTAAAAGGCTCTTTCTTTCTTGTCATTTGTCAAAATAAACTTCACTAGAGCAACTATGTCAAATGTTGTGCACTATTTATGCATCAAAAGAACGTTGCTTGTATTATGTTGAAGATCGGAGTTTATCTCTGTGTTCTACTTTTTAATGGCATAACGCAAAGCACACATTAAATTGTCAATCCTAAAACTCGATAAAAATTTGGAAATTAAATGTTTAAGCATTGTTTAGTGCCAGATATTGATGGTGGCAGTTTCAATTCAACCCATATGTATATAGTCGAGTCGATTTGGTTTAATTTTTAGCCCTAACTGTCAACAGGCCGAACGTTGAATAGGTTGAAGATCAGCCAAATTGTACTTTTGATGCTTATATAACTTCCTAACTCTTACTTTTGTTTTGTTCAGGAGACCAGACATCACGGAAGGATTAAAGAAATTGCAGTGTCGCTCCCTAATCTTTGTGGGAGAAAATTCTCCGTTCAATTCTGATTCTCTTCACATGACGTCAAAACTAGATAGAAGATTCAGTGCATTGGTAGAGGTATGCAACAATATCTCTTAAAAATTATAAACCCATAAACACAAAAAGTCATGTATATCATTTGAAATGAACATATTCTTGTATGCATTTATAGGTTCAAGGATGTGGATCGATTGTAACAGAGGAGCAACCAGATGCAATGTTGATACCACTGGAATATTTCCTCATGGGTTACGGGCTCTATCGGCCCGCTGAGACGGACGTAAGCCCAAGAAGCCCATTAAGCCCAACTTCCATCTCCCCCGAACTTTATACGCTAGAAAGCATGGGCTTAAAACTAAAGCCCATTAAAACTCGACTTTCACAAATCTGAAAGGAGAGGTAAGATGGTATATTTGCAAGATTTTGTAAATCTGTGTATGTCATGAGATGTATTTGAGGATTAGTATGAAGGTATATAGATACAGGAGAGAAATTTATAGAGAGCAAAGATTGAAATAATAAAAACAATAATAATAATAATAATAATAATAACTAGAAAAAGGATAGTCATGTATATCTGCAAAAATCAATGTTATGTTCATATGATTACAAGAGTAAATGTTTGTGATTGAAATGTAATTTGTTTAGGGTATAGTACTTATGATAACAATAAGAATATAAACATGTGATACGGATGTTAAATATGCATACGTGTATGTTCGTGTCCTATGTAAGTTGTAAAACATTAACAACGTGGTCCATAACACGTACACGGTACACCATAGATACTTATGTCGAATACTAGGTCCAACATCCAAGTCAAACTTCAAATGAATTAGAAACACACATGTTATGGTATATTAAATTTTAAGGATTAAGGATAATTGATTTGTTTTTAAATTAAGATGAATGCATGTTTTTTTTATATAAAACTTCTAAACAAATCTTTTATAAAATGAACAAGTTTTTCTTAAAACCAAATTAAAAATTTACAGAATGTGAATTTAGTTGAGACAATAGCTCAAAGCTAAACGTTATCAGGAACTTACGATAGTTTAAAAAAAAAATAATACAAAAAATATTTATATATTATTTTCTATTCTGAGTTAATTACCTATGTATTTTTTTTAATTTATCTAACCTTCTTCTAATAATTAAAATACCCCAATGTCAAAGTTGGATGAAAAGGATTATATGTTTAAATACTGTTTAGAACATCCGTAGTGAGGTTTTTTAACGTTTTTTTCCGAAAAAAAGACCCAACAACGCCCAAGAACCGCTCCGGGGGTTTTTTTAAAAAAAAAAAAAAGGTTCAGAGCGTGCTTTTATCAACGCCTTTTTCTTTTTTTTGGCCAATAGTATTTTTTTATGATTTTTTTATTTAATTATATTACACCCCTTTTAACATAATGTCCCACAATGCTCGCATCTCCATTACAACCCTTTTTAACATAATGCATCACAATGCTCACATGCTGACTGAACCGCCACATGACGTAAAATGCCCAAGGGTCTTCCCCCTCTCACTACACATGGTCAAAGACCATGTGTAGTGGAAGACACAAATAATGCCCCCACCCTTGGACGTTTTGCGCCATGCGGCAGTCCAGCCAACAATGAGGCATTATGTGACGTTTTTTTAAAATGGATGTAGTGGGGATGTGGGCATTGTGTGGCATTATGTTAAAAGGGGTGTAATAGAATTAAATAAAAAAAACCATCAATTAATGATGTTGGACAAACAAAATGAATAATACCGGTGATTGGCCAAAATAATTGAACAAAGGCGTGAAAAAAAAAAAAAAAAAACAATCCGGACAATTTTTGTAAAAAAAACACCCAGAAGGCGGTCATGGGGTGTTGGAGGTCTTTTTTTTAGGGAAAAACGCAAAAAAAAAAAAAAAAAAAAAAAAAAAAAACCCACTATGACAAAGTATGAACTAACCTTTTTTTAATCAAAATGGCTATAATGGAGCACCAATGATGTTTATTAGATTTTGCATCTGTTCACCTTTTACCATTGTTGATTCATCTTAGGTGGTGTTTGTTTTTTGGCCAGAAGTGCTTCTGGCCACTTATGTCTGCGTCGCGCAGACGTTTGATGTCTGCAGCTTGTTTGTTTTCCGGAAGCACTTCTCACCAAAAAGGTCTTTCCCACCTCTTCCCCAAGCAGACATGTACCAACCACTTCCAACCTCTTCCAACCTCTTCAAAACAGACCTGCATTCATCATCATCAACATCGATCTGCTCCACCCCTGCTCCGCCACCACCTCCACCTCCGACACCATCTGCTCCACCTCCACTCCACCACCACCTCCGCCGCTCCAGCCCTGCTCCGCCGCTCCAGCCCTTGCTCCGCCACCACCTCCAAATCGACCTGCATTCATCGCAAACAAAACCCCCAAATCGAAAACCCTCATCTTCAAAACAGACCTGCATTCATCGCAAACAAAACCCCCATCTTCAAAACAGACCTGCATCTTCGAAAACCCTAAATCGGCAGTGGGTTTTAATGGCGGTGGTGGAACGAAGAGAGAGAGACCGTAGAGAGAGGGGGCGGCAGGAGAGAGAGAGGGAAAGAAGAAAGAGAGATCGGCGGTGGTGGTGGGTTTTGATGGCGGTGGTGGTGGCCGACGTGGTGGTGGCGGATGGTTGTGGTGGTGGTAGATGGCAGAGAGAGAGAAGAGAGAGGAGAAGGTTTGTGGTTGTGGTGGTGTGAAGAGGTTTTTTTGTAAAAAAACAAACCCTCTTCTCCTTGCAGACTGCAGACATTTGGTCCACCTCTTCTCCTGCAGACGCCTGCAGATGTGGTCCGCAGACTGCAGACATTTTCCCGCAGAAAAAACAAACATCACCTTAGTAATTTAAGCAACCTTTGCATCAACATTTAAATAAACATCTTGCAAAAACATAATCTCTTAATTTCTAAATACATTTCTAAGTAATCTCCGGTTCTTTAACTAGCAACTACTACTCAAGTAGGGGAAGATTCATTGGGGAACACTAAAAAACTGGGGAACAACGGGGAACCGACTCAAACGAACTTCGATTGGACTCATTCCAGCGGCGTTGGAACCGGCTCGTCGAACCCTTACTAGGATCTCTTGACCCTAAATCCTAACTCCTAAACTCTAAACTTTAAAGCTAAAAAATAAGGCTAAAATCTAAGCTAAACCGTAAAATCTAAGCTATAAACCCTAAAAGCTAAACCCTAAAGGCTAAACCCTAAAGGCTAAACCTAAAGCTAAACCCTAAACCCTAAAGTTAAACCCTAAAAGTCAAACCCTAATATATTTAGGGTTTAGGGGTTATGATTTAGGGTTCAGAGATCCTAGTTAGGGTTCGACGAACCGGTTCCAACGCCGCTGGAATGAGTCCAATCGGAGTTCATTTGAGTCGGTTCCCCACTGTTCCTCACTTTTTTAGTGTTTCCCAATGAACCTCACACTACTCATGTAATTAAGCAACCTTGGCTTCCACATTTAAATAAACATCTTTCAAACATAATCTCTTAATTTTCAGATACATTTCTAAGTAATCTCTAGTTCTTTAACTAGTAACTACTACTCAACTACTCACGTAAGATAATGAAATCCTATAAGCGTCTAAGAGAAGGAGTTTTCGTAAGCAAAATTGTAATATTCATTGGAAACTTATTTGTATTTACGAATGATGATGCCTAGGGCTGCAAACGAACCGAACGAACACGAACAAGACCTTGTTCGTGTTCGTTTGTTAAAAAATACATGTGTTCGCGAACCGTTCACGAACACTTATCGAACGAGATTTTATGTTCGTGTTCGTTTGTTAAGGAAATGTAATTGTTCGTGTTCGTTTGTGTTTGTTTGTTAATTTTAGGCAACGAACAAAAACGAACGTTGACGAACACAAATGAGCACAAACTAATGTTCATGAACACAAATGAAAACAAGCGAACACAAACAATCGTTCATGAACAGAATATATAATGAAATGCCACTTATTAGATTTTTAATTTGTCGGAATTTTGAAGTATTTAAATAAAAAAACTAAAAACACTAATGAACTATCGAACACAAATGAACACGTTACCGAACGTTCACGAACATAAACGAACGAACGCGACCTCTGTTCATGTTTGTTCATTTAACTAAACGAACGAAATTTCTTGTTCGTGTTCGTTTGTTTAATACACGAACGAACACAAACGAACTTCCCACCGAACGGTTCACGAACTGTTCGCCGAACGTTTGGTTTGTTTGCAACCCTAAATTGATGCCTATCAATATAAAAAGGAGAAGTTGTAAAAGTGATATCTATCTTAGAGACCAAGATTATTGGGAAGTAGTAATTATGGTGTTGTATTTAAGGCCCAAACCCAGGAAGCCCCAAAGTTGGCTCATTGTATTAACGTATAAATCTTAAACAGGTCATAGTCATTAATAGGAGCGTAATATATCATAAAAACATCAAGTACAAATTACATTGTCTCAAACAAATATTAAGGTGGTGTTTGTTTTTCTAAAAAAGATATGCTCAGGCTCTTCTGTCTGCGCCGCGTAGACCACGTGCAGACATTACCATCTGCAGACTGTTTGTTTTTCCGAAAATGTTTTATTAAAAAAATGTCTGCGTGAGATCTTCTTGGTGCAGACTTAGCATAGCTACTTTTAAGATCTTCTAAGGTCTGCAGAGGGTTAAACATCATCACCCACCACCACCGTCCACCACCCACCATCGTCTACCACCACCGTCCACCATCCACCACCACCACCCACCGTCCACGTCCACCACCCACCACCATCGTCCGTACACCAACACCAGTTTATTTTAGAAGTCCACCTTTTCTTCTGCAGACATTTTACCTCTTAAAGAACAAACTCCACCTAAATCACATAGTAGGTCCACTAAAGTCGATAGGATGCCAACCCATTAGTAGGGGAGCCATCAATCCATGCCGGGGACTTCCTATCAAGCATCAATTTGTTCAATCTGACAAGCATGCTAAAAAGTGAGTTACGCTGAGTGAATCCTAGTTTTTAATATAAAAAAGGAGTCAACGATTTATACAACGTTTTCCTCAAGTCAGATTTTAACATCAAAGATATACATATAGTTAGACTTCTAGTGTAACAACCCGCTTTTTGGAAAGTCAAAGTACAAATCAAAGTCAAAGGAAGAAAAGATTGCTAATTGCGATCTATCACTCCTTACTTGACTAGTAGATTGTGCTTCTTGACTTGTAATCGAATCCTATTGTTTATTTGCTTTAGTTGTATTATGTGGAGTATCTATTAATAATCGAGGCTTAATCGCATGTTTAATCGTTATCGCTATCGCATTCGTAACTCGAATTATGTGTTCTGGATATTGTTTTACGTGTGTGTGCTATTATGTGTACTTGTGCATGTTATGTTTATGTTGAGGTGTTTAATCGCAATCGCAATTCTATCGCATCGCAATCTAATCGCAAACGCTAAACGCAAGTTATTTATAGCGATTGTATGTTAGATATAGTAGTTAGGTTATTTGTGTAACTAATGGTTAATACTATCGCATCGCTCACTCGAAACGCATCGCAACGCTCAACACGCAAAACGAAACGTCAAAACTCAACTCGTCGGACCACTTCGATCGAATGGGCAATCGATCGAATGGCCGTCCGATCGGATTGCCATCCGATTGGTGACCTATCCGATCCTTGCACTCCACTTTCTATTTTTGGCAACCTATAAATACCCCTCCTGTCACATCACAAGTGATGTGACATCTCTCTCACTCGACCAGCACGCTCAAGGCCTTCTTTCTCTCGATTTCTTGCGATTCTTGTAAGTTTTCAACTCAAATCTTGTACTTCTATGATCTACACCCCCTTCTTCATCTTTTTCACCTTTGAATCTTAACTTTTAACCGTGCAATCAATGGATTTGAGGTGTTTTAGGATGACGTCATCAAGGAGTTCTTATGAACTTCAAGATTTGGCTTCATTCCACCAAGAACAACTCAGATCTGAAGGATTTCCACATGATTTCACAACGATTTCACATAGATCTAAACATTTCCAAAGTTAAAAGGATTGAAAGATGTTTTTCCAACTTTCTTTCAACTCTTTTACACTCAACGCACTCAAAACCAATAGAATCGGAGCTCATTCATGCCTTCTACTCTTCTCTAGTGATGTGCCGGTTTGAGATCTGAATCCTATCAACGAGGCAACAGATTTCTGGTTGAACATGAAACCACCCGTCACGAACAGTTAACTGATCGGATTGGGGTGATTCCCGTTCGATCGGATAACCTGGGTCTGATGGAGTTTCCGTTGTTTAAACACGTTGTCATACCGTCTCGAGCAAACCGCAAAACTCTCAAAATTTAGCAAATCTCTCAAGTTTCAAGACGATCAGATTGTGGACGGATTGCCGTCCGATCGGATTGCCATCCGATCAAACCGCAATCCGATCGGATTGCACTTGAACTCCAACACTTAACCTTTTTATAAATTTCGAGGACCATCAGTTCCAACAGATTGTTATCCGATCGGATTGCTATCCGATCGAGTGACCATCCTGTTGTGAACTTGTTCTCACTAAGTGTCATGCCAATCGGATCGCTATCCGATCGAACGACCGTTCGATCGATTGATCGACCTGAAGGGTAGAGATATTTCTCTATTTTTAAAATGCTACAACGAAAACTTCAAAGCCATCATACACAAACACATCCTTCCCAAACGAATGTCAATCTGACTGAATGGCCATCTGATCGGATGACCATCCGAACGGATTGACATCCGATCGAATGACCATCCGATCGGATTGCCATCCGATCGGGTTACCATTCGACACTAGGATCACTTGCACCGTTTTACGCACCGCTCTCTCTTAAGCTATCGTTAACTGTTCAGGCTAATCACTCTAGCACTCCCTTCAATCCATTACTTCCATCGCTGTGAGTATACTCGATCCCTTTTTGCATTACGCACTTTTGGGTGTTACATACGTTACTTATTCTAAATCACATCAATAACACAACGCCAACACTATTTATACGCTGACCGTTATTGCATGTTACTTGTTATTCGATGAATGCTTGTATGTTATGTTAACACAGTGATTGTTGCCTGACGCCTTAGCAATGATAGTACTATTTGTTTGGACTCAGCACCTGTCGTGGACAGGGGTTGTTAAGGTTACATCTTCACGTGTCACGGTGGTGATATGTGTTGCGCATTCTACAACTCGCAGTCTAGTCTGTGCATATTTCATTGTCGATAACCTACTAGCTTCACATTATACATGTTTCATGTTGGTTATGCGTAAACGCTTTCGAACTCTATTATTACTATTAAACTTGTATGCTCACCTTTACACTATGTGTATTGACCTCTATTTTAACGTATGTGACAAGTGTTTGAATGCCTAGGATGCTGTGCTTTACCTGCTTGTGGAATCAAGTAGGAATGAGAGTCTAGAAATAAACAAACAGTTTATTTATTTATGAGTTGTCGGAACAGCCTTTATTTGTCTTTGAGATAACTATGTCTGTAATAACTGATATACTTGATGGGTTATGGTATGGGACATAATATTAACTATCCGGTAATTTAGTTGTTATGGAATTTCTCTTGGACAATCTGTTTCGCTCAGTGCTGCGCCCCGATGTTTCCGTCATCGGTTGGGGTGTGACATCTAGACCTACGGTTAACTAGTCAAAGATAAACATATAACCCATCAATGCGCAGATTGGTATTGTCACGCGTAATTGTGGCTCTTTGTTTGGGCAACATCACGCCCTTACATAGAACATATTACGTTAACTACATTGCGCTACACTAGTTTTCAAAAGTGGCTCACCTTGTGCGCTTTCATGTCATGCGCAAGGTGGCACTACACTCTTGTAACACCCAGACCAATGGCAGAAACATTGGGGAGCTATGAAATTGTTCGCATGCACATGATCGACTAAAAGTTTTAATACTATTAAAAATCCAAATTAAATATCGTCCAAACAAAACAGAAATCCAAATAAACAAATGTTTCCGATTAAAATTTAAAACTAAGTCCAAGGCATCCTAGATGTGACATCCTATATAAGCTTCATGCGTTGTATGCGTTGTTTCCTGAAATATGTGGAAAATGAAAGGGTCAACTTCAAAAAGTTGGTGAGCATACATAGGTTTGCATATGAAAAATAAGTTAAGCAATAAGCATGTCAAGTTTATCTAGAACTATCTTGTGAAAGTAAACAATTTGGAACAAATGGGGTGTACAATCAACCCTAGTAACTGAATCAGGTTCAAAACCAAAAGTTAAATGTATGTTGTTTCAATCATCCTGAAAACAAATGATGGATGTGTTTGTCAAACCTATAGCGCTATAATTTACTATAGTTGGCAGAAGTTAATGATTGTACGTGTATGACGTTAGCTCCTAAGAAATGTTTAAGATAAGAAGTGTAAAGATACAATGATATGCCATGATTGCTAATATTTAAGAATTGCAGACCGGGTGTCAACCAGACCGGGTGTCAGTCTTTTGTCTGGTTGATAGGACCAAAACACGGCCAAAGCTCCGCGTTTTGGTCCGGTCAACAGACCCGTCAGACACCTGTCAGTCTTTGTCTGGTTAACCGGACTAAAATGTCGCGTGTTGGCCACAGTTCGACACTGCAGGGTGTGCAAATAAGGACAAAAACACCTTTTTTAGTGTGTAAATAGGCAAAATGGTGTGTAGATAGGTACACCCTTTATTAATTAGCTAGGTTCACTTATCACATGACTATATACCATTTGATGACGGGGGTAGGCCAAGACCAAATAAAATGACTTAGACACATTAAAGCTTAAAGGGTTAAAATGTTCAAAGGTTGAAAATCCGGGAGTTTAGATAAAACAATACGTGAACGGTAAATAGGGATGCGTGGAAGTGTGTATATAAGTTTAAGTATATTTTAAGCCCTTTTACACTTTTTAGCCAAGTTTTAAATTTATAAAACACGATATTTACTAACACTAAACACACATATGGGCAAGTGCACCCATCGTGAGCGTAGTATAGTGTTGGTAAGATACCGAGGTCGTCCAAGGACACAAGAGCTTTTAGTACCGGTTTATCCTCAACGTCTAATCAAATCAAAAAGTTAGAAAAAGGTTTTAAACTGAGAAAAAAATAAAAACTAACTAAAATGCTGAAAAATAAAAATAAAAGTAAAAACAGATAGACAGGATGAATCACTTGGCTCCGACTCGTGTTTAGTGTAACCTTTGATTATTTCCGCACTTTTGCACTATTTAAGAGATTATCTTAGTTATTGTAGTAGGCCCCTCTTTTGAAGGTGACGTTACCCTCAACCCAGTAGTTTGAGTCAGCAAGGATACAATCCTAAAGGGTCGGATTATTGAAAGATAATTAATTAAGTTATTAATGCGTATTGTGGTATGCCCCTCTTTTGAAGGTGACGTTACCCTCGGCTAAGTAGTCTGAGTCAGCAGGGATACAGTCCTAAGTAGCCGGGTTAAAGTATTAATAGTAGCTTACATATGAGGGGATCAAAGAGTTTGGACCCCCGCCATCCAATACCGGTGGGTATTGAAGGAGGTCCTACTAAATATGACCCCGGTCCTTGCAGGATCTATACACTGAACAAGGCAAGACTCTTACCAAACCGTTCCCTTAACCCCCGACCAGGTAGCCAACATACCTCCATATAGACCGTGGAGATATGAATGGTGAAAATCTTTTATTTTATATAGACAGTAAATTAATGCCAAGACACCACGGACAAACGATAAGGAAGAATCACTTTCAACATAAGAAACTAGTTATTAAAGTCATTAATACATAACCAAGTAAAAAGTGCGAAAAGATTAAAAATAAAAAGTATTACACTAGACATTTGTCTTCACCAAGTGATGTAAGAGACTTAGGCAAACATGGCCTTTGATTGTCAAGAACTCTTACGATCAATCTTGGATCCCGAGACGACTCACACACTCTATGATGGACAATGGATGATGGTGTTATGGTGGTGGTGGGTGGTGGGTGAAGTGTGAGAGAGGTGGTGTGCCAAGGGATGGTTTGCAAATGACCAAACACCCCTATTTATAGCCTGAACAGTAGCTCGGGCACGGCCCCGTGTCCAATGGGCACGGCCCCGTGTCCATCCTCTTCTCTGTCTTCATTAATTGCAGTTTGTCTGTGTAGAATCGATCTGTGACCCAAATGAGTCAATCAGAAGAGTTCTTGTCTATTTCAAAGGCGGAAACAATGAAATAGACTTGGAAAATAGTTTGTTTCACACTTAATCGTCTTGTTTAATGATTATAACAGCTTTACAGATCAGTAGACGCGTCGGCAGCAGTTCGGTACCGGAAACATCAAGGTTACAAATGATTTCGCTTGGAGGCTATATATAGATGAGGTAATTCCATTTGAAAGTGGCAGTGTTCATTTCAAACGGAATTAACTATGTTAATTTCGTTTGAACTAGCACATGTCACCTTCAAACGAAATTAACTCAATCACATCCAAAACCTCCTATTTTCCTCGTACAACGTGCCCTGATCTAACAATTCTAATACAAGACTCGATACAAGATGAAGTTGACAGTCGTAATGCACCAACAGTCTGCATTAGTTGACCACGCCCCCGTGTCCACTAGGCACGCCCCCGTGTACAGAAGCATATCTGTACTATCATGATTTGCCTGGATTCTGTGAATCTTATAGTTGACCACGGCCCCGTGTCCGCTGAGCACGGCCCCGTGTCCGCTGAGCACGGCCCCGTGGTGGGCGATAGAAGCTTCTATAGCTTTGTCTTTTATGCTGGCACTTGGGCACGCCCCCGTGTTCACTGAGCACGGGGCGTGTTCAGCCTTCTGTTCTCTTGTTTTGCTTGGGAAGATGCTGTCGGGGAGGTCGGGCATGCCACGTTTGTTCATTTTCTTGTATTTATGTTAGATTTAGCTGTCTTTTTGCTTCTTTTGTTGATTTGAGCTCATTTAATCCTGAAAATACAAAAGGAAGACAAAAGCACACTTTTTCCAACATTAGTACTAAAAAAGGGTTAGTTTTATGCCACAATTGATGTAATTTATATGTTGCATTTTGCACACATCAAATACCCCCACACTTGAATCTTTGCTTGTCCTCAAGCAAAACTCTTTATAATGTGGCTTTACACTCCCAAATGGAATGGGTAGAAGAGAAGGTTTTTGGGCTTGTCATAGAGTGTCGGGATTTCCAAGATTCTTTATTAAGTTTTATTTTTATTTATTTACAATCCTATTCGTCATGATTTATTTAAAACTTTACATAAGATAATTTACTTATTAGGGCATAGCATGCCTCTTTAAAATTCCATTTATATACAAGTCCACATACCTCACGGGGGATCACTCAACACTCGGCCGAAGATGTATTTTAGTGAATCACTCGAGAGCGGCATGGAACTTACTCCTACCATAGGCTTGCCAAGCAATCAATCCTCCTCCTTTTTAACTATATACCTTTGTGAATATCAAGAGGACTTTTGGGTGAAGGGTTAGGCTTGGGTTAAAGGTAGGTGGTTGGGTTAGTGGTTAGTAGAAAAGGGCGAAAAGCGTAAAAAAACATCGGTTTTTGTAAGACTTTTAATTTTTGCACTTTTTATTTTGATGAAGCTATTATTCAAACGAAGTTATTTTTGATGAACTTGCTTGGTTATTTCTTTTGCTTCATCATCAACATTTTTTTTTGAAAAAGTCATAAGAAAAACCGAGCTTGTTACTAAAACAAAGGGTTAAAAATAAAAAAAAGTTTTGGTGGGTGAAAGGGTGTTTGGTTTGGGTTAAGAAATGAAAAGGTTTAGGCTCAAAGGGGTTAACTAGGAGGATTTTGGGTAGGTGGTAAAAAAAAGAAAAATAATGGTGTAGAAATAAAATGGTTAGTCCTAATGCCTCCATCATTTACTTACTCGGGTTTAAGTTGGTAAGGACCGGGAATGTATCATCGTGGCAAGTTCTAGAGTCGTAAGAACCAAGCGGCTATTCACACAAGAAACGAAAAATGAGCATTTAGTTTAAAGATATGTATTTGTATGCTCAATAAAGGCTCAAAACTCACTTTTGTGGGAATGGGTTTTTATGTGATTAAGTATATATAATCAAATTTTAACTAAGCTTGTTATGCCTTTTCAAAATTTTCTTATGTTGGTTCTTTTTATCAAGACGCTATCGGTTGTAAATTTGTAAAAATATAACCTTTTTAGAACTTGAAATTCCCAAGTTAAACCTAGACAAGTAAAAAAAAATTGAAAATTTTTGGAAAAAAATTTGGGGTGATTAGCGGTTCCAACAGAGTTTTGTGTAAGGCTTGTAATTAGGACTTGCAAGATTCAAAGTTTTAGCATCCCCCCCACACTTAAATTACACATTGTCCTCAATGTGTCCCAAAAATAAGTTTTTAGGTTGATTGAATGTGTAAAAAGGTGTGAAAAAACAAAATTTTATGTTACTGGGCATCTGGACACTGCCCCGTGGTGTCCGGGCATGGCCCCGTGTTCAGGTGCCAGTAACAGAAATGAATAAAGAGAAACAGAAGCCTGGGCACGGGGGCGTGTTGGGTGAACACGGCCCGTGTCCAGTTTACCTGAACTGGGTATTTTCTACAGACTGTGCAGCACGGGGCCGTGTTGGGCGGACACGGCCCGTGCTGAACTTGCTGTAATGAAGAAAATTTCGTTGGATGGCCCTGTTTTCGTGCATGGGGTGCTGGTCCAAGTTTCCCTTGTTATCTTTTGCCATCCCGAGTGTGTTTTATTCATTACAACATCATCCAAACACCGAATTAACCAAAACCATCATTCATTAAGTCATAGAGAGAATTACATAATAATCCTAAAGGTTTAAAATTCTAGATAATTAGGTCAAAGAAACACAAGAAATCTAAACCAAGAAGTTCTAGCCAACTACTTATTCTATTAGCAAAATTTCCAAAAAGATAATTCCCTCGGTTAGATGCGGCTTGAAAAACTTCTTTCTCCGGGCATGGGTCCCTCATACGTCGGCGAGCCACTCTTCTATCTCCCTAGGGAGAAGAAAGGCGGGCTCATTGGCATCGGTTTGAGAGGGTGCAACCTCCACTGGGACTTCTTGTAGATCTTCAAGAGGAGGTTCCGCTGGAATGTCGTCCCAACCGGTAGGATTGTTGATTCCAAGTGCTAGGTTCCAATCCTCTTGAGGGAGGATTGGTTCCATGGGAGGTGTCACAAGAATGTTCAACCTTTGGTGCAAGAGGTTGATTTCTTGAAAACTGTTTTCCAACCCCACCGTAAGATAATTTATACGGTCTATTAGGATCTCCTCTACCGAAGTCATCTTATCAAGAGCTTCACGCAATGCCATTACGTAACGTACGAGAGTTGCTTCAATCGATGACCTTCTTTCCCTTCGACTGTTTCTGGAGTGCGCAGAAGAGGTTCCACTGTTTTGACTAGACATTCTACGAAAACAAACCAAAAAATATTTCATTTTAATGAAACAGTACGCCGGACACGGCCCCGTGCTCAATGAGCACGGCCTCGTGTTCAACTTTCTGCAGATTTTTGGAAAAAGGAATCTTGGAGTTTCAAATTATTTTTTCCAATTTATGAAGCATTTTTGAGCAGAAATAACTTAAAACAATGTTGTACCACTTATTTTTAACAAGATTCCTTGAACAAAAACCTAATAACCATCACAATAAAGCTTGGAGTCATGGTGATCTCAAGCTTTAATGGAGGTGTTGATGCAAGAAAGATGAAGAAGAAGGCAATGGATATAAGAGGAAATGACAAGATGTTTGTTAGAACCTTCTTTTAGAAAATACCTAGGATGGTAGGTGAGAACATCCTTTCAAATCTCTGTCCCTGGATGATCCAAATGTGCAGGATTCTTGGCTGCATTTATAGAAAACGACAGCATGCTGGACACGGCCCCGTGTCGGCTGAACACGGCCCCGTGTGCAGGCAAGATCCTAACACATTTTGTCCGTATTCTGACAAAAAGTCAGAAAGGAATCTTTTGGTGGACACGGGGTCGTGTTGACCTGGGCACGGCCCCGTGTCGAAAGGCTGTTTTATGAAGTTTGTCTATTTCTAAGGAACTTATCCGTATCGGGCGGTTCCTTACTGGATGGAACAACCCCAAAGTGCCTAAGATACCTTAATTGTTCTAGATTAAGACGAGAACGCAAGAGGTTGTCGGTGAGGTGATTCCTATGCTATATGTAGGTGGACAAGTCCAACCCTTTCCCGGGCTCTCATTAAAGAAGGTGTATGCCGAATCGCTCAGGTCTATGTATGCATCAAACGAAGTCGATGGGGAGTCCTTCACGGCACAATCAACACAGGGACGACTATCGCTCAAGTCTTCACTAGAGTTAGAGGTAACATCGGGAACAACGAAGTTGTTTTTATTTGAATGCGATACCAACAATTCTTCTTGGTTATCGTCTTGAGATAAATTATTGAAATCTATCCTAAGTTCTTCTAACCAATTAAGAATTAGATCTTCCAATTGAAATAGTTCATCAAGAAGCATTTCTCCTAGAAGATCCAGTTGAGAGCATTCGAGGGAGAGATAGGGATTATTTTTACTTTCGTCCCTCTTAAGGCTATAGGAAAACAATGGGTCTATATAGTGGGGCTTATAATTTAGAAAATAAAATTCTAATTCTTTATGGGAACCACCACATATTTGACACCACGTACCATAAGAGTGACGAAAGTAAAAAATATCAGTATCACTCATGTTTGTGTCAGAAATTACCAACCGTCGGGATCTTACGGTTTTGTTTTCAGTAACTGAATCTTGGGCACGGGGCGTGTTGAGTGGGTACGGCCCCGTGTTCAGCTTACTGTCTGACTTAAAACAGGATTGCCAGTTCCAATGATTGGGCACGGGGCGTGTTCAGCGGGCACGGCCCGTGCTGAGTTCTGCAGAAGCTGAAAAACTATGAAAAAAACCTAAAAAAAAACAGAAAAATTAGAAAAAACGATTAGGCCTTTGATTCATAACTTTCTTAAAATCCTTGTGTCCCCGGCAACGGCGCCAAAAACTTGATGCGTGTGAAGTGTGTATATAAGTTTAAGTATATTTTAAGCCCTTTTACACTTTTTAGCCAAGTTTTAAATTTATAAAACACGATATTTACTAACACTAAACACTCATATGGGCAAGTGCACCCATCGTGAGCGTAGTATAGTGTTGGTAAGATACCCAGGTCGTCCAAGGACACAAGAGCTTTTAGTACCGGTTTATCCTCAACGTCTAATAAAATTAAAAAGTTAGAAAAAGGTTTTAAACTAAGAAAAAAATAAAAACTAACTAAAATGCTGAAAAATAAAAATAAAAGTAAAAACAGATAGACAAGATGAATCACTTGGCTCCGATTCGTGTTTTGTGTAACCTTTGATTATTTCCGCACTTTTGCACTATTTAAGAGATTATCTTAGTTATTGTAGTAAGCCCCTCTTTTGAAGTTGACGTTACCCTCAACCCAGTAGTTTGAGTCAGCAATGATACAATCCTAAAGGGTCGGATTATTGAAAGATAATTAATTAAGTTATTAATGCGTATTGTGGTAGGCCCCTCTTTTGAAGGTGACGTTACCCTCGGCTAAGTAGTCTGAGTCAGCAGGGATACAGTCCTAAGTAGCCGGGTTAAAGTATTAATAGTAGCTTACATATGAGGGGATCAAAGAGTTTGGACCCCCGCCATCCAATACCGGTGGGTATTGAAGGAGGTCCTACTAAATTTGACCCAGGTCCTTGCAGGATCTATACACTGAACAAGGCAAGACTCTTACCAAACCGTTCCCTTAACCCCCGACCAGGTAGCCAACATACCTCCATATAGACCGTGGAGATATGAATGGTGAAAATCTTTTATTTTATATAGACAGTAAATTAATGCCAAGACACCACGGACAAACGATAAGGAAGAATCATAAGAAACTAGTTATTAAAGTCATTAATACATAACCAAGTAAAAAGTGCGAAAAGATTAAAAATAAAAAGTATTACACTAGACACTTGTCTTCACCAAGTGATGTAAGAGACTTAGGCAAACATGGCCTTTGATTGTCAAGAACTCTTACGATCAATCTTGGATCCCGAGACGACTCACACATCTATGGTGGACAATGGATGATGGTGGTGGATGATGGTGTTATGGTGGTGGTGGGTGGTGGGTGAAGTGTGAGAGAGGTGGTGTGCCAAGGGATGGTTTGCAAATGAGCTAAGCACCCCTATTTATAGCCTGAACAGTAGCTCGGGCACGGCCCCATGTCCAATGGGCACGGCCCCATGTCCAATGGGCACGACCCCGTGTCCATCCTCTTCTCTGTCTTCATTAATTGCAGTTTGTCTGCATTAGTTGACCACGCCTCCGTGTCCACTGGGCACGCCCCCATGTGCGGAAGCATATCTGTACTATCAAGATTTGCCTGGATTCTGCGAATCTTATAGTTGACCACGGCCCCGTGTCCGCTGAGTACGGCCCCGTGGTGGGCGATAGAAGCTTCTATAGCTTTGTCTTTTATGCTGGCACTTGGGCACGCCCCCGTGTTCACTGAGCACGGGGCGTGTTCAGCCTTCTGTTCTCTTGTTTTGCTTGGGAAGATGCTGTCGGGGAGGTCGGGCATGCCACGTTTGTTCCTTTTCTTGTATTTATGTTAGATTTAGCTGCCTTTTTGCTTCTTTTGTTGATTTGAGCTCATTTAATCCTGAAAATACAAAAGGAAGACAAAAGCACACTTTTTCCAACATTAGTACTAAAAAAGGGTTAGTTTTATGCCACAATTGATGTAATTTATATGTTTCATTTTGCACACATCAATAGTCACATCTCTGATTGCTTCACCAACTTTCCCAAGCCGCAAAAGTAACACAAGATCACAGAACACAGTCTTTTATCCGCAGGTCAAAAGGATTTAACCCCCAAAAGGGTAAGTCCCCCACTGCAAGCATGTTCACTAGTCAACAGCTTCCTCTTTGAGCGATGACTTTCCCTATAAATGTGACACCTCATTAAGTGTGAAAAACATTCTGGATCAGCTCTGATTCCAGGCGAATCTCTGGGCATTGTTCTCGAGTACTTGTTCTATGCAAGTCACTCTCCATCACATTAATCACACACATTCTTATTGCTCCCACATCAGAGACTGAACACGTTTCAGTGGAGGATACCGAGCAAACAACAAAATCAAACTAGTGAACCTCTCTCCATGTCTTGCAAACGTGGGGGGACCCCACGACCTGCGTTAGGCAAAATCGAACCCTTCAACCCTTTTGCCTAACCAGCCTCGCTACTAGCACTGGTCTATTATCTATTGCATCAACTAGTTGGCACCCATCGTGGGGCTACGCCACTAATTTTCTTCAAAAGACCTAGTAGTGTAGCTCTATTCTTTTAAAATCACCATGTCAGAAAGTGAATCTCCGGGAGAGGTGAATCAGGTTCCAAATACCTCTACCCCAAGCACTGGCCAAGCTCATGTGGCTATGCCAACGTCTTTCTAGACACCGGGGAGCACTCCCGAGTTTCCAACTTTCCACACTCCAACTCCATCTAGATCAGGGGTCCCTTCCCCTAATGTCGGTGTCTCTAACACCCCCCTCACATGTTGAACTTACCCCTGAAGGGGTCGCCAACAATTTTCTTGGAGTTGAGGTCTCTCCTCAACCAACATGTGAGTAGAGAGAGAGAGAGAGAGAGACAAGGGAGTGAAGATTCGTTTGGACTATGACGAACCAGAACCGACACTATCTCCTGGACCCCCCATCCCTCCTTTTGCAAACTCACAACCTTCTGCATCTAGGGATGAGGCTGGTCCCAATAATCCTCCTCAAAATCCTAACCCATACCTGTACACGAGGCCAAATCCAACAACATTTCCTCTTTTCTCTTCCCAACCTGCTACAACCGGTGCTCCACTAGGGCACGAGCTGACTTTGGACCAGCTCCTACAATCTCCAGCAGCAAGCCTTCCACCCTCAACAACAACTGCATGGGAACAAGCTTTGTCTGTACTCCCCTTGGCATGAAGTGCCGTTATGAGCACTCCTTTGGGAGTTAGTTGCCCGGTTGCACCTGGAAGCCTTCAAGGCTTCAACCTTATGCCCCAGATGATCGCCAGCTTCCCGGGGCAGCACTTTATTAATCAGGTGTTAGCCACTCAAGGGAACAATAATAATAGCAGCAACATGGGTGCAAGGGTTGAGGAAGATTTGGCCAAGCCTTACAAGCCAAGTAATCTCTCATACTTCTCACAGCAAATCGCCGATTATGATTTTCAAACGAAGATCAAGATGCCATCCCATATCAAGACGTATGATGGGACTGAGGATCCGGAAGATCACCTTCAGATCTTCACTATTTACAAACTAGAAAGCTTCTATTTAAGAAAGTTTCTAGACTAGAAAGCTATGAAATCTTTTTGGGTTTTAAATGTTAAACAGAAATGAAATGCAGTAAATGTAAACTATTTACAAACATATTTTTGGTGAGCGTGTTAGGGAATCATATCAGCTGCCGACTAGCCACAAGTACCGTTAAGCTTTGATTTCATACTCAGAATTAAACAATTCGCTTAGATTGCTGATATACTGATCCACTTAAGTTCTCACACAAATTTCAATCTGTTCAAGATACGAATTTAGTGTTTTAAGAACTCAACTTATACGCGTGTACCACCTCAGAATATACTCCCGTATCCAGACTACTATATTCAGTCTTGCAGGTGAGTGCACACTAATGATATCTGTAAGGGGTTAAATGTGATGCCATGAGAGCTCAGGCTATTGCTTCCGCAAAATCAGAGAGATGATGGCTCGACTTTAGGTGGGTCCCCTTTGGGGATCTTCTTTTACAACAGCATATGATTAGCATTTTTCAATGTTTCATCATTTTTTATGCTGAGGGGGGGGGGGGGCTTTAAGAATAAAGCAGTGCAGAGTATTATACGAGGACTAGGCTATTGCTCCCGCAAAATCAGAAGTCCTGGTATAATACCCCAGATATCATCACGTACAAAGACCTAGTATGTCAGAAATAGAGCATTTCAAACAGGATTTCAGGGTTACCTATATATCCGAGAGATATTCCCCACGTAAAAGTAAGTTGTGATTTAGGTTTATATCCCGAACAAACTTACTAAATGTGTAAAAACCTACCGGCATATCATCACTGAGACTGCTTAACGCTTTTAAACTTTACATTTCTTTAGCATACTGCAACTGACTAGTTGATGTACTATCATTTTCCCTTTTTACACAAGCTCTTTTTCGGTTTTCTATTGTTTTTGGATTTTGAAAATATCTCATGTTTTTGGGTTTTTGAATTTTTTTTATTTTTTATTGTTTTTGTATTTTCTGAAAATATTACCTATCTCCCCCTAAATACCAAAACAAGTAAAAAATTGACAAACTATTGCAGATTGCTTTTCAACATCATCTGCAGTGGTACCTTCATCTACGCCAATGATTCCCTCCGTAACCGACAAAAGCTTCATACCGTTAAGTTTCAAAAGATATTGAAAACGAGTTTTATCAAATGCTTTGGTATGTAAGTCAGCTTTTTGTTCATCGGTGTGGATTTTTTCTATTCGTATCAACTTCTTCTCGAAATAGTCTCGGATGAAGTGATGACGAATTTCAATGTGTTTGGTTTTAGCGTGATGAACAGGATGTTTTGTTATGTTTATAGCTGCCTCATTATCAACAAAGATAGGGGAGTTAAGAAATTGCAAACCGTAGTCTCGTATCTGTTGCTGGAACTACAAGATCTGAGAGCAGCAGCTGCTAGCAGATACATATTCGGCTTCACATGTGGATAAAGCGACACATGTCTGCTTCTTACATTGCCAGGTGACCAATCGTGGTCCGAAAAACTGGCATCCCGCTGTTGTTGATTTAGCGTTCACTTTGCAGCATCCGAAATCGGAATCAGAATATCCCTCGAGCGTGAAATCGCCTTCTTTTGGATACCACAACCTCAATGATGATATCCTTTTCACAATTATCATATGCAAAGCTCTGGGGCTTGACTGAAATCGTGCTGCGAGGCATGTTGGATACATAATATCCGGTCTTGATGCCGTCAAATCATTAACGATCCGATCATGGAGCGATACAACGTTTCATCCCGCTTCTCTCCGGTGAGATTAGGGTTTATCCCATGGTTCATCGCTAACGGGGTGGACATTGGTGACATTCCTGACATCCCGAATTTCTCCAGAACATCATGAACATACTTCGTCTGATGTATGAACGTTCCCTCGGGTAGTTGATCAACCTGAAGCCCCAAGAAGAACTTCATCTCACCCATTGATGACATTTCAAACTTCTGCTTCATTACATTTTCAAAATCTTTGCAGAGTTGTTCATTTGTTGACCTGAAAATTATGTCATCCATATAAACTTGGACTATCAGAAGATGGCCGTCGACTTCTTTTGTGAACAGAGTGGCGTCTACCTTTCCTCGGATGAAGTTGTTGGCTAACATATGTTGAGACAGGGTCTCGTACCAGGCTCTCGGGGCCTGATGTAAGCCGTATAACGCCTTATCCAAGAGATAAACTTTATCTTTGTGGATTGGGTCGGTGAAGCCCGGTGGCTGTCCGACATAAACCTCCTCTTTCACCTTGCCATAGAGAAATGCCGACTTCACATCTAGCTGAAACACTTTAAATCCTTTCCAAGATGCAAATGCTAGGAAGATTCTGATTGCTTCAAGTCTAGCAACCGGAGCATACACTTCAGTGAAATTTATCCCCTCCTGCTGACTGAAACCTTGGACAACGAGTCGAGCTTTATTGCGAATAATAACCCCTCGATCATCCCTCTTACACTTAAACACCCACTTGGTGTTAATCTTCCTATGACCATCAGGCAGGTCCACCAATTTCCATACACCCAACTTCTCAAACTGACTTAGCTCCTCCTGCATAGCGTTAACCCATGAATCTTCAGTTAGTGCTTCCTTGTACGTTCGCGGCTCAATCTGCGAAATGAAACAACTAAGTGAAAACTCAGTTTATAAAGGAGCAACTGTAGAATAAAAACAAGTAAGGCCTTGGTCAATTTGTCGTCTGGTGTGGACGCCTGATTGCAACTCTCCAATGATTAACTCTTCTGGATGGTATGAAAGAGTTCTTGGCATCACCTCGCCAGGAACATCTACCTCACTTTCCAAATTCGTAATGTTCTGATTTGCGACTTGTTCACTGACTGGAATAGTTTGATCTTGAGACTGGACTTGCTCCCCCTCAGACTCTGAATCACCACGATCGAATGTTGGCCTTTCATCAGATTCTGAATTATCATTAATTCCTATCTGATTGATAGGAGCTTGTTCACTTTCTGAAGATGTCGAAGTTTGTATAACATCATCATTCTCTCCAGCATTGCTTGGACCTGCTTCATCATCGTTCGAAGCTTGTCGTTGATGATTATAAGGTTCTGCTGGGAATCATTCTTGTGATGCTTCATATTCTCTTAGAAGATCCAACTCGTCATAGAACTCTGGTTCTTCCTCTATGTCGAATGAATCCCACAGAGTATCGTAATTGAAGCGCCATGAGTCAGCGGGTTTCTGAGGTGGCATCGTATAACCTTGGCACTCAACATTATGTGCTTCGATGATCCGCTTCAAGCTTGGAACAAATATTCTTTTCAATGGGCTTGCATATCCCACAAAAATACCTTCAATGCACTTTGGACCAAATTTACCAAAAGGTTCTAGAACTGTGCAGGGAGATCCGAACGGTTCTAAATACTTCATGTTAGGTTTGCGGAGGTTAATGTGTTCAAAACACGTCTTGTTGAAGTTCTTCACCGTAAGAACCTGGTTGAGCGTATAGCAAGCGACTGACACTGCTTCTGCCCAGAAATTGACAGGTAGTTTTGAATCAGCAAGCATCATCCTGGCCGTTTCAATCGGCGTCCTATTATTTCTTTTTGCTACTCCATTTTGCTGCGGAGTGTATGGCGCGCTGAATTCTTGCAGTATACCTCTTTCATCACAATATACTTCCATTTTGTTGTTCTTAAACTCTGTACCGTTGTCACTTCTTATTCTTCTAATACGAGTTTGGTACAAGTTTTCAATCTTTCTGAACATTGTTATCATACTCCCAAATGTTTCATCTTTTGACTTCAGAAACGTTACCCACGAAAATCTCAAATAGTCATCTGTGACAACTAAGCAGTAGAGATCACCAGTTATGCTTTTAACATTCACTCGACTAAAGAGATCCATGTGAAGTCTCTCTAATGGCCTCGAGACTGAAGTCATTTTCTTTCCAGGGTGAGATTTCTTTCGCTGTTTACCTTTGATACAACTAATGCACTCCCCCTCAAGATGAAAACTTTTCAGATGAACTCCATTTACTAAGTCGTTGTGTACCAGGTAGTTCTTTTTTCGCAGATGAATATGGCCCATCTTTCGATGCCATAATTGTGACTCCTTCTCAGGGGCTCTTGACATGAAGCAGTGAGCCTGACCCGTGGTAGTAGTTGCTACACTCATGTCCAACACGTAAAGATCGTCGACTCTTGGTGCTCTCATGATAAGCCACTCTTCGGGGACAACAAACCCTGGCTTCAATATCAAACAGTCTTTGCCTGTGAAGTGCGTCGAATACATACGATCATAAATCTGAGAAATGCTCAGAAGATTGTTTTCCAGCTCGGCGATATAATTCAATCTTTCAAACGTGACAACACCATTCGATAAAGTTCCCTCACCAATTATACGACCACCTTGATTGCCTGCAAATCCCACATATCCACCATTAAACCCTCGGACATCATACAGTAGGGTTTTCTTCCCTGTCATGTGCCGAGAAGCTCCACTATCCATTATCCAACGTGAGATGGATCTCTGAAGCTCCTGCACATTT
Organism: Helianthus tuberosus; assembly: GCA_030545235.1. NCBI lineage: Eukaryota > Viridiplantae > Streptophyta > Magnoliopsida > Asterales > Asteraceae > Helianthus > Helianthus tuberosus. The sequence goes on from CM060394.1 coordinate 100,092,936, forward strand.
CGAAAACATTTAGTGAGATTTTGAAGCAACCCAAGCCTCTTTCGACTCAGGTAGCTTGACGTTTAGGATTGTGGTTTTGGTGTACAATGGCGGGAAATTTTTATCATTCATCTTTAAACTTTCTTCAGTCCCAACCTCAACCTCTTTGTAGAAGAAAAATTTGTCTTTTTGAGGTTGACAAGATGGTTGGTCTTTCTTCGGAACATACTTCTTCCCTGGTGGGGTAGAAGTTTGTTTCTCAAGTTTCTCATAGTAATCCAAAGGAACATTCATCTTTACCGGTGTGGTAGAAGATGATTGTTTTGCAGACTCTGAAACCTTTGGTTTTGGAGAACTTGCTTTCTTTTCAATAGATTTTGGCTTCCACGCTTGTTGAGATGATGCAATCCGCTTGTAAAATTTGTCATTTTTAGTTACTATCTTCTTTACGGGTTTGGTTTTCTTAACTGACTCTTTTACAGATTCAGTTTTAACTTTGCCATTTTCCTTCTTTAAAAACTTTTTCTCAACAAACATTGGAGCTTTTCCCTTTACATCATCTTTTCTTTTCAGATTCTCGACAACCACAGACTTAGGCTTCGAGTTGGTGCACTTTCATGTAATGTGTCCAACTTGATTGCATTTGAAGCATGTTCGGGTGTCAACTACCCGACTTGTGCCTTCGGTCTGAGGTAGCAAGGCTTTCTTCTCAAAGAATTCTTCATTGGTTTTTGAAAAAATCTCAGATTCTTGCTCGGAGTGCGAACTCGAGCTTTTCACAAACACCTTTTTCTCAACAAATTTCTTGTTTTGAAAGTTCCTTCTTTGACTATTCTTACCACCCTGATAACCACCCGACCATTTGCTTTGGTTGTTGTTAGAAAAACGTGGCGGTACAACAGGTTTTTTGTAGTAAGATTTATCTTTTTCAAAGTTCAGTTGTCTTACGGAACGTTTCAAACCTTCGATTTCACAAACATCAATCTCGACTAGTTTAAAAACATTTTTCAATTTGTCGACATTCACATTCTCTAATGGAAACTCAAGATCCGAATACAACTTATCCGAGCCCAACATCTTGTACATCACAAGAGTAGGTTTTTCACTTAAGTTGTTTTTGGATTTTGATTTCGGAATGTATTTGTCCAAAAAGCACTCTTCATCCTTAGTTGAATCACTGTCAGATTTTAAAACATTTTCAACCACATTTTTAACAACTTCAGACTGAACACTGTCTTCATCAGATGATGAAGTGAATGTGATGTCAATTGTTTCTGGAAGTTTAATCTCATTTGTTTCATCATTGTTAACCAACCTAGACTTTTTATTTGAAAAATTATTCAGCACAGGTGGTGGAACTTGATGATATCCCACCCCTGTTCCATCAGCATATACATCTTCGCCAGCTTTGTTCTTCCCAATGGTTTTGGGAACTATGTGTTGAAGAACAAAACTTGCGGAGTTGTAACTGTTGAGTTTCAAATTGATGCGTTCATTTTCAATCTTAGCTTCCTGAAACTGAAGCTTCAGATTAGCAATCTCATCCAACTGTTGGTTGATTTGCTTTTCTTTTGACTGAAGGACTCCTGACAATTAAAAATTTTCTTTGCTTGTTTTACTGTTTCTCTCATCAGAATCTTTTATCGTTCTTTTTAGCTTCTCATGATTTTCAGAAAGTTGTCGATTTTCATGAATTAACTTTTCATTTTCTTTTCTTACTTGGTCTACTTCAATTTTATCATTTTTAAGTTTCTCAGTTAATTCTTTAATTCGATCATTTGAAGCTTTCACCAATTTGTCACGACTTAAGATTTGATTTTCAACTTCTCTGACTCTTTCAGTCAGTTCTTCAGTCTTTTTAGTACTAAGATATGCATGTGTACTACAGATCTTGCAATCTTTCATGCAATTTGTGCAGTCACTATCAATCTTGGCTTTATCAGTCTTACCTGGCCCATTTGTTGAATCATTAGAACTAACCTTGCTCTTTGACTCAGTTCCAGATTTAGAATCTACCTCTAACTCTTTTGCTGCGAGCACCTTGTCTGCCATTTTCTTTAGATTTTCTGCAGTCATCTCTCTGGTCATGTCGATTATCCCATCATCGACCTTTTTCGACTGTAACTCCTTTTCTTTCTCCTTTTCTTCAGCTTCTCTTGCCCACATTCTCTGTCTTTCTTCTTCTTGTTCTGCTATTTGTTCTATGAGTGTTTGAACACTGATTGATGATGGTTCAACAACTATGTTCCCTTTAGGATCCAAATAGCATTCCCGAGTAGTATCCCATCTTTTTGCACTCTTTGCTTCTTTCCATGTTCGATAAATTTTATCTTTCATGTTTTGGGCTAACATCTTCCTAGAACGATATTTCTCTTCTTCAGTTCGGTTATCTTTGAAAGGAACAATTTTTGCCATGAAGGCAAAACCCACAGCATCTTCTTCTGGTAGCACATCACTCCAGTCATAGCCCTCATCATCATGGATAGTGGTTAATGCTCTCGACTTTTCTTTGGGAGCATCTTCTAACTGCTTCATTCTGGGAGATTCTGCTTTGTTTTGATGATAGATGGCCCTTTTATAATAGTCCTCACGGAATGGATTGGCCGTTTCATCAGCAACTGCATTTCGACATTCTCGCTTAAAGTGCCCCTTTTGCTTGCACTTAAAACATGTAACCTTTGATTTATCAAACCCTAATTTCGTTGAAGGTCCACCAATGGAGTGTCTGCCTGTTATCTCAATGAACCTTTGAGCCCTTCTAACCACACTCGCCATACACCATCTAATGTCAATCAACTCCATTTCTTCGGGGTCAATTTGATCATAGTCTTCCTTGGTGAGGTTAGTGTTTCCGATTTTTCCTGCTATGAGACTTTCGTAAGACTCCAAGATGGATGCTAGAAATACCATCTGCTGTTTATCTGCTTCTTCGCTGAAATTTTGTGCGTTGTTGAGATTTACAGCAATGTTGCACTGGAAAATGTTTTTCGGAACAGATTGTTGTTACTGTTGACTTGGAGTTGATGAAGACGATCCTCCATGATATCCGCTGCTTGGAGTAGGACTGCTGTTTTGATTCTCTTGATTTGGCACACTTGAGTTTTCTACTGAGAACGCAGTCTTTGGTGATACCGTTTTTGGAATCATACTTCCTCGATAATACAAATCAACGTTCTGCTGATACTGAGTACTGTTGACTTTATTCGTTTTTCTGATTTCCAACTCATGACTTTAAAGCCTCTCGATCAGAAAATCAGCTGTCTGACTCTTCTTTTCCACAGTGTTTTTCAACAACAGAGCAAAGTACTGTAGGATCGTTTGACGACCTAAACGAGTCGTTCAAAAGAGTTCTCAGACTAAAGAAGAGGCGGAATTCATTGATTTAGTCTTCTTTTAGCTTGTTATACACTTTAACAGTCTCTTGTATTGATTAAATGACGTTACAATGGCTGGAGATAATTTGGCAGCACCTCGGCTCCAAAATCATAAGGTTACAAATGACTTGGCACACCTAGTATTTATAGGCTGAGTAATTTCGCACGGAATTCCTCATGCGGAATGACATTCAAGCGAAATTAGTAATTTCATGCGAAATTACCATGTAATTTCGTGTGGAATTACCAATTGTAATTTCGTGTGGAATTACCAGTTGTAATTTCGTGCGAAATTACCTCCCAACCTATTTTTAACATATTTCTCGTACTACGTGCCCTGATCTATTAATTCTAATACAAGACTCGATACAAGACAAAGTCAACAGACATATGCACTAACAGTCTCCCCCTTAGATGTTGACGGAGTCTTCAGTACGAGACGTCAGTACGTCAAAACTTCAGTCTTGATCAGTCTTCTCGTTTTCTCCAAAATATTTGACGCTGAAGCATCCTTCAAACTCTCTCTTTTCTTCAATCACCATTATAAGCTATTCTCTAGACTTCGAGTCTGGCTTTTTCACTCTTCAAATTCTCCTTTGCTAACAGACTCCCTCTTAAGCTGTACCGGGATCGTAGTCTGGAATTTGTAGCTTAGGATCGAAAACCTGGCATTTATCCTCAGGAATCGAAACCTAGCTTTTTCAACGTTTCCTGCACATTCTCTACCCAAAACATAAGTTTTTATTTATATCACTTTGAAAAACTTACTGATAGAGAGCATTCATTCACCAAACATTAATAGTTACATCAAGGTCAAATTAATGACCTTGATTAACTAATCATATAATCATTCTCAAAAACATTTCTCATTTAAACAAACTCCCCAACCCAATGTGGTTCATCATGTTTAGCACTCGGAATTTTGAAAATCAACTCTTCAACATCAGTTGTCGAAAATAAGATGAAGTAAAATCTTTTTGATTTTTCAAAATTTTATGCTAAAACACATTCTTTTTGGATTTTTGTGTTTAATGAAAAGCAGTAAAGAAATACAGACAATATTTTTGTGAGTTTGTGTAAGAGGATCATATCAGTTTATGACAAATCACTAGCACCGTTGAGCTTTAAACACTTTAAGTTCTAAACGATTCACATAGATTGACGATATTGTTGTCCTCTTAAACTTAATCTAAAAACTTTCGAAATGCTTACCGATACGTTAAGGTATATTAATTTTGCACTAAATTCTTATGGACCCCACGATCTCAGCATATCCCCTCATCATGCAATATACTAACTCAAGTAATGCCTTTAAACTTTCATCAACTGTGATATGTGCAAAAACAACGCAAAATGTTTAAACATTAACAATCAGGTCGATCTTTCGATACGTAGAGAAAGTCCAATGTTTAAACAAAATAAGAAATAAAAACAAGTTGAATATGTTTAGATCTTAACCACCAGATCGATATTCACATATACGCAGAGGTGATCCAAGATTTAAATGAAACACCAAGAAAAATAAAGCAGAACGTTCAGGCACTAACATCCAGTTCGATACTCACGTATACGCAGAGGATGTCCAATGCTTGAACAAAATAAAGAAATCAAACAAGTTTAAATCTTTGCAAAATGAAATGCACAATCACAGTGACTTTTTCAGCAAGTTGTGAAAGTTCATAAACTGACCGTTTTTATGCACTTTTAGCATTCAGCGATTACTGAGTAGATACACAGTCATGAAGGATAAAACTAAGTACTATGCTTTCAACCACGTTTCCCACTAGAACTAGGCTTTTTCATTTAAGGTTGTATCGTTATCGCAAATCTACTAGTCTAGCTGAGCCTATCGTCACATCTTTAGTGAGACCGTTTATCACATTTTAACTTTCCATTTCTTTAGCGTACTGTGACAGTCTAACTGATATACTATCATTTCCTATTTTTCACAGCAAAACTCATTTTTGATTTTTGAATTTTTCAAATTTTCAAAATTTCTAAATTTTCTTACTCCCCCTAAAATCAAAATGTGTTTCAATTTTGATTTTCCAGGAAAATTTGAAAACAATAAACTGTACAAATAAAATGACAAACTGATGAGAATCACTTCAATTCTTCATCCACTTGGCATAAACAATCAGAACTCCCCTTGACAACAAAATATTTTCCCATTATGATTTCAAAACACTTAAGTTTGTTTTAATCAAAATGGTTTTTCCGGAAAATTAGTTTTGTTTGCCATTTCACAAACATGGGGTTTCATCCCATTGTTTTTCAACCACTTGTAGGTTTATCACAAAAACAATTTCCAATAATCATACCACTTGTAAGATAGTTAAATCAAGTACAACTTAATGTCCTTGATTAACCACTTGTAAGTCGAAGTATCATTTAATAACCATTATTCACATCTGTGATATTTTTAAGAAAGATGCTGATTCCTGTTCCACAATTACTAACTTGGGAACTCAGGCATGTCAGGATTTCATACAAAGAATGGTGACACCCAAACCTGACCAGCCTTGGGTGTATCCAAGTTATTTTCACTCGGTGTGTAAGTTTTCCTCTTGGATTCATAGAATTCCTTTACCCTTTTTGCCTTACCATCGACCATCTTACCAAAGATATGTTTTACTTTCCCATTGAAAGCCTTTTCGACATCAAATTCTTTCTTTTCAGAATAGAATTGATTCGAAATTTCCACTTTACCAACTTTTTGTTTAAAATTTTCAGTCCGCAATGGTGGAAAGTTGACATCATCCATTGGCGGAACTGAATTTTCTTCTTTTTGCTCAACTGGTGGCTCTTCTGACTTTGACGAGTCAGATTCATTGCCAAAACGTGGCTCCTTTGTTTCCGAAGAAACAAATTCATCGCCAGGAAGTGAAAATTTAACTTTCTTTGATTTTTTCTCTTTTGTCCTCAAATTTGTATCTGATGAATTCATTTTGCTTGACTGATCATTCTTTGGAGAGCAAGACGATTCATCAGAACTTTTGTCTGCATCAATTGTTGTATTCGAGGACAAAATCTTTTCAAGATACTCCCTTGCTTTCTTTCTCTTCTTCCTCAGTCTATCTTTCTGCCCTTGTGAAAGTTTCACTTTCTGTTCTTTGGGCTTTTCATCAATTTTGACTGATTTCTTCACTGTTCCATGAGATCCAGCCCTCGATCTTCCCTTTGATCTCATTGGGCATTCTCTGGCAATATGACCTTTGATTTGACATTCATAGCATCTCCAATCTCTGATTCTGGCAGTTAACAGCAATGTGTCCTTGAAAACCACATTTGTAACACACTTTGTTATCATACCATTCTCCACTATCAATCCAAACACTTATATCATAACATTGTTTGGCCTTGTGATAACCTTAACTTCTCCTGTAAGCTTGATTTGACGTTTGAGCACTGTGGTCGAACCTGTACCACTTATTACTAACCTTTTGTGAGTTTTGATTTTCAAATTTTTTGGTTTTTTATAAAAATTGGATGATTGAACTGATGATCTTTTATTGTTGCTTTGAAAAATTTTCGAATTTTGGTTTTGTTTTTGTTCTACATTCTTCTTAAAAGGTTTTTGCGTTGAACATTCACCTCTTTCAGGTGATTGTAAAACAGTTTCTTGAAAATTTTCTTTTAATTTCAAAAATATTTTCTTTTTATCATTTTCATCATCAGATTTATCATCACAATCCTCAATTATGACATCGTCATAATTTGTGACATTGTCACTTGTTGGAATCTCATTGATTGGTTTTGGACATAAATGATCCAGTAATGCAGACGAGGTCACAAAACCTTTCAGTGTCTTTTCTAACTCAGCAAATTTATTTCTGGCACCCTCAACTTCTTTTTTATGTTGAGAGATTTTCTCAAGATGAGAATTTATTGCTTTTTCATTTTCAATTTTATTCTTTTCAAGACCAGATTTTTCATTTTCTAAAACTTTTATTTGACTTAGAAATTCTGTTTCTTTTTCTTTTAATTTTTTTTTCTAATTTTATCCAAAAATCTTCATTTTCTGAAGATTTTATTTTATTTTCAAAATCTTTTTCAATTTTCAAATTTTCATTTTCCAAAAATGTTATTTTATCTTGAAAATATTTTTCCTTTTCTTTCAAATTTTTATTTTCCAATGTCAAACTCTCCACATCCTTCAAGAGTTTGACATTGTCTGATTCAAATTTATCACATTTTGAGCATTTCTCAGACATTATTTTCACATCAGCTTCCTTCTCAATCTTGATAGCTGAAATTTCGTCAACTTGCTTCTCTACCACTTGAACATTTTCTTCAGATTTGACTTTTTCTTCAGTAGTTGCTGCTTTATGATTCTTCTCTCCTGAATCAGACTTCAATTTTCTAATCTTTTGGAGTTCAATCTCTTGAGCTTCAATCTTCTCGATGAACGTGCTTAAATTAAATCCAAAATATTCCAAATTTTGCTTCCAAATCAATAGATATGTGCCCACTCATCACGCGGTAAAGCATTTGCCAACTTGTCAACCCACTCGTCATCTCTTTTGCTAATGTTCAAATGCTTCATCTCTACATATAACTTGCAATACCTTTTGATCAACTCTTTTGTAGATTCTCCACTAAAAGCTGTAAAACTATCAAACTTCTGTTTGATACTTGCTGGAGTCTGAACAAGCATACCATTTCCGAAAGACGAGTTATAGAATTCAGAATCCATGTTTCAGTATTGAAAGATTCACGAAGACAGATTTTCAAACGATACGAAAATTCACTCAATCTAAGATTAGTTCAATCACTTTATCAAACCACTGAATCAGATGAATATCTGATTGAGTGACAAAAATCAGGTGACAACGGATCGAGTGGAGATTCGCTCGGGCGGGTATCCGATGCTTGACAAATCACCTGAAACACAGAAAAATAGAACTGATTAGGATTGGGTGGTAACTTGTTCGGATTGCCACTCGTTTTGATCCACTTTAAACTTGAACAAAAAAACACGATCCCTTGAACAAATTGTGACCCAATCGGGTGGGTCAACAAAAGTATATCATGTGAGCTGTATTTATGTAACTAAAATTGATTCAACTATGAAATATTGAGCCTATGTCACATGACCCGAGAATTAATGCACTGACCCACATTATTGAAAAACAAATTCTTATCACATGCAAGTTTTAAATGAACCGTCAATCTATATCTCTACATATGCAAATATGATTCTCTGACAATACACATGCAACTTTTAAAATCAATTGAGTGATTTAAGAGATCTCAAAGTGGTCGACAAAAATTGTTGCACCACAAAATGTGATTGGGCCGATCAATTTTGATCTTAATATTGATTGGGCCGAAGACTTTAATGCAATAAATGGATTCAGAGTTCACGTGGTGTAGCCGACAACTTTAATTCAAAGCTTAATTCTATTGGACCGATTACTGTACTGAATTTGGTAATCACATGCAAAAGATACAACTCGAAATCTGATTGGGTCGATATTATAGTTGTCTAACACTTTTGATTCACAAGAACATGTTGACAGGCTGTTTCACGAGAAAGGATTGGTTGATAAGTTGATTGGTTCACGTTTACAGAGGAGAACATAATGTCTGTTGACTTCGTCTTGTATCGAGTCTTGTATTAGAATTAATAGATCAGGGCACGTAGTATGAGGAATATGTTAAAAATAGGTTGGGAGGTAATTTCGCACGAAATTACAATTGGTAATTCCACACGAAATTACATGGTAATTTCGCATGAAATTACTAATTTCGCTTGAATGTAATTTCGCATGAGGAATTCCGTGCGAAATTACTCAGCCTATAAATACTAGGTGTGCCAAGTCATTTGTAACCTTATGATTTTGGAGCCGAGGTGCAGCCAAATTGTCTCCAGCCATTGTAACATCATTTAATCAATACAAGAGACTGTTAAAGTGTATAACAAGCTGAAAGAAGACTAAATCAATGAATTCCGCCTCTGATTTAGTCTGAGAACTCTTCTGAACGACTCGTTTAGGTCGTCAAACGATCCAACAAGTGGTATCAGAGCCAGGTTAAGTCAATACATTTGAATCAATGCTTTTTCTACTCATTTTTTGGACTTCTGGACAAATTCATGGACAAAATGGACTGATCTTTTGATATTGTGTGTAAAATACAGTTTTTTCAAAACCTTGAAAGAATCAGACCTAAATTCAGACTAAAAGTGACAAAAATGGGCCAAACAGTTGATTTCGTTTGAACGAGCATCTTATTTTGTTTGAAAAATTGAGGTAATTTCACCCGAAATTACTAATTTCATTTGAATTACATCTGATTTCGTTTGAAAAGTAATTCCGTTTGGCTAATTTCGCACGGAATTGAGTTTTGAGATTAATTTCGTTTGAAATGGCACTTGATTTTCGCTAGAAAGTGCTATTTCGTTTGAGAAGGTGTAATTTCGTTTGAAAAGTTGATTTCGTGTGAAAGGTTATTTCGCTTGAAAGCCTATTTTCGTGTGAAAGTCCATTTCGTTCGTGGTATTTCATTTGAAGTTCATTTCGTGTACAAAGTATTTTCGCTTGAAAGTAACAAGTATTCAAAACTTGAAAATTGTTTTCCGTAAACTGTTTTCGTAAAATGGATAACCAAGAGTTTTACAACTTCTTTGTCGGTGGGGGAATGAAGGCAGCACAAACACCAGCCAGTATCGTGCAAAATGTGAACATGGAAAATGAACTCGGCACTATGCAGAAACCGCCGAAGTTGATGAACATTGATGAGTATGCTGGGTGGTCGGAAAGGTTTAAGACTTGGGTGCAAGCTAACCATTTTGAATGCTGGATGAAAATCGAGTCTAAATATGTTCCTCCAAAGAATGGTTCGGGAATTGAGAAAACAATTGGTAGTCTGACTCCAATTTAACAAGATGATTTCAAGGCATAAAAGAAAATGATGAGCATTCTACAACAAGCCATCAAAGAGGATATCTTAGTACTTCTACAACATCAGGGAGATTCTCAGTCTGTTTGGAATTCGTTGAAAGTAAAGTTTCTTGTGAGCGTGTCTATGATCAAAAGCAAAACTGCTTTGATGAAGAAAGAGTTTGATATCTTTACGTGTATAAAGGGTGAAACAACAAAGCAGTTGATTGAACGATATTGCCATCTAGTTGTTGAGATGAAGAGGTTGGGCATAACCAAGACGGATGAGGAACGAGTCGATAAATTGGCGGATGCATTGCCATATGATGAATGGGGAACTTATCTGTTGGTGTTGAAGAATAATTTGGAGTATGTGGGATTCAACCTTAGCACATTCATTGAAAAGATTGAGTCACACGAGCTTGAGTTGACAAAGATTAGAAAGATGAAGTCTTCAAGTGTTCAACAAGATGTATCATTGTATTACAAAGGAAGTACTCTAACAACATCGAGTCTAAGTCCAAAAGTGCAGACAGCCTTTAGTGCAGATTCAACATCCGGAGTATCATCTGTCACATCAAGCAACAACAACTCACCATTTTCAAGTTTTGAACCAAATCCAAAGGTTCAAAACTCACCTGATCAATCTTACACTCAAAGTTCGTCAGGATCAAACAGTCAAAGTCAAGGTCCAGGAATTCTATACAACATAGCGGTGAACATAAAGAATGCTCAAGACTTTACTGAATCATCAGCGAAGCAGCACATAGCACTTCTTGCTTCAGTGCTTGAATCGTATGAAAGCTTGGTTGCAGGTAGAATTGGGAACTCCGATATGACAAAGGAAGACTATGATCAGATCGATCCAGAGGAGCTGGAGTTGATCGACATCAAATGGGGAATGGCAAGCTTGGTAAGAACAGCTCAACGATTTATGGAAATAACTGGTCGGAACAGTCTTTCAGGACCAGATAAAAAACTTGGGTTTGATAAATCAAAAGTCACATGTTTCAAATGTAAAGAGAAGGGACATTTTAAACGGGAATGTCCAAACAGGGAGGTCAACAACCATCAAAACCCGTTCTCAAATGATTATTACAAATAAGCAATCTATCATAAGACAAATCAACAACCATTCACCCAAAGACCTCAGATCAAAAACAAACCAGAGAAGGCTCTCTTAGTCAATCAAGATGATGAGAAGGTTGCTGAAGGTTTTAGTTGGGATAAGTACATCCCTGGTAGTGAGGGTAGGGAAATGATGGCAGAGATTGTGGAACAACAGGAATGCGTTGTTGAGATAGAAGAAGTCAGTGAAGTCATGTTTGAAGAAAGTCTGGCAGAGCTGGAAGAAGTAGCTGCAGAAGTTTACTACTATCAATTGGAACAGGAGATTATTGCTAGTTCTTTCAAATCAATAATGCCTCCTAATATGTTTGAATCTTTTGCAGGTTTCTTTAGTGATCCAACTACTGGTCTTTGTCCAAGATATGATGTTGAACCAGCTCTAGTTGAAGAGATAATAGACGTTTCAAAAGAAATGAATGAAGAGACTCTAAAAGAGATTGCTGATAAAGCATTGATGGGCAAGCTAAAAGAGGTAGAAACAGAATCTGTCGAATCAAAGTCTGTCGAAACCGAGTAAGTTGAAAGTGTGTCTATCGAAACGGTCAAAAAGGAGTCTGACGAGAAATCGAAAAATGAGGAGATCAAATCAGGAGACGAGTCTGAGTCAGAGTCTGATGGTTTTGGTAAAACAGATATTAAAATTGATCAAGAAGAAAAGGTTACCAAAAAGGTTGATTCGATTCTTGAAATTCCATGCAAAAACTGTTCAAAACCATGCATGGACTGTCTTGAAAAAGATAAGAAATTTCAAGAATTGAAGAAATTTACTGATGAAGTAAAATTTGATCTCAGTGAGATAAAAGAAGCATATGACACGTTGGCACGATCAATCAAAATGATTATAAAGGAAAGTTTTGAAAATGATAAAGCCACGAAATTGCTAAAATCTACTGTCATGGATAAACAGATGGAAATTAACATACATCAGGACACAATTGCTTCTTTGAAAAAAGAACTTGAGTTAATGAGAATTGAAACTGAGAGAATTGATAAGAAACTGATGAGTTATGATGCTTCGTCATATGTGATTGATCAAATACTTCCGCAACAACATGATGCAAAACCTGTCTTCAAAAGCGTTCCACCCCCAATGTGGAATCATTACACTCAAAAGTATCCAGATGGGGTGGAATCTGCATTGAATCTCAAGTTAAGAACCGTTGAGAAAGATTTTCCTGAGAGCATTGATGTTACATTTCTCCATCCGACACTGATAATGAGTCACAGGTTATCAAAACTGTTGTTGAGCAAGTGTTAGATGAAGAAAGTGATAACTCGGAGTTTGATACTGTGAAAACTCATTTTGAAAATTCCATTTCTGATTCTGAAGAAGATGGTAACTTCTTAGACAAGTTTATACCAAACTCAGATACAGTTGTGAATGATGATTCGATCAGTGTGGTTTACACAATGACCGGAACTGACAAACTTTATTCTGATTTTGAGTATCCAATTCAAAATGTCAGATTGGAAAACGTTGAGAAGGTGTTTAAGCTTGTTGAGATTGATATTTCAGAGGTTAACGATAACGAGTTTCTTTCAAAACCTAAAAAGTCTTTTATGAAACAACAACCGAACAACCCTGGGAAAAAGGATTGGGTGGGTAAAAATGGGTCTAACAAAAGAAATGGTAACAACTTCAAAAACAAAGGTATTGGTTTTGAAAAGAAAATGGCTAAGAACAATGTCAAGCCAAAAGAAAAGATGAGTGATATTTTTGTTGCTGGTCCTAGTGTTGATGCTGAAAAGGATTATATCTTCAGTCAAAAAGCCATTGACGATTTCAATGCAGCTAAGAAATTGAGACAGGAGACCTACAGATCAACTTTTGTCAAGTATGACAAAAGAATCTGTTACCGCTGCAACGAAATTGGTCACATGGCCAAGCAGTGTATGAAAAAGCTTGAGAAACCAGTTTTGCAAAAACCTAAACCTAAAACTCCAACTGATGTTAAGGGTAAAACACCAATGGTTTCCCCCGTTCGTATTTTGAAAAGAGGTGAATCTTTGAAGACTGAGGATAAGCCAAAATCAACATTTGAAATTGGTGAATCTTCGAAAACCCAAAAGACTTCAAAGGTTTATCCGAAGACAAAAAATTTTGAAAACCAATCATGGGTGGCAAAACCAAAACAGTCAGTTGAAGTAAAGGAGATGGAGAATGATTTGAAATCTGAATCAAAAGTTTTTGAAAATGATGTTGATAAACTGGAATTTGAACTAGACAAGTTGTTAGAAGAATTTCCACCAATTAAAGAGGGATAAGTAAAACCAAAAGTCAAACCTGCTGTTCCAAACGTCATCTTTAACATTCCGATATTTGATGAGTCATGTGATCTTGTGTTTGGTAGTGTTCCAAAGATAAAGAAATCATGGGCTTCATTATTTGAATACATTTTCTGTGATGTATGCAGGCGTTGCCGAGGTCAATAATCTCAAAGTGGATCATGGACAGCGGAGCTTCAAGGCATATGACGGGAATGTTGGCTTTGCTCTATGACGTCAAAGCAATCAACGGTGGATATGTTGGATTTGCAGGGAATCAGGGAGGCAGAATAGTTGGTGAAGGAACTCTAACAAATGGAGTTGTGTCGTTTGAAAAAGTGAACTATATCATCGAACTTGAAAACAATCTGTTGAGCATCTCATAGATCTGTGACAAGTCTTTTACAGTACACTTTACTAAAAATGAATGTTTAATCATAAAACCTGGTTTTAAAATTCCTGAGGACAAGGTGTTGATGCGCGCTCCACGGGAAAACGATTTGTATGTCCTGGATATGAGTGTCACAACAACAACAGATTATCAGAAACAATGTTTTGTGACAAAAACGAAAGCGACTGAAAAAGAGTCCAGAATGTGGCATCGAAAGATGGGTCACATTCATGTCAGAAAAATGAATTTTCTTGTGCACAATGATCTTGTAGAAGGTGTAAATTTGAAAAATTTTCATTTGAATGATGATTGTGTAGAGTGCAAGAAGGGAAAGCAGACCAAAAAGACACACCCACAAAAGTTGTTGAATACCGCTCGAGAGGCTCCACATGGACCTTTTTGGACCAGTTAATGTCAAGAGCGTGAGTGGAGATTTGTACTGTCTGGTGGTCACCGACGACTTTACCAGATTCTCATGGGTGATGTGTATTGAAACAAAAGACCAAACGTTTGATTCGTTGATGGTGTTGTTCAAAAAGATGGAAACGCTGTACAAATTGCCGATCAGAAGAATAAGAAATGACAACGGAACGGAGTTCAGAAATAATCGCATGCTTGAGTTTTGTAATGAGAAAGGAATTCTTCATGAATTCAGTGCACCATACATTCCATAGCAAAATGGTGTAGCTGAACGAAAGAATTGTACCTTAATTGAAACAGCTCGAACAATGCTCGCCGATTCCAAGTTACCAATATTTTTCTGGAGTGAAGCAGTTACAGCAGCGTGTTATACACTGAATCGTGTCCTCACAGTGAAGAAATACAAGAAAACTTGTTTTGAACTTCTTCATCGTTATAAGCCAAATTTGAAGTTTTTAGAACCGTTTGGATCTCCTTGTACTTTTATTGATCCAGAAGGTAAGTTTGGTGCAAAATCTAATGAGGGTTTCTTTGTAGGTTATGCGAGTCCGCTCAAGAGGGTGTTCGTACCATGCCTGGGAAGATAATTCAAGTTTAGCATGTTGATTGTCAGAAGCATACTGCTCCACCACAACTTCCCGGACAAAGATTTCTGTTCGATTATGATAAACTCTGGGAGTCTTTCCAAATGCCGACTGAGCCAAGCGTAGAGGAACTCGTTTTACTATACCAACATCAACAATCTATGTCACAAGATCAGGTGCCAAGACCGTTGGTAGTTTCTCAGCCCGACGTGGGTACAAGCAATCCTACAAGTGGTACAAATGATCACGAGGCAGGTCCAAGTGGAACGACACACGAATCCCCAGAGGAACCAGCTCCAACGTTTGATAATTCTGACGACTCAGAATCGGAAGACGGTCCGACTTTTGACGAGGAACCAAATGTTGCAACGACAGAAGCTGAGGATCACACCGGTGATCAAGATATTACGAACTTGCAATCGGAAGTGAGCATTCCTGACACTGCTATGCCAAGAACTTTGTCTTATCATCCTTCAGATCAGATAATTGGTGATCTTCAGAGCGGAGTAAAAATGTGGGATCAGATCAACAGAGCTCTTACATGTTTTTATACATCTGTTGCTCCTTTACAGGAAGAATTCTCACTTAAGTGTTTCATCTCGCAGGTTGAACCAAAAACTTATAAAGAAGCTTTAACTGAAGAAAGCTGGGTGAACGCTATGCAGGAAGAGCTGCAGCAGTTTGAGAAGCTGGGAGTCTGGAGATTAGTAGATCTTCCTGAAAATCAGAAGTTGATAAAGACAAAGTGGGTCTTTAAATGTAAAAGGGATGATAGAGGAGTGATTGTAAGAAATAAAGCACGATTGGTAGTACAGGGATTTAGTCAGCAAGAAGGCATTGACTTTACAGAGGTGTATGCGCCTGTTGCTAGACTCGAGGCGATAAGAATCTTCCTGGCATTCGCGTCCTGGAAAGGATTCAAAGTCTACCAGCTAGATGTGAAATCTGCATTCCTATATGGCAAAATCAAAGAAGAAGTGTATGTTGGACAACCGCCGGGGTTCACAGATCCAGTACACAAAAACAAAGTCTATCTTCTGGATAAAGGGCTTTACGGATTACACCAGGCCCCGAGAGCCTGGTACGAGACGCTTTCCTAATATCTGTTGGCCAACGGGTTCATCAGAGGGACAGTTGATAGTACGTTGTTTACCAAAGAGGTTGCAGGGCATCTATTGATCGTGCAGATTTATGTCGATGACATCATCTTTGGATCGATAAATGATGATTTGTGTAAAGATTTTGAAATAGTGATGAAAAGAAAGTTTGAAATGAGCTCGATGGGGGAGATGAGGTTCTTCCTAGGGCTGCAGGTGGATCAAATGCCCGAAGGAATCTTCATTCATCAAACCAAATACGTGAACGATGTTCTGGAAAAGTTCAACATGTCTGAATCTACTCCGACATCAACCCCTTTGGCTCAAAATCACGGAATCTGTCCAGATGAGAGTGGACAGAAAGTGGACGAGACGTATTATCGGTCGATAATTGGATCTTTGATGTATCTAACTGCTTCCCGCCCGGACATCATGTATCCGATGTGTTTATGCGCCCGATATCAGTCCAGCCCACGCCAATCACACTTGACGATCGTGAAACACATTTTACGGTATTTGAAAGGCTGCCCAAGCACCGACTTGTGGTATCCTAAGTCGGGTGACTTTTCACTCACAGGTTTTGCTAATTCGGATTTTGGTAGCTGCAAGCAAAATGCTAAGTCCACCACTGCAGGCTGTCAGTTCTTCGGAACTCGACTAGTCACTTGGCAGTGCAAGAAACAAACCTCAGTAGCGCTCTCTACGTGCGAGGCAGAATACGTTTCGGCCTCGAGCTGTTGCTCTCAGATCCTTTGGATCCAACAGCAGATGCGAGACTTTGGTTTGCAGTTCTTGGACACGCCTATATTTGTGGACAATGAAGCATCAATAAACATAACGAAAAACCCGGTTCACCATTCTAAAACAAAACATATAGAAATTAGGCATCATTTCATCCGTGATTGTCATGAGAAGAAATTGATTCGCATTGAACATATTCACACCGATGATCAGAGGGCTGATTTTTACACCAAACCGTTTGACAGATCAAGATTTAACTATCTTTTAAAATTAAACGGGATGAAAAATTTGTTTTCTGGGAGGGTAATAGAATGTGAAGCCGAGGTGGACGGCGATTTGAAGCGATCCACGTCATGTTGTCAAGTTTTTGTACAGTTTATTTTCTGCTTTTGATAAAACCAAAAACACAAAAATATGTTTTTGTTTTTAGGGGGAGAAAGTTTGCAAAAAATCCAAAAACATGATAAAATGTCAAAATCCAAAAACATTGAAAAACTGAAAAAGAGTTTGTGTAAAAAGGGGAAATGATAGTACATCAGCTAGACAGTTGCAGGACGCTAAAGAAATGTAAGTTTAAATGTGTTAAGCAGTCTTGCAGATGATATGCCGATAGGTTTTTACACATTTAGTAGGTTTGTTCGGGATATAAACCTAAATTTCTTGCTTTTACGTGGGGAACATCTCTCGGATATATGGGTAACCCCCGAAATCTTGTTTGAAATGTCCCTCTTTCTGAGATACTAGGTCTTTATACTTAGTGATATCTGGGGTATTATCCCGGGACTTCTGATTTCGCGGAAGCAATGGCCTAGTCCCCGGAGAATACTTTACGCTGCTTGAAATATAAGCCTCCCCTCAGCATAAAAAATGATGAAACATTGAAAAATGCTAATCATGTGCTGTTGTAAAAGAAGATCCCCAAAGGGGACCCACCTTAAGTCGAAGCCGTCATCTCTCTGATTTTGCGGAAGCAATAGCCTGAGCTCTCACGGCCCTCGCATTTAACCCCTTACAGATATCATCTAGGTATACTCACCTGTAAGACTGAATATTGGGATCTGGATACGGGAGTATATTCTGAGGTGGTACACGCGTATAAGTTAAGCTTTAAAACACTAATTCGTATCCTGAACAGATTGAAATTTGTGTGAGAATTTAAATTGGACCAATATATCGGCAATCACTGTGAATTGTTTAATGTTGTGTATGTAATCAAAGCTTAATGGTGGTTGTAGCTTGTCAGCAGCTGATATGATCCCCTAACACGCTCACCAAAATATTGTTTGTACAGATTTGTTGCTTATAAAAAATCCAAAAAGATTGTCTGTTTGTTTAGCGTTTTATAAAATCCAAAAAGATTTGTTTTTCATCTTATTTTCGACAACGGACGTTGGGGATCTGATGATCAAAGTCTCAATGTGCTGAACAAGTCTGGATCATGAGGGTTGGGTAAGCAGAAGTTTGAGAAAATGTGTTGGTAATTGCTTGAAAGTTTAAAAGTTCATTAATTTGAACTTAATTCTGTTTCAAACGTCAACAAACTTCATAATTTGGTCAGCCAGGGTCATTAACTTGGACTTGGCAGGCTAAACAGTTGACCAAGGTCATTAACTTGGACTTGGTTAACTGGGTGTGACGGTAAAATGTCAAAAAGTTAAAAATTTGAAAATTTTGAAAAAGTGCATTTTCAAACGAAATAGCTATTTCGCACGAAATAGTAATTCCGCTTGAAACATGTAATTCCGCTTGAACAGGTGATTTCGCTTGAACATGATTTCGTTTGAACAGTCCTGTGCCTATTTCACACGAAATTAGACTGTCTATAAATAGTGAAGGTATTTCGCTTGAACGAGTCATTTCTGTTATTTCGTTTCAAAGTTCTGTCAAGATGATTTCATACGAAATCTCTGTGTTCATCAAATTAAGCCGTTACTCTGCCCGTTTGTTGTTTGAAATCTTGATTTTAGTTGGTTTACACAACTATAATCATGGGAAAGGTGAGATATTATGCTGATTTGCCCAGATCTGAACTTATTTCGTTTGAATGATGATGAACAAGACATAGAACTTAGATCTAGGGTTTATCTGTGTGCAAAAATGATTGATTAACACATTAATGAACTCGGAATATGATATAGATCTTGCTTAGGGCTTCAATTTGATCTGTATAAAATGTTTTCGTTGGTAATCGGTAGATCTGAGATTTCAAACTAAGATCTAGGGTTGATTGATGGTCTAAAATGTGAATCATGTTCGGAATTTGATAAGGAACAAACCTAGATGATTAATTTCATCATCAGAAAAGTTTTTGAGAAATTTCGTTTGAAACAGGTATTTTCGTTTCAAAAAGTCATTTGGTTTCAAAATGGTATTTCGTTTCAAATAGCTATTCCGCTTCAAAATGTTATTCCATTTGAACTGTGATTTTGTTTCAAACTATCATATGTGATTTCGTTTCAACATGTCATTTTGTTTGAACTGTAATTTCGCTCCAAACTGTAATTTCGCATGAATGATGTGTTTGTGATGAAAATTATTCTAAGTGTTAATTTGAAGGTATGTTGTTGTTTTTCAGGCTTCTAATGTGCAGTTCGATCCATTGCATAACATTTGTTGTGTATATGATAAGAAGATTCCAAAGATGGCAGAATTCACAAGTATTCTGGAGTTTATGGAAAGATTACCGATACAGAAAGCTTTGACAAATCAACATCTTGTATTCGGTTCGCACATTGAACGTTTTTGGGAGAATGCCACGTATGACAAAGAAAGCAAAGTGATCAATTCAATTGTTGAACTGAATGGTGAAAACAAACCGATTATTATCTCAGAGGCACTTGTATGAGAGGTGATAAACTTTCCAGATGATGAGAATTCTCCAACAAAATTCCCAGAGAGGATGGTCAAGGGTTGCATGTTGCGAATGGGTTATAATGGTCCACTAAACATGGCAAATTACTTGAAAGCGTGTTTTCCAAAGTCCTACAAGTTTCTTATTCATTCAGTGTTGCATGCTCTTAGTCACCGAAATAGAGGTTATGATGTTATGCGAGATTATCAAATGAACATGGTGACAGCTGTCGTGTTAAACAAGAAGTATAATTTTTTGAAGATTGTGTTTCATTACATGGTAGAGAACATTACTTCAAAGAGCAAGACTTGGGTGTATCCACGATTTGTTCAAATGATGTTAGATCACGCTTATCCTAATTTGGAGAAAGATGAAAACAATGATCTGTTGATTTTATTCCACATGGATAATGAGTCTTTAAAACAGTTGGCTAGATATAATCCAAATCATCCGGAGCCAAAGACGAAAGCTGAATTCTTTGGTTTCATCAAAGATAAGAATTATCAAGATCCAGATCTAATCAATCATCAGAACTGGAGAAATGATAAAGAAATGAAAGAGAAAAGCTATGCAGATGAATTGAAAATCCTTGAAGATTTCAAAGAATCAAGAAATGAGTGGTTCTTGAAAGAAGAGAAAAAGAAGAGGAGTAGAAAATCAACTCCTAAAGTTCAAGTAGAGGAGGGCTCATCTTCTCAACCTAAATGAAAGCGTCAAAAGAAAACAGTTGAGACTATGCTTGTTGATGAATCTGAGGAGGAAGTTAAAGCTGAAGTTGAAGCTGAAACTGAAGCAGAAGTTAATGTTGAAGGAGATGTTCGTTTGTCTCCTGAATCTGCAAAGTTGTTGAAATCTCTTACTGATTATAATGCTGAACCAGAGAAAGCAGTTGGTGACAATGAAGGTGATGATGTAGATAAAAGTTCATCAAGTTCGTCTGATGAAGAAATTGATGAAACAGAACGTGCAAAGAGAATTAAAGCTGAGATTGAAAAAGAGAAACAACTTAAGAGAAAGAGGAGAGAAGATAAAGATGATGAAGTGTATATTCCATCTCCAGAAAATGTTATAGAATCTCAGACACTTCCATCTTCTGGTGGTAAGAAGAAGCAATCTGCAAGAAAGAGAGCTGTAACTCTGAAGGCGGCATCAAGGTTGAAAGTTTTGTTGAAGAAGAAACCAATCAAAGAACCTAGTAAACCATCTACACCACCACCTAAACCACAACATCAAACATCACCAATTCAATCTCCACCACATCTATCACCACCACATATTCATATTGCTATACCTCCACATGAACAACAACCTGTTGTTACATCTCAGTAAATCTTTCAAACACCACCATCCACACAACCACCTGTCCAAACTACACCTGGTTCTTCTGGATTCAAAACTTTTCCAACTGTTTCGGAGGGTATTACTCTTGATGACATTGGTGATTTCAATTTTGCGACTGATGTGCAAGTTAAGAGTTTGGAAAAGAAAGTTGAAGAAGTATTGGTTGAGAGCAAGAAGTTGTTGGATCGTGAGAAGAAACTAGAGAAGCGTGTAAAGACAATCGAAGCTGAAAATTCTTCATTGTTAAAGAAAGTTGAATCTGATCAAGCTGAGATTGATATTCTGAAAGTTAAAGTTGCAGAGTTGGAAGAAGAGAAAGCACGCAGAGATGAGCAGAACAAGTACTTTGAGTTAAAGAACAAAGAATTAGAAGCTGCTAAAGCAATGAAAGAACACGAGATATACATGATGAATAAAGTGTTAGAAAACTTGCTTGGAAAATCTGTTGAGCAGAAATTTGATGAAATAAAGATTGAGGAGGTTAGAGCAAAACGTCAAGCTGATTTAGAAGCTGACCTGAAAGATAAGGGTAAAAGTGTTGAAGGTGTTTCTGAGAGGGCAATTGTTGTATCTACTGCACCTGAATCACCTATTCAGAATCCTCGTCCTATCTCTACAGTTTCTGCTATATTTGAAGAGGATGTGTTAATTGATGATATTATTGATGATGTAAAAGATGATGAGGAAGATGATGAAGATGAGGAAGATGATGACATTGAAACAGATGATGCAGATGATGTATTCTCTGCTAGTAGTCACAGTGATGATGATAATGATGATGATGGTCAGGGTGGTACATGAATTAAAGTAACAGAAGCTTCAAATAAAGAGAATGTCGAAGATTATCTTCATGATGATGTTAATGAAGAGCCTGAGGATGCTACAGGTGAAGGGGAGAACGTTGATGATCAAAATGTTGATAAAAGTGAAAGATTAATATTGCATCTAGAGCCTGAAGTTGAGGAAGGAGAAATCAGGCATACTTACACCATGGCTGATATTATAGAGATGACACGTATTGATGATCCTAACTTCAAGTTTGACTTTGAAGAAGAGTTGAATGCGTTGATATGAATCAACAACCTGATTATCAGTACAAGTATGTTGATGAGGCAAACAACTATGATAGAGTTGAGGTTGAAGATTGCAGCGACGAAGAAAATGCTAATGTTGATACTTCTGATTTTCCAACGCTTGTTGAGTTTTTCAGTCAAGTAAATGTAGAGGAGTTGAGAAGGAAAGTTGCAGAATGTCTGAAAGATAAGAACTTTTATGGTACAACAAAAGATGCACAGCGCAAAGAACGCAAGAAGTGGTTTAGAAAGAGTAATGAAAGAAAATTCAAACGTCCACTGAAATTCTACAAGAGAGACAGGGATGTTGCACTGGGTGACATTATCAGTTGGGGCTTTCTGCCACAAGTTAATGTGTATGCTATTCGGAGAGAATTTGGAGTGCAGTATTTTGAGTACATTCAAGATATCATGTCCCTACCATGGTGGGATGTTGAAGAGTTTTCACAAGTTAGAACTCTAGATTATCCAGTCAGAAAGCATGATGTACCCATCTGGGGTCTGATGAAATTTGAAGCCTTCAGAGGATTCAAACACTGGAAACCTCACTTCCCGAAGAAAGTGAAGAGGGTAGATCCAGTGACTGGAATTGAAGAAACGATCTTGCATGTGAAAAAGCCTAGAGTTATCAAGAACATTCCAGTACCGAAAATGGAGCAAGATTTTCATAAGGGGTTCTTGTAATGGGTATACAGCTGTTTGACTACTGAGGCTGTGATCACATATCGAGTTGAAAATGAAGTCAGATACATTCATGTGTATGATCCTTTATGGTTGGTGAACTGTTGGGCAAAAGACATTGAATGTTTGTTTGTTAACAAGATCAGATTTAAAGCAGAAGATAAGGAACAGGCAATGCAATTTCAGAAGGTTGTATCCATCTGCTTCCAAAAAGGTATCAATCCTGACAATAAATGGACGTCTAAGTGGCGAGAGATTGAGAAAGAGGAAGTGTTGAAGGCTGAAAGAGAAAGAAAGGCTCGTGAAGACAGAGATAGCATGCTAAGGCATACAGTTTTACAAAGAATGGCTGCTGAGGAAAAGAAGAAGGTTGAAGATAATGAAAAGCTTAGGAAGCTGTTGCTGAGAAAGCCTAAGCCGAGGGAAGAAAGATTCAAGTCTCTATGAAGAAAGCGCTGAAGACCTGACTGAAGACTCCGGCAATATCTAAGGGGGAGTTTGTTGGTGCATAATGTCTATAGCCTACGTCTAAAGTCTAGGTCATGTCGGTAGCTTGTATAGGGGTCAAAAGTGTCAAATATGTAAAGTTTATGTTTGTTTATAGTAATTTTGCACGAAATTACATAATGTAATTTCGCACGAAATTACGAAGTGTAATTTCGTTTTCATCATCTTATCAACCAATTCTTCCTCTGTAAACGTGAACCCATGTCTAGTCAGCTCGATCTTCAAATGACAAAATCTTTCTATCATCTTTGAAACCGATTCATTTTCATACATCCAAATAAATCAAATTCCTTTTTCAACAATTTTTTCTTGTTTCTTACAATTTCTTCTCCACCCACGCACTTTTTCTCTAATTTTGCCCATAAATCTTTGGAATTTTTGTAATCGATTAGAGATATAATATCATCCCTTACTGATTGATGTAGCAATGCGATACATTTTTGCTCAGCGATGAAAATTTCTTGTTCATTTTCGATTAAGTTCTCATAGTCACTTCTTCCAATGCAAACCTGTTCTTCATGCATTTCCAACTCTGGTAGGCGAAAGCCTTTAACCAGTCTTCAAACCTAGTAGCCCACCTACTGTATTCCTCGATAGCCATTAGCTTGGGCGGTTTGTTATATGTGCCATATGCGTTATCCACGCTCAATGAGTCGGCAATGGCTTTCTTTGGGTCTGGGTTTGGAGCAGTGGTGTTTGTGCTGCTTAACGTAGCGTCTCCTGTGTTGCTGGTGTAAGCAAAGATGTCACTGAAAGGACTGAGAAAATCGTCCCCCATTTTAGTGTACCTGAAACAATTTACAAACACTTAGACAATTTTCACAAGTTTCAAAGATTTCAAACAAAAGCACCTGGATCGAATAATGATCCGGTCGAGTCACAATCCGAACAAGTGACACAAGTAATCAACTGTACTGTTGTGAATAGGCTATCCGATCGGGTGGTCGTTCGTTTGAGTGACACACTTAAACTTTGAAAAGTTTGACTTTCAACTTTTCACCGCTCGGATGGTAATCCAACCGGTTGATGGGTTATCTTTTGTAAATGAAAACAAGAACTTCCAAATCCAATCCGATTGGATTGCTGTCTGACCGGGTGGGATGATGAAGTAAGCTGATAAACTTGAACAATCAAAATCAGACCACTCGGATGGTAATCCGAGCGAGTAACACTGATGATGTCAGTAAGCAACTAATAGGTACTGTCTAGTCCAATCCGTTCGGACAGCTGTCCGAGCGAGTGGGTGACTTCAGCAAACATGAACAGTTCAACATGGTTTTTGATGAATTTGATCTAGTTTTTGATTGAATTTGATTATGAAACTTGGTAGGATTATATTTTGATTGATTGGGAATTGATTTATATCAGTTTTATCAAATTTTAACCTTAGATACACGTCTAATTTTTTGTTTTTCTGGTTTTTAAGGTATAAAAGTGAAGAACAATGTAAGAAATGAGTAGAAAGTTAGAGAATTCGTCAAATTTCCGGTGAAATTTGACTCTGATCGGCAAGAATAGCTCGAATTCCGGTGAATTGGCTGTCGTAGATCTTGATTCAGCTCCCTGAATGCTCTGATACCACTTGTTGGTCCCTCGTAAAGGATCTGTTCGTCAGGAACTTAGATGAATCAACTTTGACTAATGTGCGGAATCCATTTGATCAAATCACATATGTACAACAAAGTATTCAACGATTAAACACCGTCTGATCTTTCTATTCAACTGTTATGAAAGTACAAAAGCGCCTGTAGAAGTCAAACTTGACAGAGTTCTCTCCAGAGTAAAAAGTTCTAAATGACATACCCTGATGGGGTATTTATAGGCAACTCAGGAATGAGATAGATACTGTCCGACCGAGTGGCAGTCTGCTCGGATGGCCATCCGACCAGATGACACATGTCAGCCGACGGACATCATCTTTACAATACAAAACCATTCCCTGAGCTGACATTCTACATACATAATAACATACAAGTACACAAAACATACAATATATGACTAAATGCTGACGGAAGCTACAGACGTATGAACTAACAGGTATTGCAGACATACCTCTCAAGCCTTTAGGGCAACTAACCCTTGATGTCCGTTTCAGCGAAGGCAAGACGGAAAGAGTTTAACCACTCCCTTTTGTGGTCATCAATATACCTTCAAACCATGACGTAATCATAGGAAGGCCGGGGCAATGTGCATTCTACATGGCTGTTTCTGTTGGTCATGGCACCGTCAAGTTTCCTACTAAGAGGGGGATTGCAACCCTTCAACCTACTCAAGAGGCCTATATGGTTGAAGGGGAAAGTTCCGAAAGTGAAGAAGACAAGCAAAGGCTGCTCATCAACCCTAAGTATCCTGAACAGAGGATAAGAGTTAGTCCAAGCCTTTCGCAAGAAACTCTCTCGTACCTTGAAAAGCTGTTGGTGCATTACAGTGATGTCTTTGCTTGGTGCCCGAAAGATATGACGGGCATCCCTCGAAGCATTGCTGAACCCGAGTTAAAAATACCACCAGATGTCAAGCCTGTTGTCTAGAAGAAGCGGAGTCTAGCACCTGAAAGAAGCTTGGCTGCATGCCAAGAGGTTGAAAAGCTTGTGTCAGCCGGCATTCTCCGGGAAGTTAAGTATCAATCCTGGGTTGCAAACCCAGTCATGGTTCGAAAGCCCGACAACTCTTGGAGAATGTGCATAGGCTTCAAAGACTTGAACAAGGCTTATCCTAAAGATTGTTACCCATTGCCAGAAATTGATCTCAAGGTTGACTCCCTCACTGGTTACCATTTCAAGTGTTTCCTTGATGATTACAAGGGTTACCACCAAATTCTCATGAAGGAAGAAGATGAAGAGAAAACCTCCTTTCACACGGATAAAGGAATCTTTTGCTACCAAAAGATGCCTTTCGGTCTCAAAAACGCGGGTGCAACCTACCAACGCCTAGTTGACAAGGCTTTTGCTAGTCAAATTGGTAGGAACATGGAAGCATATGTTGATGATTTGGTCATCAAGAGCAAAACGGAATACCAAATGCTTGATGACATCCAAGAAACCTTCAAGAACCTAAGGAAGGTCAACATGAAGCTCAACCCCGAAAAATGCTCATTTGGGTTCGAGGAAGGAAAGTTTCTGGGACACATTGTGGGAAAACAAAGTATAAAAGCCAATCCAAACACGGTGAAAGCTGTTCTTGAAACCAAGACACCAAGAAGCAAAAAAGCGGTAGAAAGCCTGAATGGGAAGTTTGCAGCCCTGAAGCGTTTCACCTCAAAATTGGCTGAAAGGTCTTTACCTTTCTTCAAAACGCTCAAGGGATGCTCTGACAAGAAGGACTTCAAATGGACTGATGAGGTTGAATAAGCCTTCAACCAGATGAAGAAAACCTAGCTTCTCTACCAGATATTGCAGCCCCAGAAACGGGAGAATTGATCTTGGTATACCTTTCAGTTGCTGAAGAAGCAATAAGTGCGGTCCTCACCATTTAACGAGACAAAGTTCAGGTACCCGTTTATTTCTTTAGCAAAACTCTAAAATAGGCTGAAATCAAGTATCCTCCCCTGAAAAAACTTGCTCTAGCCCTAGTCCAAACTGCTAGAAGGCTTCGAAGGTATTTCCAAGCACTCCCCATAAAGGTGGTCACGGACCAACCAATAAAAAGTGTGCTTAAAAAACCATAGAATTCAGGGCGATTAGCCAAGTGGGCTGTTGAACTCAGTGAACATAACATCACCTATGTTCCCAGAAAAGCCATCAACGCCCAGGTCCTGACACAACTGCCACTGAGCCTTCAGACCTTGAAGCCTGCAAGCTTTTTGTGACAACCGTCACTTTTCCGTACATTCCGTACACTGGATGAACAGTAATTTGTGCTTTAATGACTGTACATGATCTAGTTTACCAGACAAATAAATTCCTGAATTCCATGCAAGTGAATTCATGCATGATATATGCTACAAGAATTACGTTATGATAGCGTTGCGTCAAAAATTAGTAAACTCACCGGTAAGACACATCGTGTCAACAGAACTGCAGAAAGCAGTCAGACATTAGAATTAGGGCCTAGGTGTAGGTCCAACGTCAAAAATACATTAAAACCCAAGGATACATACAAGGGTTACATATATACCGCCCGGATAATATTTAATCCCACAAATATTCTGTTATGATTAAAATTTTATTTTAATCAGGTTCGTGTTGAAAAATAAATTAAAACGCTTAAAAACGTTATTTTTCAAGTTTAAGCGCGTACCGTGTGTTCCTACGCGACACAATGCTTACACTGCAAAACGCAGACAACGCAGCAAACCCAGGAATATGCCAGGAATATGCCAGGAATATACCAGGAATATACCAGGAATATGCCAGGAATATGCCAGGAATATGCCAGGAATATGCCAGGAATATGCCAGGAATATACCAGGAATATACCAGGAATATGCTAGGAATATACCAGGAATATACCAGGAATATGCCAGGAATATGCCAGGAATATGCTAGGAATATGCTATATGGAAGGTCTATAAATACCACCATTTCATCACTCCACCTTCACTTCCCTCTCTCCCTCCCTTGTTCTCGGCCCAACCAAGCACCACCGCCACCCTCATTTTCCAACTCATCCATCCATTCCAAGGTGATATTGAGGAGTAAGAAGGCCACTAACGAAGCTCGGTGCAAGCGGATCTTGAAGGACCTTCTTCATTTGCTTTTATCCACCTCTTTTGTCCTCTTGAACTCCCCTAGCCTTGTGCTAGTAGTAAGTGCTTCTAAACATCTTCTTGTTCTCGTTTATGATGGTTAATAGATGATTTAATGGCTAAAAATCATAAACACTAAAGATCACCAACTAAAAGTCTTGTAAAATGATGAACTTAATGGATAAAAGGAAAGTAATGGTGTAAAACTTGTTAAACTTGTTTTGTGATGATTATTTTGTGTTGTTTAATGCTAGTAGTAGTTCGGATCGTCATCTAACCCGGCTAGGTTATGTTCATAGAGCATGAACTAGTGTATGTTAAAGTATAAAAAGGGCAAGATGATGAACACTACTACATAATAACATGAACTTGCGTAAAAGGAATTTTTCTTGTAAAATGAAGTTCTAAACTAGTGGATCTAAAGATCTACAAGTGGTATTTTCGAAAAACCAACTGTAAGACGAAACCATGTTTTAAAACCGGATCTTTCATGAAATAGAGGTGTTTTTGTGAACAAACAAGTGTGTGGACACTAGTGTAACAAAAGTTTTAACAAAGAAATAATTTTCGCAAAAACCGACTAGAAGTTGTAAAATTTCATATTCTTTAAAAATAAGATTTCCAAGAAACCGACTTTATTTTTAGAGATGGAAAAACCTACTAAATGTGTTGAAGAGTTACTACATAATTTTACACAACTTGCAAGTTCATGTGTATGCGATTTGTGTTTATTTTGACTAGTTTGATATTTGAAGATGGTATTTTGATGATGGAAAAATTGATTGGTTGAATTTTAAAAGAAAATGATACGCTAGTAAGCGTGGCCACCTCCAGTTACAGAGGAAACTCTGGCGAAATTTTTTCCAGAAAATAACACTTACAATATTTTTGGTGACAAGTGTTATGAATATATTTTTGACTCTTAGAAAAATATAAGTTTTTGAGAAACTTATCCCCTAAAAATATACCTAAAAACATTACCAAGGTTTCCCTAATTTTTGGTGATAAGAAATGGTGATTTCCTCAAGAATAAAAATGGATATTAAGTATGTATATTTTTGAGAATATATATATATATATATATATATATATATATATATTATTTTATCACCAACTTTTGTGCTAAGTGTGTATAGTATGTGTTATACGTGCTAGTGTATTAAGACTTAAAAATACACTAAATACTCATGAGAAGTATAAACATAAAAATACACATACAACATACAAGATACATAATTCGGGTGCAAAGTGCAAAACACGAGATACTTATCTTAATTTTAGAGAAAATAATATAAGTAAGATACGTAGTTAAAAATATAGAATATTTTTAACACAAGAATACGTACACAAGAGATAGTGACTGTACTTGTGCGATACAAGTCTAGTGACTAACGTTAAGAAAACACGTATAGGTCACGACGCTAGATAAGCTAATCCGGCGAAGTTTACGACGCAGGAACGCAAAGTTGTGAGTTCATGCTCCCCCTTTTCTTTAACTGTTTTTGGTGTTATAACTCTCGGGGGTGAAATACATGTTACAAATATTATAATTTTTACAAATGGTAAAAATACGAGAAGCACTCTTGGTGAGAACGAGTACCGAGTGCAATATGATTTGAGAATACAAAAGAATACGAGAAGCACTCGTGGTGAGTGCAATATGATGAGCTTTAAGAAAAGCCTAGAAAATACTAGATCATGTGAGCTTAAACTAGATATTGAGATGCCATTAATACTTAATTAGGGACGAGGGTTAGATCTAACGGGTACGGCCGAGCCCCACTCATGGTCCTTATGTGACCTCTTGAGTGCTTCGGTGTCCCAGTCGAGGGAAATCGACACAGTCGAGGTTAATTGACACAGTCGAGGGTAATCGACACAGTCAAGGGAAATTGACACAGTCGAGGGTAATCGACACAATAAAGGAGCCAACACTAA
This sequence comes from Helianthus tuberosus, assembly GCA_030545235.1. Lineage (NCBI taxonomy): Eukaryota > Viridiplantae > Streptophyta > Magnoliopsida > Asterales > Asteraceae > Helianthus > Helianthus tuberosus. The sequence continues at coordinate 100,122,874 of CM060394.1, forward strand.
TGCTCCATATGCTCACATGCCTTAAAGGAGCCAACACTAATGCTCCATATGTCCTCACATGCCTTAATGTCCTTGTACAAACATTCAATTAGTTCGTGGTGTACACAAGAAAACTTGATTTATACATGAACACTTTATTTATACAAGATACATACAATGTTTTCATACAAGATATGCAAAATGCATGAACTCGCTCAACTTTATGTTGATGTTTTCCAAAATTACATGTATTTCAGGTGACAGGATGGATCTTGGGCGCAAGTGTCATAACTAGAAGTAGACTACAAGTTTAGATGTCATCCACTTTTGTTGAATTGTAACCTTGTCAAAGGTCGTGTTTTGAAAACTTAAATAACACGTGTTTGTAATACTCAAATTTTCATGAATGGATGAACATCGTTTTGATCATGTAGTTGTTTATTACGATTGAATGCAATGATAACAAGCTAGTCACACATCATACGCTTCCGCAAAAGACAGGGTGTGACAGTTTGGTATCAGAGCTTCGATTGTAGTGAACTAGGATTCTTTCTCGAGTCTAGACTACAATCACTAGAGTTCTCTCACGAAAACATTTTACAAAAAGGTTTTCATTGCATTCACGAAAGCGCCAAGATCCACAAGTCAGACACTTTTCAAAAAGTGACAAGGCAAGGACATTAGTGAGGAATACCTTTAAAATAAGGTGCCAACCAAAGCGTAGTCTACACGAGTTAGACTTGCCAAAAAAAAATGACCCCCCAAAAACGAGAGTTATACGTGATATAATGCATTAAATTGCTTGACTATGCTAAGTAGCATATATGTTATTGATATATATACATACAAATAAGTGTACGGGATGATTATTGACGTGAATAGGATACTTTCGACTCTGACTCCTATTACTGAACGTGACTTGCACGATGAAGCTACCGACCTCGCATCCTTTGCAAAGCTCATGGCTGGGAGTGATTACCAAACAAGATGCTGAGCTTACTTCCGTAGGAAATGGCTGCTCTTCCCTCTCGATCGTGAAGATGCCTAACTACGGTGATGATGACGAGGCAAAGGCGGCAACCTTGAATGAATTCTCAATCAACGGGACGAGATCCCTACGGCTTATGTGAAGCAAGATTGACGGCATACTTGACCAGAAAAGGAAGATGAAGTATGCATCTCGAAGGTGCCCCTCCAACTACTAGGAATTCTCTCTATTCCTATTCCATCTAATCATCGTGCCTATACGCGTGTAACGATAACGAATGTTAGCGCGTGGACCATCGCAAAGGTCCTTTCCATGACAAGAGGTATAAGGACAGTGGTGTCCCCTCCTTGATTGATCATCTGCTTGGACGAGAGAAAATTGGGGGTAACTGTGCAAGACAATTTATTATTACGGGGGCCCACGTAATAACGACTTGTAGTGCACAGAAATCCTGGTGGACTCTGCGGGTCAAGCTAATGAAAACCATACAAAATTTATCTATAGGTGTCCTCACCTTCATCTGGTAGAACAACACATAGATCAGTGCTTTAGCACGTTAGAAAGTAGGAAGCCTGTCTTAGCCTACTTCGTGACTGACACTTCTACCTGCATACGAGACGTTTGAGAAAACGATATTTGAGCAAGAGAGGTGGAATGACATTCAGAAAGAATCAGCGACAATACACCCCCTATCACCTCTACACAAACAACCCCATCAAAGGGGAAATATACGCACCAGTAAAGCTAATATAGCAGGAAATAACTGAAACTTGAATGACCAAGGCGATGTAGCCTCGAGTTCATTTCAAACAATAAGCCAAGTTGGCAAGCCTATGTGAAGGCTCAATAACTGTTTCCTCGCTTATACACTGATTATATATACGTGTGAAATTGGGTGGCCTATGGTGCTATGTATATCATAGACAATTGAAATGTTGTCTAACCTACTTCATACCATTTTGGCAGAAGAGAATGCCGCCCAGGCGAGACACAAACACCAGTACGTTGCCAAGGACAGAAGCCGAGCTGCAAGAACGCATCTCACAGGCAATTGCGCGACATGAAGCCCTCCGCTCTAAGCACAGCGATGGCACTACTGAAAATAACCCTCCAACTGGCTGCACCTATAAACAATTCCTGGACTGCAAGCCATTGAATTTTGATGGCACAGGAGGTGCCGTTGCATTTGTTCGTTGGGCAGAAAAGACTGACTCCATTCTAAGAATGAGTAACTGTTCGCCCCGACAGAGTGTTACTTATATCTCAGGGTTATTCGTAGATGGCGCACTCTCCTGGTGGAACCTTCAGGTTTAAACCCTTGGTGCGGATGCTGCTTATGCACTAAGCTGGGACGAGCTCAAGGAAATGATGGAAAAGAAATACTGTTCTAGGGCTGAAATCCAGAAGATTGAGGTGGAGTTCTGGAACTTGAAAATGGATGGACCGAAGATTCCTGAATACGTCCAACGATTTCACGACTTGTCTAGGGTCGTCCCCTACTTAGTCAAACCGGAATTCAAAAGGTTTGAGCGATTCATTTGGGGACTTGCACCTCAGATCAGGAGTATGGTTACTACCTCAAAGCCCTCAACTATTACAGAGGCTATCGATATGAGTGTCACTCTTACCGAAGAAGCTCTACGTGCGGGAAAATTTTCGGAATCGGAGGATAACAAGAAAGAAACTCATGAGGAGTCATCAAGCAATAAGAAGAGGAAGTCTTCGAACCTAAAGATAAGCACCCAAGCTAGCTATAGAAGCTCTAAAACAAACAAAAGAAAGAAAGTGAAACCGCCGCATTACAGGAAAACTGATGGAGCCACTTATAAGGCCGGTGGTAAAACCTACTCGGGGACTAAGCCGAGGTGTGGGGAATGCAACTTTCACCATGAAGGTCGATGTCTGAGGCCCAAGTGCGGAAAGTGTGGAAAAGAAGGACACAGCAAGGACGCCTGTTGGGCGAAGGACCCAGATGGAAGAAATAAGAGGATACCAGGTTGCTATAGATGTGGTGAAGCAGGGCACTTTAGGAAGAATTGCCCTGGGAAGAAACAAGCAAGGAAGGGTTTTCACGATAGAAACTCGTGAAGCACGCCAGGATCCAGATGCGGTTACGGGTACGTTCCCTATTAACCAACCTAATGCATCTACTTTTAATTAATACTGGCACCAACTTTAACCTTGCATGCTTAGAACATAAGAAACTGCTTGGCCTAGTTTCGAGTAAAATAGACGCCCCGTATTCTTTAGAAACGGGCATATAGGAGGCTAGTTTAAACAGTCAAAACGATTAAGGATTGTATTTAGGGACTCAGAAGGCCGGAACCTTCTGTTACTATTGACTCGCGAAGTCATAATATGTTAGTCAGCATGGATCAGAAATCCAAGTATACAGCTGACGTCGTTTGATATGAGAAAATCAGTCGCATCCCTCTTGCGAATGATGAAACCCAAACTTCCTGCAATAGGTGCAAGGATGCTAGACCCCACAAGGCGGCAGATCTACGACATCCCTCATTGGTCGAAGAGGCATAGAAATGCCTCTGAGTAGACTGCAGAGCCTGAGAACATCCCCGTGACGGAAGAAGTCCCAGTAGCCTTTTCGGAAGACTTGCCAGGAACGCCTCTCCGTAGCGAAGAGAGGAGTTTAGGATAAATCGCGTGCCAGGAGCAGCACCAGTGACGAATGACGCCATACCGACTAGCTTCACCAGCGAAGCATGAACCTCTGATATAACTGCAAGAGCTGCTAGGCAGAGGAAATCAAGGATATAACACCCTTAGTTAAGGGCACAAGGAGAAAGTTGAAAGACTCCACTTTGCATAAATTTCAGAAAATTGAGAATCAGAATCCTTTGCCAAGGACTAATGACACTAATGAGCCAATCGTAAGGTTCCAGTTACCACTCAAAAATCAACTTGAGGACAAGAGGTCCTCCACTGTGAATACAAGAGGAAATATCCCTAAAACGACCTTTAGGACTTGCTTCGAGCATTACGAGATCCTTGTCGTACCATTTGGCTTAACACATGCATCGACAATATTCATGGACCTTATGAATCGAACGTGTAAGCCATGCCTGGATGAATTACGATCATACTTATTGACTACATGCTTATATGGCCGACGACCAAGGAAGGTCGTAAGCAACAGCTGCAATTTAACTTGCAACCCGTAGAGAAAGAACAATTATGTGCTAAGATGACGAAAAGCGAATTTTGAATTCACGAAATGAGAACTTTAAGGTACATGATGAATAATAACAAGATTCATGCCAACCCTGCAACCCAGAGCTAAGGAGCTAGAATTGCAAATATGTGACGTTTCTCGACAAAGTCTCGGTTGCGCGTCGATACAACAAGACCACGGCATTGCATACGCGGCACATTGATTAAGGAATCAGGAGAAGAGATCTTGAGATAGATACAATAATTGCGCGCCGCAAACTAGACGTCACTACCTGAAAGAAAACGTTGCACGATCTTTATTGATCACGAGGGTTGCAGCACACCGATGATCGTAAGAACTTGATTATGAACTGAGCTGCTGAACGATGCAGACTGTATGAACACAATATGTGCTTGTGTGATAAACTTTGATGAAAAGTCAGAACACTCACTTGCCCTTAGTGGAGTTTTCCTACAACGGTATCTATCACACCACCGTCTAAACCGCTTCGTGTAAAGCTTCAGACGGAACATAATGAGTCAATTCCCGTCATGTTGAACGGAGACCAGAAATAAACAATCAACTGGCCCGAGATGGCCCAGGAAAACTAGAGGCCAGATCCTTCAGATATGTGATCATATCAGGACAACCCACAGAATACAGAAAGATTACGCTGATGAGCGGCAGAAATCGTATGAATTTGAGACAAGAAGTGTGACTAAAATGAGAGCCTCGCCTAGAGAAGGTGTAGTGTGTTTTGGAAAACGAAAAGGTTGAATCCCCGGTGTAGGGATCAGAACCATTGCTCACAAGATGAAGCTCCCAGAAAAAGATCAGTCGTGATCGCGACACATTCATGTGTCTAGTCTGTAGAGGAGTCTGACTTAAGGAACAGTCGTTGTTCCCACAAATAAGATTCACGTCAATGAAAAACGACAAGAAATACTATAGAAACCTGTTGAGGTTTTGGACCAAGAGTCCGTGATACTATAGAAACCTGTTGAGGTTATGGACCAAGAGTCCACGAGATACAGAAAAGTCATGATCGACTTACTGGAGTACGATAGAATTCATGACATGACCCAGAGATTTCATGGGAACATAAAGACAAATCATGAATCTAAGTGACCATATTGGTTTCACAACTCCCCTGCGACCGATGGCATCGCTTGAATTTCAGGACGAAATTCTTTTAACGGGGGGAGACTGTGACAACCGTCACTTTTTCGTACATTCCGTACACTAGATGAACAGTAATTTGTGCTTTAATGACTGTACATGATCTAGTTTACCAGACAAATAAATTCCTGAATTCCATGCAAGTGAATTCATGCATGATATATGCTACAAGAATTACGTTATGATAGCGTTGCGTCAAAAATTAGTAAACTCACCGGTAAGACACATCGTGTCAACAGAACTGCAGAAAGCAGTCAGACATTAGAATTAGGGCCTAGGTGTAGGTCCAACGTCAAAAATACATTAAAACCCAAGGATACATACAAGGGTTACATATATACCGCCCGGATAATATTTAATCCCACAAATATTCTGTTATGATTAAAATTTTATTTTAATCAGGTTCGTGTTGAAAAATAAATTAAAACGCTTAAAAACGTTATTTTTCAAGTTTAAGCGCGTACCGTGTGTTCCTACGCGACACAATGCTTACACTGCAAAACGCAGACAACGCAGCAAACCCAGGAATATGCCAGGAATATGCCAGGAATATACCAGGAATATGCCAGGAATATGCCAGGAATATGCCAGGAATATGCCAGGAATATACCAGGAATATACCAGGAATATGCTAGGAATATACCAGGAATATACCAGGAATATGCCAGGAATATGCCAGGAATATGCCAGGAATATGCTATATGGAAGGTCTATAAATACCACCATTTCATCACTCCACCTTCACTTCCCTCTCTCCCTCCCTTGTTCTCGGCCCAACCAAGCACCACCGCCACCCTCATTTTCCAACTCATCCATCCATTCCAAGGTGATATTGAGGAGTAAGAAGGCCACTAACGAAGCTCGGTGCAAGCGGATCTTGAAGGACCTTCTTCATTTGCTTTTATCCACCTCTTTTGTCCTCTTGAACTCCCCTAGCCTTGTGCTAGTAGTAAGTGCTTCTAAACATCTTCTTGTTCTCGTTTATGATGGTTAATAGATGATTTAATGGCTAAAAATCATAAACACTAAAGATCACCAACTAAAAGTCTTGTAAAATGATGAACTTAATGGATAAAAGGAAAGTAATGGTGTAAAACTTGTTAAACTTGTTTTGTGATGATTATTTTGTGTTGTTTAATGCTAGTAGTAGTTCGGATCGTCATCTAACCCGGCTAGGTTATGTTCATAGAGCATGAACTAGTGTATGTTAAAGTATAAAAAGGGCAAGATGATGAACACTACTACATAATAACATGAACTTGCGTAAAAGGAATTTTTCTTGTAAAATGAAGTTCTAAACTAGTGGATCTAAAGATCTACAAGTGGTATTTTCGAAAAACCAACTGTAAGACGAAACCATGTTTTAAAACCGGATCTTTCATGAAATAGAGGTGTTTTTGTGAACAAACAAGTGTGTGGACACTAGTGTAACAAAAGTTTTAACAAAGAAATAATTTTCGCAAAAACCGACTAGAAGTTGTAAAACTTCATATTCTTTAAAAATAAGATTTCCAAGAAACCGACTTTATTTTTAGAGATGGAAAAACCTACTAAATGTGTTGAAGAGTTGCTACATAATTTTACACAACTTGCAAGTTCATGTGTATGCGATTTGTGTTTATTTTGACTAGTTTGATATTTGAAGATGGTATTTTGATGATGGAAAAATTGATTGGTTGAATTTTAAAAGAAAATGATACGCTAGTAAGCGTGGCCACCTCCAGTTACAGAGGAAACTCTGGCGAAATTTTTTCCAGAAAATAACACTTACAATATTTTTGGTGACAAGTGTTATGAATATATTTTTGACTCTTAGAAAAATATAAGTTTTTGAGAAACTTATCCCCTAAAAATATACCTAAAAACATTACCAAGGTTTCCCTAATTTTTGGTGATAAGAAATGGTGATTTCCTCAAGAATAAAAATGGATATTAAGTATGTATATTTTTGAGAATATATATATATATTATTTTATCACCAACTTTTGTGCTAAGTGTGTATAGTATGTGTTATACGTGCTAGTGTATTAAGACTTAAAAATACACTAAATACTCATGAGAAGTATAAACATAAAAATACACATACAACATACAAGATACATAATTCGGGTGCAAAGTGCAAAACACGAGATACTTATATTAATTTTAGAGAAAATAATATAAGTAAGATACGTAGTTAAAAATATAGAATATTTTTAACACAAGAATACGTACACAAGAGATAGTGACTGTACTTGTGCGATACAAGTCTAGTGACTAACGTTAAGAAAACACGTATAGGTCACGACGCTAGATAAGCTAATCCGGCGAAGTTTACGACGCAAGAACGCAAAGTTGTGAGTTCATGCTCCCCCTTTTCTTTAACTGTTTTTGGTTTTATAACTCTCGGGGGTGAAATACATGTTACAAATATTATAATTTTTACAAATGGTAAAAATACGAGAAGCACTCTTGGTGAGAACGAGTACCGAGTGCAATATGATTTGAGAATACAAAAGAATACGAGAAGCACTCGTGGTGAGTGCAATATGATGAGCTTTAAGAAAAGCCTAGAAAATACTAGATCATGTGAGCTTAAACTAGATATTGAGATGCCATTAATACTTAATTAGGGACGAGGGTTAGATCTAACGGGTACGGCCGAGCCCCACTCATGGTCCTTATGTGACCTCTTGAGTGCTTCGGTGTCCCAGTCGAGGGAAATCGACACAGTTGAGGTTAATTGACACAGTCGAGGGTAATCGACACAGTCAAGGGAAATTGACACAGTCGAGGGTAATCGACACAGTAAAGGAGCCAACACTAATGCTCCATATGCTCACATGCCTTAAAGGAGCCAACACTAATGCTCCATATGTCCTCACATGCCTTAATGTCCTTGTACAAACATTCAATTAGTTCGTGGTGTACACAAGAAAACTTGATTTATACATGAACACTTTATTTATACAAGATACATACAATGTTTTCATACAAGATATGCAAAATGCATGAACTCGCTCAACTTTATGTTGATGTTTTCCAAAATTACATGTATTTCAGGTGAAAGGATGGATCTTGGGCGCAAGTGTCATAACTAGAAGTAGACTACAAGTTTAGATGTCATCCACTTTTGTTGAATTGTAACCTTGTCAAAGGTCGTGTTTTGAAAACTTAAATAACACGTGTTTGTAATACTCAAATTTTCATGAATGGATGAACATCGTTTTGATCATTTAGTTGTTTATTACGATTGAATGCAATGATAACAAGCTAGTCACACATCATACGCTTCCGCAAAAGACAGGGCGTGACACTTTTCACCGATGAGGCTTCAAGCGTTGAAGGGTCAGGGGCCGGTCTCATTCTAATTAACCCGAAAGGGTTAGAATTCATGTATGCTCTTCGATTTGATTTTCAGACCACCAATAACGAAGCTGAATACGAAGCACTGATAGCTGGTTTAAGGTTAGCCAAGGAAATGAAGGTCCAAAAGCTTGAAGTCTTCATGGACTCGTTGTTGGTGTCAAGCCAAGTGAATGACAGTTATGTTGCAAAGGAACCTAACATGAAGAGATACAAGGAAAAATCCAAAGAACTGATGAACACATTCCAAACGTGTACCATCAAGCAAATCCCCAGGTCTCAAAATAAGAAAGCTGATGCCTTGAGTAAACTCGCTTCTCTCACTTTTACCCACCTCACTAAAAAGGTGTTGGTAGAAGTGTTGAAAACTCCATCAATTGAAGCATTGGAAGTTCAAGATGTAATCACTGAAGAGGGTCCCAATTGGACGACTCCAATCAAGAAGTTCCTTAAAAATGGTGAATTACCTGCTGATTACACAAAGGTTGAAAGGGTTAAAATTAAGTCTAGACAGTACGTGATGCAAGGTGAAATCCTCTACAAGAAGGGTTACCTTGCACCCTTGCTGAGATGTGTTGGTCCCGAATAAAGCCAGTATTTGGTCAAAGAGGTTCATGAAGGGATATACGGAGCCCATTTTGGGGCAAGAACGGTCGTTGCCAAACTAATGAACCTTGGGTATTTTTGGCCCTCCATGCACCGAGACACCACTGAGCAACTAAGGAAGTGTGATTCCTGCCAAATTCATGCACCAGTCTCGAAAAGTCCCAAGCACGATCTTGTCCCGATAACCTCAACATGGCCATTTTATAAATGGGGGATGGACATTGTTGGCCCATTCCCACCAGCCAAAGGCGGAGTGAAGTTCTTGTTGGTAGCCATAGACTACTTCACCAAGTGGCCTGAGGTTAAACCACTTGCAAAAATCACGGGCAAGCAAGTCAATGATTTCGTATGGGAAAACATCATTTGCCGCTACGGATTGCCGGGAGTGCTTGTTACCGATAATGGAAAGCAATTCGCTGAGAAGCCTTTCAGCGTTTGGTGCAAAGAATTCAGAATAGCTCAGGTTTTCAGCTCAGTGGCATATCCACAATCAAACGGTCAGTTTGAAAGGATGAACCGAAGCATAGTTGAAGGAATCAAAGCCAGATTGGGAATATATGAAAGCAATTAGCTTGAAGACTTGCCAAGTGTTCTATGGTCCATAAGAACAACCGAAAAAAGCCACAAAAGAACACCTTACAGCTTGGTATTTGGATCTGAAGTCGTGATTCCAGCTGAAGTAGGAGTTGTAACACAAAGAATGGTCAACATGGATCCCGAAGCAAACTAAAAAGAGACCATGTTGAACTTACAACTCCTACAGGAAGCACGAGACCAAGCCGCAATCCAAGAAGCCAAGTACAAACAAACGATGGAAGCCTATTACAACAAAAGAGTCAAATACGAACGTTTCAAGCCAGGAGACCTGGTGCTTAGAAACAATGAGGCTAGTAAGAAAGAGAACCAAGGAAAACGAGCCCCATCTTGTTTCTATTACTTATTTGCATTTTTATGTTTTTTGAACTATTTTGGGCATTTTGTTTTAGGCCGTGTGTTTGGCCCGTTATCTTTTTTAGGCCCATTTCGAATTTCTGTTCTTATTTATATGTCCCTTTAGTAATATGAATGATCAGACTTGAATTCTGACATAATTGATTTTTCACTTCAAATTCCGTGCCTTTTGGGTGGAATCTTGGGGGTTGGGGAAGAACACACGGGTATTCTTTGAATCAACGTGTTTGATCTTCGTTTCCATATCACGCGCTACATCAGGTCCCTTCCCCTAATGTCGGTGTATCTAACACCCCCTCACATGTTGAACTTACCCCTGAAGGGGTCGCCAACAATTTCTTGGAGTTGAGGTATCTCCTCAACCAATATGTGAGTAGAGAGAGAGACAAGGGAGTGAGGATTCGTTTGGACTATGACGAACCAGAACCGACACTATCTCCTGGACCCCCATCCCTCCTTTTGCAAACTCACAACCTTCTGCATCTAGAGATGAGGCTGGTCCCCGTAATCCTCCTCCAAATCCTAACCCATACCTGTACACGAGGCCAAATCCAACAACATTTCCTCTTTTCTCTTCCCAACCAGCTACAGCCGGTGCTCCACTAGGGCACAAGCTGACTTTGGACCAGCTCCTACAATCTCCAGCAGCAAGCCTTCCACCCTCAACAACAACCGCATGGGAACAAGCTTTGTCTGTACTCCCCTTGGCACGAAGTGCCGTTATGAGCACTCCTTTGGGAGTTAGTTGCCCGGTTGCACCTGGAAGCCTTCAAGGCTTCAACCTTATGCCCCAGATGATGGCCCAGATGATGGCCAGCTTCCCGTGGCAGCACTTTATTAATCAGGTGTTGGCCACTCAAGGGAACAATAATAACAACAGCAACATGAGTGCAAGGGTTGACAAAGATTTGGCCAAGCCTTACAAGCCAAGTAATCTCTCGTGCTTCTCACAGCAAATAGCCGATTATGATTTTCAAACGAAGATCAAGATGCCATCCCATATCAAGACGTATGATGGGACTGAGGATCCGGAAGATCACCTTCAGATCTTCACTGGTACCGCCAGAATCGAGAAATGGTCAAATGCTGAATGCTGCCTTATGTTTATGCAAACTCTCGTTGGTTCAGTCCGGATATGGTTCAACGATTTTCCTGCCAGAAGCGTTCGAAGCTTCGATGACCTAAGTAAAGGGTTTTTGGCCAATTTCTAACAGCAAAGGCGATACGTCAAAGACGTTACAGTAATCTTTCAGATAAAACATAGGGATGACGAAAGCCTTTGAGAGTTCATTGAAAGGTACAAGAAGGAAGGTCTCACATATGTAGGGGCCAATGAAAAAATGAGAGTGGCCGGTTTTATGAACGCCATTAAATCCAAATATCTCACAAGAGATTTCAACAAATCCCTGCCCAAGACCTTGGAAAAAGCCCTCGAAAGGGCTGAAGCCCACATCAGAGGAGAGGAGGCCTTAGAGATTAAAGAGCAAAGAAAAAGGGGATCAAGCTGGCGAGGCCACAGCCCGGCTAGGAAAAGGGGAAGCTTCCATTCCTATGAAAGACGCCAAAAGGGTTCAGACCAGCGAAGGCCTGAAGGTCGGAACCCTTCCAGCAGGGAAAAAGGCATGAGCTTCACACCCCTCACCAAGACCCCTAAAGAGATTCTTGCCATAGAGGAAGTAAAGCAAAGCTTTCGACCTCCAAGACCTCTCACCAAAAGCAAGAGGAATGAGAATTCCACCCAATTCTGTGAATTTCATGAAGAAAAGGGGCACCATACTAATGATTGCTTGCAATTGAAGAAGAGGATTGAAGAGGCTGTTAAATCTGGGGAACTCGCTCACTTGGTGTAGGGGGTGAGGGACAAGATGGCTGAAGGAAAGGGCAAGGAAGTTAACATGGTGGATTTTGAGGGAAAGGTTCCTCACAAACGACAGAGGTTGGAAGCTTGGGAGCTTCAGTTTGTTTGTTTCCCTCCAACATAAAATAACCCACTTTCAAACCCCCTTGTGGTTGAAGCAACCATGGACACACTACAAACAAACAAAGCATATATAGACACTGGAGCAGCCACTGAAATCATGTTTGAAAAGTTCTTCAACCGTTTGAGCAATGAGGAACGTTCGAAGCTTCAACCCTCTGGAACCTCCATAAAAGGTATTGCAGACATACCTCTCAAGCCTTTAGGGAAACTAACCCTTAATGTCCATTTTAGCGAAGGCAAGATGGAAAGAGTTTAACCACTCACTTTTGTGGTCATAAATATACCTTCAAACTATGACGTAATCATAGGAAGGCCGAGGCAATGTGCATTCTACATGGCTGTTTCTGTTGGTCATGGCACCGTCAAGTTTCCTACTGAGAGGGGGATTGCAACCCTTCAACCTACTCAAGATGCCTATATGGTTGAAGGGGAAAGTTCCGAAAGTGAAGAAGACAAGCAAAGGCTGCTCATCAACCCTAAGTATCCTGAACAGAGGATAAGGGTTAATCCAAGCCTTTCACAAGAAACTCTCTCGTACCTTGAAAAGTTGTTGGTACATTACAGCGATGTCTTTGCTTGGTGCCCGGAAGATATGACGGGTATCCCTCGAAGCATTGCTGAACACGAGTTAAAAATACCACCAGATGTCAAGCCTGTTGTCAAGAAGAAGCGGAGTCTAGCACCTGAAAGAAGCTTGGCTGCATGCCAAGAGGTTGAAAAGCTTGTGTCAGCCGGCATTCTCCGGGAAGTTAAGTATCAATCCTGGGTTGCAAACCCAGTCATGGTTCGAAAGCCCGACAACTCTTGGAGAATGTGCATAGACTTCAAAGACTTGAACAAGGCTTGTCCTAAAGATTGTTACCCATTGCCAGAAATTGATCTCAAGGTTGACTCCCTCACTGGTTACCCTTTCAAGTGTTTCCTTGATGCTTACAAGGGTTACCACCAAATTCCCGTGAAGGAAGAAGATGAAGAGAAAACCTCCTTTCACACGGATAAAGGAATCTTTTGCTACCAAAAGATGCCTTTCGGTCTCAAAAACGCGGGTGCAACCTACCAACGCCTAGTTGACAAGGCTTTTGCTAGTCAAATTGGTAGGAACATGGAAGCATATGTTGATGATTTGGTCATCAAGAGCAAAACGGAATACCAAATGCTTTATGACATCCAAGAAACCTTCAAGAACCTAAGGAAGGTCAACATGAAGCTCAACCCCGAAAAATGCTCATTTGGGTTCGAGGAAGGAAAGTTTCTGGGACACATTGTGGGAAAAGAAAGTATAAAAGTCAATCCAAACAAGGTGAAAGCTGTTCTTGAAACCAAGCCACCAAGAAGCAAAAAAGAGGTAGAAAGCCTAAATGGGAAGCTTGCTGCCCTGAAGCGTTTAACCTCAAAATTGGCTGAAAGGTCTTTACCTTTCTTCAAAACGCTCAAGGGATGCTCTAACAAGAAGGACTTCAAATGGACTGATGAGGCTGAATAAGCCTTCAACCAGATGAAGAAACACCTAGCTTCTCTACCTGACATTGCAGCCTCGGAAATGGGAGAATTGATCTCGGTATACCTTTCAGTTGTTGAAGAAGCAATAAGTGCGGTCCTCACCATTAACGAGACAAAGTTCAGGTACCCGTTTATTTCTTCAGCAAAACTCTAAAATTGACTGAAATCAAGTATCCTCCCCTGGAAAAACTTTCTCTAGCCCTAGTCCAAATGGCTAGAAGGCTTCAAAGGTATTTCCAAGCACACCCCACACAGGTGGTCACCGACCAACAAAAAAAAAAGTGTGCTTGAAAAACCAGAGAATTCAGGGCGATTAGCCAAGTGGGCTGTTGAACTCGGTGAACATAACATCACCTATGTTCCCAGAAAAGCCATCAAAGCCCAGGTCCTGGCTGATTTCATTGTAGAATTCCCAAAACAAACAACTGCTGAAGTAAACATAACTGCCACTGAACCTTCAGACCTTGAAGCTTTTCATCGATGGGGCTTCAAGCGTTGAAGGGTCAGGGGCCGGTCTCATTCTAATCAACCCGGAAGGGTTAGAATTCACGTATGCTCTTCGATTTGATTTTCAGACCACCAATAACGAAGCTGAATACGAAGCACTGATAGCTGGTTTAAGGTTAGCCAAGGAAATAAAGGTCCAAAAGCTTGAAGTCTTCATGGACTCGTTGTTGGTGTCAAGCCATGTGAATAACAGTTATGTTGCAAAGGAACCTAACAAGAAGAGATACAAGGAAAAATCCAAAGAACTGATGAACACATTCCAAACGTGTACCATCAAGCAAATGGAGGTCTCAAAATAAAAAGGCTGATGCCTTGAGTAAACTCGCTTCTCTCACTTTTGCCCACCTCACTAAAAAGGTGTTGGTAGAAGTGTTGAAAACTCCATCAATTGAAGAATTGGAAGTTCAAGATTTAATCACCGAAGAGGGTCCCAATTGGATGACTCCAATCAAGAAGTTCCTTAAAAATGGTGAAATACCTGTTGATCAAACAGAGGCTGAAAGGGTTAAAATCAAGTCTAGACAGTACGTGATGCAAGGTGAAATCCTCTAAAAGAAGGGTTACCTTGCACCCTTGCTGAGATGTGTTGGTCTCCAACAAAGCCAGTATTTGGTCAAAGAGGTTCATGAAGGGATATGCGGAGCCCATTTTGGGGCAAGAACGATGGTTGCCAAACTAATGAACCTTGGGTATTTTTGGCCCTCCATGCACCGAGACACCACTGAGCAACTAAGGAAGTGTGATTCCTGCCAAATTCATGCACCAGTCTCGAAAAGTCCCAAGCACGATCTTGTCCCGATAACCTCAACATGGCCATTTTATAAATGGGGGATGGACATCGTTGGCCCATTCCCACCAGCCAAAGGCGGAGTGAAGTTCTTGTTAGTAGCCATATACTACTTCACCAAGTGGCCTGAGGTCAAACCACTTGCAAAAATCACGGGCAAGCAAGTCATTGATTTCGTTTGGGAAAACATCATTTGCCGCTATGGATTACTGGGAGTGCTTGTTACCGATAATGGAAAGCAATTCGCTGAGAAGCCTTTCAGCGTTTGGTGCAAAGAATTCAGAATAGCTCAGGTTTTCAGCTCAGTGGCATATCCACAATCAAACGGTCAGTTTGAAAGGATGAACCGAAGCATAGTTGAAGGAATCAAAGCCAGATTGGGAAGATATGAAATCAATTGGCTTGAATAATTGCCAAGTGTTCTATGGGCCATAAGAACAACCGAAAAAACAAGCCACAAAAGAACACCTTACAGCTTGGTATTTGGATCTGAAGTCGTGATTCCAACTGAAGTAGGAGTTGTAACACAAAGAATGGTCAACATGGATCCCGAAGCAAACCAAAAAGAGACCATGTTGAACTTACAACTCCTAGAGGAAGCACGAGACCAAGCTGCAATCCAAGAAGCCAAATACAAACAAACGATGGAAGCCTATTACAACAAAATAGTCAAATACGAATGTTTCAAGCTAGGAGACCTGGTGCTTAGAAACAATGAGGCTAGTAAGAAAGGGAACCAAGGACCAAAATGGGAGGGGCCATATACCATCCTTGAGGCTCATAAAGGTGGATGTTATAAGCTAGCCGACTTAGAAGGTAAAAAGCTTCCAAGACACTGGAATGGAAAAACCCTTAAGAGGTTTCATGTGTAATCAAGAAAGATTGGTTTGTATTCCACAAAGTCGTATTTCAAGAGTTGATCACCTTTTGTAACACAATATCTCTTGAATGAATGAAGATGTTTTATCAAATTTGTCTTTCTATCCTAAAATCAGGTTGAGAACCTAGCAATAAACTTCATGGCAAGGGCCATGTAAGGGGATGAGCTCCCAGGCCACATCGCTTAATAGGTTCAAGGGTTAAATGAACCTATATAAGGGGTGAGTTCTTAAATCAATACAACTCCATGAGACTTATTATTGAAAACAAAGTTGTCTCATACACGGGTTTGAACAGCCTACATCAAATGTTCCTTAAGCCTTAGAAAAAGTATCGAAAAACAGGCTTACGAAATGAAATCAAACTAAGAAAAATGATGAATAGGATAGGTGCTATGTCTTCTTGCTAAAAATACCAAGGCTAAGTGACTGCAGCACTGAACCCTTCAAGGTATGAAAAACATAGAGACAACACAAACCCAACAATGACAATACAATAAAGATAAGAATAATCCAAGTAATAATGCAACAACACAAGTAAAAAGTTGCACACAACACAAAACTCAAAAATACAAACCAAGTCACGAAAGTAAAATAGTAACCAGAAGCCTCGAAGGCTTCGAGCTACATACATGATAGCCAGAAGCCTTGAAGGCTTGAAGACAACCAAGCTGCCTTACCAAACAGGCACAAACACAAAAAATATAACACAAGGCAAGTAGTGGAAAATTAATAGCATAATAAAGAAAGTCTTAATAGACTCCCAAACATCCAAACAAAGTTAAAGCAAGCCTTAGTAGCTTGCAAACCTAGGAAATTGTTCAAATGGCCATCCTGGCCTAACCACAACCACATAACAGGAACCTTAAGGTTCCTGCAAAACCTAAGATGGTTTAAGTTAGCATACAAACCATGAATTGTTTTCAAGGGTGCTAAGAAAGCTACGAATATCCATCAAGCATCAGCAGGAGGCTTGGAAGCCCCAGAACCGTTACCTTTAGCCTTTTTTGTCTTCTTGGACTTCTTAGCCTTCGAGCCACCATCACCATCGACTGCTGAACCCTCCAAGCTTGCATCTTTGGCAGCATCAAGCTCTCCCGAAAAGGTATCATCGCTATCTCCTGAATAGGAACGTTTTCTTGAAAGAGAACCAAGTACTTCGGCACATACCTTCTCATTAAGACCATCCGGTTTTAGTTCCTGCAAGACGGAGAGAGGCTTACCAAAACAAGCTACAACCTGGCTCACATACGGATAGGTCAGCCTCTCCATCTGCTCAACGGAACCCTTGAAAACCTCAGAAGCTTCAGGACGGTACAAAGGAGATTTTTCCAAAGGATGACCAGATTCATGAAGCTTGTAGCCGGCAATGAGACCTTGATATTTCCCCAATTTGAGCAATTTAGTATAAACTTCACCAAGAGCAAAATTGAACTCTTTAGAGTGAAGAAGGTAGGTAACAACTTGGTGGAAACCTTGCTCAATAAGCCACTGGTTATCACCAGTGGCTTGAGCAACCAAAGCCTTCAAGCCATCTTTTTCTTCATCAAAGGCCTTATGTTGAACAGTCAAGGCCTCCCTATCAGCTTTTAGCTTCAACTGGTCAGCTTCGAAGCTTTTCTTGAGGTCATTTACCTCAATTTCGTGCCTTCTCGTCAAATCACCCACCTTCTTGGCCCAAGCCAGCTCCTTCTCAGAAAAGCTATCAATTTCCTTCTTCATAGCAGTAATAGAGGCTTTCATCTTCTCCTTCTTCTTGGAGGATTCCTCATACTCCCGCATACCCTTTGCAAAACGGGTAACACCTTCAGCCAACAGGGCTGAAAGGTTGCAGGAACTCAGCATCAATCTTGAAATAACATGATCAGCCTCCAACTCAGAAATAGCACTTCGAACGCCAGGAGGAGCAAAGTGGGCCAGCGCTTCAGCACAAACAGACGGATCTTTGAAGCTATCTCCAACCTTCACCCCCCCAATTGAAACGTCACAAGCCGGCGCAACTGGTTTAAACTTCGTCCCTCTTCCCCATTCCATACAAAACAAATCGACCTCTTCTTGAGTCATTCGAGAAAACGATTTCGCTAAATCCTTACGAGCACCCATGATAATAGAAAATAAGAAGAAAGTAAGCAATCAGAACTAACCTGATTCGAAAAAGGGGAAAACTTGAGGAAAAGAGAGCAAATGATGTTCTTCTGTGAAAGTGGATGTAAATTAATGAATAGAAAACAATATAATTAAACGGAGGAATTAAAACCGCCGCCTGATACAAAAGAAAACTGCCACAAGTCATATCAACTGTCTTGTCAAAATTCAAAAATAAAAAAGCTCAACCGTTTTCAACCCTTCAAGCTTCGAAGCCTTTAAGCAATACAAATACATAAGTAAAAGTCAGAAGTCTTTGAGCTCATTTCCCAAAAACCTCTGACTTGGGGGGCTGATGACGAGGGTAGCCCAAGACCAAATAAAATGACTTAGACACATTAAAGCTTAAAGGGTTAAGAGGTTCAAAGGTTGAAAATCCAGGAGTTTAGATAAAACAATACGTGAACAGTAAATAGTCACATCTCTGGTTGCTTCACCAACTTTCCCAATCCGCAAAAGTAACACAAGATCACAGAACACAGTCTTTTATTCGCAGGTCAAAAGACTTTAACCCCCAAAAGGGTAATTCCCCCACTGCAAGCATGTTCACTAGTCAACAGCTTCCTCTTTGAGCGATGACTTTCCCTATAAATGTGACACTTCATTAATTGTGAAAAACATTCTGGATCAGCTCTGATTCCAGACGAATCTCTGGGCATTGTTCTCGAGTACTTGTTCTATGCAAGTAACTCTCCATCACATTCAACACACACATTCTTATTGCTCCCACATCCGAGACTGAACACATTTCAGTGGAGGATCCCGAGCAAACAACAAAATCAAACTAGTGAACCTCTCTCCACGTCTTGCAAACGTGGGGGGACCCCATGACCTGCATTAGGCAAAATCGAACCCTTCAACCCTTTTGCCTAACCAGCCTCGCTACTAGCACTGGTCTATTATCTGTTGCATCAACACCATTAGATTCCACTACAACCATTCTTCTTTATAATTTTGTATGGTTTTATAAACCTATCAAAGCCTCTACAAATGAAGCAATTGAATGAAGGAAAGCTCAGTATATATTGATTCCAAGTGATATTAATCACTTAAAAAGAATAGAAAGATGAGTTAAAATGGCTTAGGAACTTAATTTAGAGTTTCATTTCTTCTTTTCTTGTTTTCTCTCCAAGAACATATGATGTGTTAAAAGCGGTCTTTAAAAACTAACTAATTTTAAATCTAAACTAGACACTCTAAATTTTATATTTATAAACCAAGACTCTCTAAAACCTATACCACACAACCGGCAAGTGTACCGGTCAATGCAGTACAGCTTAAGAAGTCCGAGTATCGAACTCAAAGGACACTGGCGACTATGAATACTAGACTCGACTAACTTATCTAATCTAAGACTAACTCGAGTTAATTGTTTTTTATGTATTGGGGGGGGGGGGGTGTTTCTAATAACCTAATGCAATTTATTAAAATTAATTAAATTAACTAAAGCCGACGGAGATACGAACTAAGAATGGAGATGTAATTCAAATGATGGGAAATACATTACCTAGGTCAGAATCCTATACATAAATGACACGTTCTAACGATTATGGAACTAATGTGAAAACGGGATCTTAAGATGCTAAACTTAAAGGATAAATGAACAGGACCTTCGACCCTTCTCGAGAATACACCTATGGAAACCTAATAAGCTGTTTAACTACCGGTTTAGAGGATTCCCTCACGGGCTTTTCTATTATAATAATGAAGTACCCTCTAGACAATTTACTTCATAGTGCGAAAGTCACATGTAACTATGGAATTATGATGAGGCTCGATAAGCAAATAGTGAAAGGGAAACTAAGAGGATCTTCTCACAAAGTATCTAACATTAGCAATCTAACACGAAAGACAGACCGACAACCTCTTACCTCACAGTTATTAAGATTGGTAGAATACTTAACCCTATTCAAATTACAACTATATCCCTATAGTTCACTACGTCTAGCAAAACATCCAATAGTCAAGAACACACAGTAAATGACCCAGCATGCACTATTATTTGAAAGACATTCAACTAGCAACATGAGAGATAATAATTATTCAATGAACAAGATTAAATACGCATATACGAAGGGCATGAAAACCAAAGTGTCTACTTCAATATTAAATCCACAAATATAGTCCAAAAACCGATAAAAAGACAAGTTAAACATGTATAATCATCTTAACCTAGGTAGTCCAAAGTTTCTAGCCAAGAATCATAATCAAGAACACGGAACAAGTTTGGAATAAATAACAAACCATAGTTTCAAGTTAAAAAAAAGTTATTAAAACCGAACACTAACTATTTGCGAACCGAACTTGAATCTTGGTCAACTTGAACCAATCACCTTCTCTCCTCCTAAATTCGTCTAGGTAGTCCAAAGTTTCTAGCCAAGAATCATAATCAAGAACGCGGAACAAGTTTGGAATAAATAACAAACCATAGTGTCAAGTATTGGCGAAGCTTGAAAATTTCCACCGGGGGATCGGAAGTCACCGGACCTAAAAAATCTATATAAGTAAATTTTACTTTTATAAAACTGGGGGGTCGAAAACGTGTATACCTATAAAAATGTATACGAAATGTACATACGTAACACTACTGAGCGAAAAGTTAGGGGGGTCGGTCGCCCCCTGGCCCCTTGAAAGCTACGCCCCTGGTGTCAAGTTAAAAATTGGTCAGACATTTGTCTCTGAACGGTTAAACATTATACTGGCTCTTAATGGTTCAGACCTCTTACCGGTTCAACACTTAATGGTTCAGATCTCTTACTAATTCAGCACTTAACCATTCAGAAGTTGACAAACAGCCTATAATGCTTAACCATTTAGAGGCAAATGTCAAATATCTGCTCGCGAAACAAACAATCTGAACCATAAAGTGCTGAACCAATAAGAGGTTTGAACCATTAAGAGCCTCATTAAGAGCTAAACAACGGACCCCTTAATTGTTTGAGCGTCTACTATGTTGAGAGTCCAATAAAAAACTTAAAAAAATGCTTCAACCTTTTGTTGGCCATAGTGGGCTTGTGAGGTCTAAAATCATACCTATTTTTTTCTTTTAGCTTGAATAATAGGTTCAAAATAAATTACATGAGGACCATTCAGAAACCTTTTGAAGGTTTATAATCAATCAGATGAGTTTATAAAAAACAATTTATGGTTTGCTGAATGTTGATACCTATAGAAAATCTATGACATTGATGCTCTATTGTAATTTTGTTTTTTAATCATAGTTTGTACACCATTAGTTATAATCTAATAAAAAATGGACAAAAAGGTTTTTGTGGGTCAATCTAGTGTGACCCTTATGGCCTTATTAATACCTGTCCATTTTAACCCGAACCGTTTTGACCTGTTATACTCTTTTTGTTGTCTCTAAATTTAAGCAATAATATTAAGAACATTTTTTTGTAATATCAACCACTAATCTCCACCACAAGAATCAGATTACTGAGTATCGCAATGATTGTAACATGTTTGTTTATAATTGTCACTGTAATTGATATTTCAGGTGTACGAACTTCCTCTTTCTTGGCCCTTTCTCTATCAATTTCAGTATCCGCTTACTGATGATGTGAGTCACAACACAGGTGTTCATGTACATGGGGTTGAGTTTGTTAATGCTTATCGTATTGCTTCTTCTGATCTTTTTTTATTTGTTTCATGTTAAGAGGAAGATATGGAGTTCGATTGGAGAGTCTATATAATTAATATGTTAGATACAACTTCAATGGTTTTGGATTTGGGCGTCAGAGGTAGCTTCTCCACCATCACAGCCAAAGGTTTTGGATTTTGCGTGACAGCCAACGTGTTACAGTTCTCCAACGGTTGCAACTTCCTCCTGGTCAGCTTTCGCGCTGTCCTTTCCAGCTTCAAATACTTTAACTCCTCTTCATTCTGTGAGCGCTTTGTATACCCACTACTGCTCACCACCAGCAACAAGAAAAAAGGATAGTGAAATTCTCATGATCATTCAAATGTGGCTCATTTACCCAAGTTTTGAAGATGTGCACCCTTGGTCTTTCATGATCATTCAACATTATTTTGCCTTTCATTTTGAGGTTTTGCACATCATTCATATAGATAGGCACACATAAATATATCAAGTCAAGCCACATCATGAAGACACTCACTTTACTCATGATTATTCTTTGAACAAATATTAACATGTATACTTCAGGTTTGGGGATACTATGTCAAAGTTCTTATTTGTGCATGTTGACCTTTTAAGTCAACAAAACATCTTATTGGCATATGCTTATTTTGAGCAAAATACTAAACCAAATTCTTCACTTACTATACTCCAAGTAACCTTATACCATATACATCCACTTAAACCCATTCCAATAGTTAAAAATAAAGTTAGATCCTTTGGCCTGTTGTTTGTACCCAGCCAACCTGTTAGGCATAAAATTCACCAATTCAAGTTCACTTAGTTCTAATTAACATTTTCAAAAACTTAGGTAATTAAGTACACATGGTCATTTACAGCCAACATTAGCTAATTGGACTAGTCTATTTATAAATTTAGCATTTGAATCTATTTTGCCTTAAAACACAATTTTCGTCGAAAGAACTATTTTTGTAATATAATCATAACACTCAGTTAGCATATGATTAAAACACCATTTACTCAAAATCCAGAAGAACACATATATCCAAATCTTTAGTTAGGCTACATATTCACCAGTTATTAGTTATATATACACATCACATATGATTTTTTTTACATATATGGATGTCCTAGTTAGTTACCACCAGTTTCTAAAAATTAGGCTTTTAGTTTTAAACCTACCAAGAGCTTGATTTACCATTTTCTTTAAATTTGACTATATAATTGGAACCAGTAGTCGGTAGAGTTTACCTAGTCTCACACTCTCACTCATCACATGTGATATTCTAAACCATAAAAAACCACTATAACCATTGATTTCAAGAATTTTCGCAAGGGTTCATACACCTATAAATGCCCTAGTTTATACTTGATTTACCAATTTCTTGATTTGACTCTATAATTGGAACCAATTATTTATCTAGTTTCACTTATTGTATGTGATGATTATACACCATTAAATTCCACTAGAAGCATTGTTCTTTAGAATTTTGTATAGGTTCATAAAACTATCAAAATCTCTACAAATGAAGCAATTGAATGAACGAAAGCCTAGCATGTTGATTCCAATTGATATCATCATTTAGAAAGGTAGAAACATGATTGATTAAATATGGCTTAGGAACTTAATTTGGAGCACACGTACACTAAAAAATTAATCAGAGTATATCTTAGAATAAATGTGGCTCAGTTCTATTATTCGAGGAATTTACCCAATTTTTGAAGATGTCCACCCTTGGCCTTTTATGTCTAACTAGGTTTACGAAGTCGCCGCGTTGCGGCGAACTTCTTTAGTTATTTACTCTGTATTTACATGTGTTTTAAAAAAACTACGAACGCGTTGTGCATGGAACCGCTGACAAGAATAAAAAGAAAATGTACAAAAAAAACACGAAAAGAAAATCAACCAAAATGTTATATGGTAATGATGTTGTTCGTATAAAACCCGTGGTCAGAGATGAGCAAATGGTATTGGGTACCGGTACTGAATTTCCTAAACCGAAAGATTTTAAGTACCAATTTGGTACCGACTTTTGGCGTTACTACTACTACTACCGGTTCGCTATCGGTTTTTACCTTCATATACCGGTACCGTAACTGGTATCTTTGGTACCAGTACCGCTTCGGTATCGGTTGGCACCGAGCTCATCCTACTCATGAAACAAAAAAAAAATCATTAAAAGTTGAAGAAAATTAACAAAAAAAATTGTATGATACCGTTGTTGTTCGTACAATACTCGTGATCAGGAATGCGCAAATAGTACCAGGTAGCAGTACCGAATTTCTCGAACTAAAAGATTTTCAATGTTAATTCGGTTCTGACTTTTGGCGTTTTCTGTACCAGGCCTGTGCCGGTTTTTACCTTCATCTACCGATACCGAACAAGATCGTATGAGTATTTTCGATACCAGTACCGATTTAATACTGATTAAAACCAAGCTTATCCCAACCCGCGATACTAAAAAGAAATCATTAAAGTTAAGAAAAAAAATATGAAAATGTATTAAACTTAAAAAGTAAAGAAAATAATTATTATTATAACATTAGAATAATAAGAGTATAGTGGAGGGTTCAAATAAGAAGAATTTTTTTGTAAGAAGAAAAAAGAAGAAGTTTCAACCAATAAGAATGCTTCATTTTTACTTCATTTAATATTTGTATTTAATTTTAATGTAAGGGTATATTGGTAAACTTATATAAATCATAATTTGTATTATTCCCCTTTAATAACTAGCTAAATTAAATTTGTAACTCCTTTTCAAAATAAATACATTTTCCAAATTAAAAAAACAACAACTTAATTTAAAGTGTAGAATAAATTACTAGTTGTGTAGGATAAATTACGAGTTGTGTAGGATATATTTCGATGTGTGTAGGATAAATTTCGATTGTGTAGGATAAAATTCTATAATGTGTATGGTATACTAGGTTATCACCCGGGAAATGCTTCCCGGGCTGGAGAAAGTTATACATGTCACTTATTATTTATAAGCAATACATACTTAAATAAAATGATAAAAAATAAGTGACATGTTATATGAAATCAAAAAGCAACAGTTTACATTATAAGCTACCAAAGACTTCTTTATAGACGACATTAGACGTCTTATTTGTTGGTTTTCCATCGGCATCGAATATCAATATTTTAACTCCTTCTCTCGTCTTGACCCTTGATAATGCAACGTACAACTGACCATGAGTGAACACAGGATCTTTCAAATACAGACCAACTTTTGATAAGGATTGTCCTTGACTCTTGTTAATTGTCATGGCAAAACAAACTGATAAAGGAAATTGTCTTCGTTGGAATTCGAATGGTATTTTTTTGTCGGACGGAATCATATTAAGCCTTGGAATAAAAACTCTTGTGCCGATATTACCGCCAGATATTACTTCCGCTTCTATTACTCGTTTGCCTAGAAAAGTAATTTTTAGCCTTGTACCGTTACATAAACCTTTTTGTTGATCGATGTTTCGGAGAAGCATGACAGGAACACCAACTTTAAGAACTAATCTATGATTAGGCAAGCCAGAAATCTTAAGAGCATTCAAATTTTCTGTTGAGTATAAACCTTCTTGAAATGAATCAAGCATTTGTTCAGTTTGACATATGCTATCGGAACTCAAATACTCTTTAGCATCATCTGAAAAATATAGATTTCATATAAAATTACTTTATTTAGATTTATAAAAAAAACATAAATTTGAATATATACGGTACCATCTCGTCCATAAAAATCTTATCAAGCCGATATGTTTCATTCTTATTCTGATTCATCATCTTCCTTGATGTGCTAACGATCTTAACTCTAATGGAATAGTTATTTGAATAACTATTTAAATCATTAAGCATAGTAACCTTTGCAACCTCCATTTTACAGCTGAAATTTAAAAATTAAAGACTAAGTGAGAATACAATTAGCATTAGCATCAATGTAAAGTAAAAAAAACTATAAAAATGGAATAAAATTTACCAATACACGTTGAGTTTTAAGATTGAATGAAATGAGAAAAGTGATTTGGAATTGTTGAACGACATCGGGTTATATAGGATGCCAATGAAGATGACAAATTTGGAAACGGTATTCATATTAAAGGAAAGTTTCTTATTCGAAATAATAAAAAAAAGAAAATACTTTTATCAGCTGGATACACAAAATAACAGTTGTATATAGGGTGAATTTGTAGAGAATAATATAATATACAGAAATATAAAAAAAATTAAAATATTTTATTAGCTGGATACACAAAATAACCGGTATTTTATTGATATAAAATAACCGAAGCTAACAGAAAATATAATTTTAATTTGATAACATATTTTCCAAGATATGAAATCTAATGTTAATTTAAGAAACCGATAATTTGATACAACTGATTAGCTAATTTATCGAAATTGCTCTTAAAGGTTTGTATTTATGGATGGAAGGTTTATAAAGAGTGCTAAATCTCAGACCAAATTTAAATCGAAAGTTTATTTTTAGAACTATATTGAATCCTAGTAATGGATCATCATTATTAGGCATTTATTAATAAATTATCTTTGATACATAGTCAACGTTAAGTCTAAAAATAACAGTAACACATTATTATTGTTAAAATCATTAATCAATAGACACCAAAATTAAATTACATAAATTATAAAATTAATTTCTTTTGTGACATGAAAATAAGATTGTAAAAAAATAAGATTTTTTTATTATTGATATATTCAAAAATTCCTTGAAATGCATAAAAATGTCTGACATTGTATGTTGAACACATGAACCAAAACTTAATAACCAAACATGTTGTTGAAATTATAGATAGGCAAACGTATATAACAAAAAGATTGTTCAAAACATAGTAACCAAACATGTTCCAAAAACAAACTAAAAACATACAAAACCATAAAATATTGTTCAAAAAGAGTCGTTACTAAAACAATAAAACGAACTACTTCGAAACTTTCTTCAAAATCAACTTATCTGCATCAGGATAGTAGACGAAAGTGCATCTATGAGGTGCATTGATCCCATTGGGCTTAGTGAACTTGGAACGCCATCCATTCGCAACATATCTAAATCCTCCACCATGTTTCTCTGGTCGAAAAGTAACAACGGTATCAACTCCAACAAGATTTTGAACTGTCATCTTCCGAGAGACATCAACACGAGCCATACTTGCAACTTTGTTGTTCAGTCGCTACAAAAAAAACAAAAAAAAATATTCAACAACAAAACCAAAATTATAAAATTTAAGAACAATAATCAGCAAATAATTCTTACAAATATATAATTAATATAACTTACGAAATGGCGTGGATGATAATCCCATTCAAATTCTACTGGTTGATAATCAGGGTCGTTTTTCTCATTATCAGAATCACCAGTAGAATCTTCAACGTCATCATCATCGAAATCATCATCAATGGATACATCACTGTCAGAACTACCAACAACGGATTCATCAGAATCAGAAGGTTCAAATAAAGCAGCTACATCCGGATCAAGATCAGAATTGAAACCAACATCATGATGAACATCATCAACATTGTTTACCAAGTGAGTTGATGTTCGCAATCCAGGATCAAAATTAAACTGTGAACCAAATCTAGGCATAACAACCTCAGATCCATTGACATCCAACAATGTTAACTGAAAATTGTAATCAAAGATATAGCGTAAAACAACCAGACATTGATTACGAACACCTAGATGTTGTACAATGTTGTTCCAACCATCGGCAAAAAAGTAACATTTGGTATCTAAATCTTTCTCAACAAATACATCTAAAGAGTCCCATGCATTAAGATGAACCTTCATTGGCCTTCTAAGTTTACCAACACCAATAGTGCTTTTAACAACATAAGTCGGTAGAAGCTAAAATAAAATAAAAAATATTACAATTAATATGGTAAATATAAAATAAATATTAAAGATTATATACTAAAAAATGTTTTAAACATACCAGTGTATTAACACTTTGATCATTGAAAACATGGCAGAAAGACTCTATGTATTTCCTATTCGGCAAAGATGAGATCGATAGAAACAAAGTGATGCCTGGATCACAGAGTGGATAAGGTGTTTCCTTGAAAAAAGGTGTGAGTATATAATTATAGAGATTAACTTGCTTGAAAGGAAGTAAACAACCCTCAGATAAACAAAGGTCAGCTACAACCTTTGACCATCCTTCTGTAAAGGCAAAATTACCATTGTTATTGGAGAAATTAACATTCCAAACCTTTTCGTTGATACTCTTTTTATGACGACCATATTATCACCAACAGCAGAAGATAACCATATCTTTGAAAACTGAACAGGTATAACCTTCAGAGTAAAAAAAAAAACATACTAAAATGTTAAAAAAAATTAAAATTAACACTACAAAAATAAATGAACATCAATGAAGATGAAAGTACCAAAAATTCTCTGGTAAGTGCAGACATTGACTTGTAAAAAGACATTATTGCGTTTGTAATGTTGATCCTGAAATAAGAAAGAAAACATTGATACCAAAATAATGTTAGTAAACTAAACAAAAATATAGTATCTTACTTTCTGTAAACTATAACGGATGTACCAAAAAAACCCTAAAAATTCAACATTCAAATAAAAACTCATATCTCACTTCCATATATAATAATAATAATAAATCATATCTACAAAAAAATAATGAATCAACATGCATATAAACAGAAATTTCAAAACCCTAAAATCATCAACAACTAAAAATTAGAATACAAAAAAGAATAAAGATCAATTAACAGAACTGTGAACAAATGATCAGTGGGATAAATCCCCAAAACAAAAACATAAATCAACCAACATTAATTCAAAAGATTATCATTAAAATGAACAACAAAAACAAATACTTCAAAGTAAATAATCACTGTAAAACAAAACATAAATTAAGCAGGAACTCAAAAACGATGATTAAGTGATGATATTAAAAAAAAAAACGAAGAAGATGAAGATCAAAAGATAAAGCTGATATACAATAAATGACTGTAACTTGAGTACCTTGAAAAACTTAATCGGAAGATGATGTACATATTGTATTGCCGAATGAAGAAAGATGATCTGATAATAGGGATGGAAGATTGGACATAAAGGATTGTTTATATCAAGAAATAACTGACAATGGAAGAAAATAGAGAGAGATGTAATGATGGAAATCTTCTAGAGAAAAGTAATAAGGAAAACTTTATGGTTTTATAAGATCCGAAAAGTCGGGTCACAAATCAAAGAAATCCAGATCCGCGTGTGTATTTTTCTGCCCATATCGTTTTCCCGCCAAAATGAAAATCTAGATGCTCTAATCTAATGCCACATCAGCCCAAATCTTCATGTTTATTATATATAATAGATGTAGGAAAATTTTGATATGTGTAGGTTTTGTAGATTATATGTAAGATAATTAATGATTAGTTGACTAGAGGAAGGTTCATTTGAGAAGAAAATTTTATTGAGAAGAAAAAGAATAAAAGAGTATAATTGTAAAACATTAAATAGTTTTTTTTCTCATCTCATTATTATTATGTTTGACTAATTAATTAGTCATTAAGACTATAATCCTCCACACTAAATATTTTTGCCTACACACATCAAAAGTTATCCTACACATTTCGAAATTTATCCTACACATATTGAAATTTATCCTACACAACTCGTAATTTATCCTACACGCCTCGTATTTATCCTACACTTTAAATGAATTTTTATTTTTATTTTTTGTGAAAAATATATATCTTAAAAATAAGTTACAAATTTAATATAGTTAGTTATTAAAGATGAAACTACCAATTAATGATGTATGTAAGTTTACTAATATACCCTTATAGTTATATTAAGTACAAATATTAAATGAAGTCTAATGAAGCATTACTATTGGTTGAAATTTCTTCTTTTTTCTTCTTACAAAGAATTTCTTCTCATTTGAACCCTCCACTAGTTGACTAATTAATTAAAGAGAGAAAAATTAATGATATAAGTTATAAATGAAATAACATTTTACTAATATGCCCTTTCTTCTTTTTCTTCTCACATTAAATTTCTTCTCAAATGAACCTTCCCCTAAGAGTATAACTATTCATTGACTTCTATTTTTAATATATAGATATAGATAATGAAAATGTATTAAACTTAAAAAGTAAAGATAATAATTATTATTATAACATTAGAATAATAAAAGTATAAAAATATATATAATATAATATTATAATATTAAAGTTACTATTCATTGACTTCTATTTTTAATATAGAGATAAATTAAACTTAAAAAGTAAAGAAAATAATTATTATTATAACATTATCTATATATTAAAAATAG
Organism: Helianthus tuberosus; assembly: GCA_030545235.1. Lineage (NCBI taxonomy): Eukaryota > Viridiplantae > Streptophyta > Magnoliopsida > Asterales > Asteraceae > Helianthus > Helianthus tuberosus. Next base: position 100,152,803 of record CM060394.1, read on the forward strand.
AAGTCAATGAAGAGTAGCTCCATCCGCTAACAAAGAGTCTTGCGTGTTACACCCACATACATGTAATCAACCTAACATACATGCAAAAGTCAGCTCTCATGAGTGAGTTCTACGGTTAGTTTCAACAAGTAATTCAACCCCAAAGCATTTATTACAAAACATTCCAATATACCCAGAACTGCCAACGTTCCCAAGAAACCTCAATCCAGTAATCTCCCATAAGCGTCCATCTTGTCTTTCCATTCTCCATTCCTAACATTCACACCCCAACATTTCTCAATTGGTTTTGGCATCCCTATTTGAGGCTCTAATATACTTGTTATAGGACAATCTTTTAAAGCTCTACGTGGGGTCTTTGGATCCTAAAAGACCAACCTTTCCATCCCACATCTGGTTGTGGATCCATTGTTTTCCCATGCTATGGACTCATCAATTTAGAGATAACCACTCCCAACCAATTGGATATGAGAAGTGCAATCATATCATGTCCCCGTGCATGGTTGCTCATCCACGACAACTCCCTGTAAAATTGGATTTACATTGATTCAAGAAAAGTTCAACAAACTCTTAATCCCAATGTGCAATGACCATTTTTCATTTGGAACAATTTCGTTGGAAAAATTTCGGTCGTCTAACTCATGTCGACCACCACATTCGAACATTATCCCTTTTGTGGTTAATCCATTACCCTTTTCTCATGATCCATTTTCCAACCCTTCTAGAACTCAAGCAAATCACACAACCCCTCACAGCTTCATGTTAATGTGACACTCCTGGGAACAAAGATCTTCCAAGCAAGTTGACTCGATGTCATGGGATCTTTTAATTGATCTTATCCCACTACCATAGTTTAGCTATCTCTATAGAAGTTTTGAGATAACGACTTCGACATACCAACTTTATGAAGGTTCGAAGATGCTATAATACCACTTGTCAAAACATTATTTTCTCAACCATCCATGTAACACTTCTTCCCTAATTACTAAATTCAACCTTTCACTTTATCGCCTTAGCAACTTTCAAGAAAGCAATATGAAAGCTTTTATAGACTTTTAGAGACATTTAGAAATTAGCTTTACAGGATGATGTCCTTGCACAAATGAAGGTTTCCCTCATATACAAGTTGTCATCCTACTAGAATGCTTATATTTTAGAGTATTGATAAAGATCTATGAACAGAACATTGATATTTCGTTGAAAATATCTCGGTACTCCAAGGATTTCCAAGGGTTCCCTATAACTATCAATGCTATCAAGGAAACCTTGCGCAAAATTTTTGAAGAATCTTTATCTATTAAAGAAAAATGATCATAAGTTTTAAGTATGTACGGAAAAGAATCGAAAGTCACACAAGCAACTTAGCACGTTTTATTCAATAGAATGTGAGGAACGTTACCAGATCTTGAATTCCAAAAATCACCATAAAAGAAAGGAGTACCTTCAAATAATGACAAGTTCACAAACTTCAAGTTTAATTTCATTTTCTTAGGCTTTAGGGTGTGGTCATGACCCTCAAGACCATCATTACCCTTCATGACAGCGTTATGTCACCCCACTCTCATCCATCATCCAAATCCACCATCCTATATGGTGTGGTCATGACCCAAACCACAATCCCCATTTTTTCTAAGTTTATTTTGTGTAGAATATATTTAACTAGTTAAGGAAATGGAGGTGCATGGCTGTCATTGTTTAATCCATGTGAACCATGATGGTTCCCTAAGGGGGTGGTGTAGCACATCACCATCTTAGGCGGTAATCCATGACCCATCACATGCCCTCATACCCCATAGCCTTATTAATTACTTAGATTGAGTTATCTTTTCTTTCAAAGAGTTAGATAAAGAAAAGAAAACCGATCCAATAAACCTAGTTTCGTTATTAAATCATGTTACAATAAAAAGTAAATAAATTAATTATTATTATAACATTAGAATAATAAAGGTATAAAAAAACTATATATAATATTATAATATTAAAGTTACTATTCATTGACTTCTATAGATAATATATAGATAATTACAATAAAAAGTAAAGAAATTAATTATTATTATTATAACATTAGAATAATAAAAGTATAAAAAAACTATATATAATATTATAATATTAAAGTTACTATTCAATGACTTCTATTTATAATATATATATAATATATAATAATTATTATAACATTAGAATAATAAAAGTATAAAAAACTATTTTTAATATATAGATAATGTTAAAGTTACTATTCATTGACTTCTATTTTTAATATATAGATAATAGATAATTAATATTAATATATAGATGTAGATAATGAAAATGTATTAAACTTAAAAAGTAAAGAAATTAATTATTATTATTATAACATCTATTATCTATTATATATAATAAATGAAAGTTATTTGTGCCACGTGTCAGTAGATGAGGGCTACATTTTTTCCCTTTCCCGCCCAGCAGTACCACTCCCCTCTTTTATCTATCTCATCTCTCATTTAGGGCTTCTCCACTTTCTCTCTCGCTCTGCTCTATTCCGGTCCAGATGTTCAGATGAACGCTCCGAAACAAGGTTAGATTATCAATAACTTCCATTCTATAAGTGTCAATCTTTGTTTTCATTGTTCACTCATTCGATCTTCATGCGTCTTTACCTATGGTTGTGCTTCTGCTAGGGTTCCGCTGTGAACTTGATGACGGAGATGATCGGAGGTTGTCGGCTCTGCGGCCTGCAGTTCTCTTGGTTAATTTTTGGTCAGGTTTGCTGCAGGGCCGTTCCTAGGTTTTCGGAGACCATAAGCGAACTTCGAAGGGAGGCCTTTTTTGCAAAATTACCCTTTCAACAAATATATGTTATATCGATCTTTTCGTAATCTAACGGATTAATAAACATTTTAGCTGCAAATTTTCATTTAGAATCCTCTCTACCTGAAACATGCATAGTGAGGTTCCACGCACATGATATCCAACGGCTAAAAGTTTACCTCCTGGTTTTGCATTCCCCTTTATCTGCAAACCCTCAACTCCTGGGCCATCTTCAAGTAAAAAATACAGATGTTAGCAACTATAACAAAGTTAAAACCCATGGCTAGTTAATATAGGGTCATACGGGCTGTTTAACGAATCAATGGTAACGTTTGTATACTTGCCAGCCTGTCAATACTTTTTACATCCTTAGTTAAGGTTTTTAATTTACACGCCAGTTTCAAGTATAATGACTACATCAAATTACCTTCTGAAGCGTAAGAATCATTCGCATAGCTAATGGGCACTGGTTGAGAGTAATCCACTCCCTTTCCAAGGTTTCCAAAATTCTCTAGCATATATGTTTTATGTCAACTCCATTTGCTTTGTTTTCAGAAATGGTGTTAAGACTTATAACATTGCAAGCTTTCGAAAAACATAAGGAAATTAAAATTACTTGTTGTCTGAGTGACAACTCAAGTTTGAATACGATCTCAGCCATATTCGGTCGCTCTTCATGATCTCTCATCTCTAATCTTGTTATTTAGGCACTAGGCTTAGTTGTTTGCAATTTCTCCTTTGCTATACTAAAATCTCATATTCATAACATGTCTTTCATGAAATTAAAATAGACAGACAACCAAGCCTAGTGCCTAAATTGAAGAACTGAATAAGCCCTAATTCCCAAATCAATCAAATCTTATAACTACAACAATCTGCAAGTCGCTAATAATCCTTTCTTCTTCGATGATTTGAGCAGTAACAACATATATTTTCGTTCTAAAAACTACATGTAAGACCCAAAGTCCGATGAACAAGTCAAACGGTTTGTTTGTTTTTTTTTTTTTTTGTAATCGAAGAACTGATTTATTGTTTATCAAAACTGAATTGGTTTAATGGTTTGTAGGATCGACCGACAACAAATCGAAGAACTGAAGAAGATACAAATTGTTTATCAAAACTGAATTGGTTATTGGTTTAATAAATTACTTACCGATGATACATGTTGCGCCTGTTCGGATACTCTCATTCTGCAGCCGCTTTGACGACCTTTCGTTCTTCAATTTCATCTGCGCGCTGTCTGACTGAGGCCTTTTATGTTTGGATACATGGTTTGGACGGGCCTTTATGTTATGGGTTGTTTACTATAAACTCAAAATGGGCCTAGTATAGAAAAAACCCATAACAAATTTGGAGGCCTTTCAATTTGGGTGGCCCTAGGACTATGCCTAGGGTCAGAAGCCCATTGGGCCGGCCCTGGTTTGCTGTTCAATTTTGATATTCACCTATCTAATTTTCATTTTATTTTTAGACTTTTATATGATTTTGAGGTCGATTGAATGGTTATGCTGTAATGAATTTGAGGTTTAGGGTTAGTTATAAATATATTTTTTCATTTTTCCATCTTGAGTTTTAGGTTAGGGTTTGTTTTATTTTTGGGCTTCTATATGATTTTGAGGTCGATTGTTTGGTGACTTGCTATTGTTGTTTGTTGTTGTTTGTTGATTAGGCTGGTGACATCACCGACCGACTCCAACGACATCGAAAGGTTGTAGGACTATGACGACCAACTCAAAGATTCGAACGACAAATATCAGGTGTTTGGTTTCATTTTTTCTATGTTTTACTTATTTTCATATTATGAAATTTGTGAAATAAGGTAAAAATGGCCATTCTAATTACCTGAAGATTGTGTATGATATCCTTTTAATTTTAATCGCCCAACAAGTTTATTGGTTTGTTTCTTTGTTCTTTGATTATTTGTTAGATGTACACATTCTACAGAATGTAGTTAAGAGTCGCACATAAATCTGACCAGTTATGGTTTCGGCAAGTATCGGATGGTTGGATGGTTGAATTAGTTTTATTTTGGGTATTTTTGGATGATTTCATCCATTTCTTTAAATAGTTCATGATTTAAGATGCAGTTGAAGGTATCTTTTGAGTGAAATGAATGTTGATTTATCAGAAGATGCAGTTGAAGGTATCTTAAATAAGGTAATAATTGCATTACATCCCTTTTGAAAAACTGAATCGATAAATTTAGGGAAAATGAGGTTGAAAGATGATAAGCCAACAGTGGAGGATCTCTTTCTACAGCTTTGATAAATTCAAGGGTATTCTCAAATAATGCTTCCTAGATGCTTCCAAAGAAGCAGCAGTTTGGACATTTGTCGGTCTTCAAACACCTATTATCTATTATATATAATAAATGAAAGTTGATTGGTCAACATCTGTTTGACTTTGGGTCAACATCTCATTTAGTATTCAACATACGTTTGAATAACTCAAACAGTGGTTTGAACATATGTTTGACTATTGGTCAACAGTTGGTGGAAACCCATGTTCGGTTGAACAGTGTTTTGAAGAGGAAAACAGTGCTAAAATATAAGAAGACAGTGGATCTGGTTAAACATATGTTTGACTTTTGGTCAACCACTGTTTGACTTTTGGTCAACCACTGTTTGACTTTTGGTCAACATCAGTTTTCCCGATTAGATTGGGTGTTAGATTGTAGTTCTTTAAGTCGTTGTTTCGTTTTCTTGAATTCTATATAATTTTGTAAAGAAGTACAAGAACAAACATTTTTACAAAATCTCAAATCACCCGATCACGTAAGTGCATTGAAGTAAAAGTGGAAATGATGTTATTCATGTGGTCCTGTTGTGCTTTTGTTTGACCTCTAATATGGGTTCATTATCTAATCCGGTGATGTGAAGACATTGTTGTTGAATCCAATGAGATGCTTGATGTAATGAGGTCGTATTAATAACAAGTAATAATTAATATAACTAAGTTTCCCTAGCCGGGGAAGCAATCCCGGGTAATAACCTATTTAGAATAATAAAAATATAAAAAAAACTATATATAATATTATAATATTAAAATTACTATTTATTCACTTCTATTTATAATTTGTTAGACTTTTGACACACGTCACTATCGCAAATTTATTAATTGAAACTATAAAATTCTAATAAATTTATTAATTGAAACTATAATATTCTAATTGTATATTGAAATTTAGGATAGTACAAGCTTCTAACTAAAATACTTTATAGAATCAATACCAGTGTACATGACTTTATAGCCTAGTGGCATCTTGGTGGTGGGATAAGACTTTGGGACCAATAGGTCCTGGGTTCAATTCCCAAAGAGGGGGTTTTTCCCTTATTTATTGGGTTTCCTCCTGAATTGGTGTATAGGCATTATGCCTAGTGAAGATGGATATGATCGGGTGATTCCACTGGTGACACGATGATGCTCTAGTGATCCAAATTTGTCGTTAAAAAAAAAAAGAATCAATACCACTAGAGCAAAGGCTTTATGGCCAATGAATTTGTTAAATCTATGTCATTTGAGAAAGCTAATGTCAAGTCATATTTAATATTTATGTTTCATTAAATGATAAATTTAATGTATCTAAACTTTGCAAAATTCAACAGAACTCCTATATTTACATTCCAACCATTCAAATAAAAAACATAAAAAATGGAAACACCATAAACATGATTCCCACTACATCCATTCTATATTCATTCATTATTAGATGGATATAGAAGCTCTTGGAGCTCCATTTCGAATCTTCAATATACAATTACCAAATTGCCAAAAGTCAAAATCATGACCACCTATTGAATTCAATAAATAACAAAACCCTAAAAACCACTTTGGGTAAATACCCAATTCTAACCTCAAAAACTTATTTTGTCAGTAAAAAAGAAACTTACATTTTCACTCCAATTCTAACCTCAAAAACTTATTTGAGTAAAAAAAAAAAACTTACATTTTCACTACTTAAAGCAACACCCCATCACAATCACAATCACATCACACTAACTCTTCCGCCCCCACCACCGTCACCCAGTGCGAGGTAGTGTTATAGTAAGGGTAGCATGGGGTACGGCTCAACCCCGTTTCAAAGTGTAAAAATACCTTTTATCTCCGTCTACGTAGTGTAAAATT